>OZ023174.1:7589189-8004189 GCA_963678695.2 Diplodus puntazzo
TGGAGGAGAATTTAATCTACATCTGCTACAGTACTATTGTGAGCCAGGATTTATATCCGTTCACCAAAAAAAGCCCCAATTCTCACACTTGCGCTGTAAATGATTATATTTCAGTTCAAACGTTTTATACATGGAAGGCTCTAGAATTAAACACAGCCACATTAAGCATCACAACCTTGAAGTATGTGCAATCATGATTCCTGAAAGCAGTTATTACTACAATTTAGTCTGATGAGCTATTAACACATGTCAATGGAGATGATTGCTGAGATGCACATTTCCTCACCACCTGCTGCATCTGATAATCACTGACAGAAAGGCGGAAACACCATCCAGATAAATCAGAATCCTCATCCCAGAACTTTTCAAACAGGTACGACAACGCCGTGATGCAGTGGCACAAACACTTTCTATTACGCGAGGGGGAGGTTTGCTGTTTTTTTTTCCCCCCAACAAAAGAGCGTGAACAAAGTTTCCAAATTGGTTGTGGATGTTTTGTTTTGCCAGTGATGGAGACTTTTGTGAAAAAAAAAAAAAATGTAATGAGGCCATTTTTCTACACATCCAATCTTATTGCAGCAGCTGAGCGACAGAGCGTCATGCATGAACGGGGTTGATTAACAGGGAGGAGTCGCACTCAAAGCAAAAGAGTGTGATGACTAATGTGGGGAGACGTGAATTATTTGTCCAATTTCTGATTAAAAACCCCATTATCAGAGATCATCGTGCACAGGAAGACAATTTGGATGACAGCAGCAGCAGCAGGCCGAGTCCAGGAAGAAATAACAGAAAACAGAAAATTACTCCTTAAAAGTACCCTTGTCTTGTCTGTGATGTGCAGAAGGAGAGGATATCAGAGTGATGTTGAGAGAACTCAGAGCAGACAATTAGAAAGTGAGAGCTCTCCATTTTCACACTAATGGCGTTTCAACCAACCAGCCATCATCAGTACGTGAGGCTCTGCCTCTTACCTATGCCATTACGTTGTCCTCATCGTCTCCATCAAGGGTGCCCTTTAGGGTATTTATGGCTTTCATACCACAAGTAAACATCACATTTATGCTGCTCGACAACCTCTCGACAGAGCAGTAAACACGAAGAAGAAAAACTCCTCGACGGATCAAGAAAAGTTGAAGAAAAGTTCCTCTAACAGCTTCCAGGCCAGGTGAGATGTAGGAACAGAGGTAAACGTCGTGGCCATTGTTGTTATAACGCGTACGAGAAGGTTATTCATATCGTGTAGACTTCATTTTAATGACACGATCTTATGACACGTTCATAAATACTTTTCAATTAAATGATAATGTTGCTCCCGTCCTCATCAGAAAAATAACAACCATATGAAACGAATTTAAAAGCAGCTTATAAAACTCCATATTTAGACTTCATGTTAGACGGCGACCTCTAGTGGGTGGACTAATTGCAAAGGAGGAATTAAGTCGAAGTAATATAAAGAGCGAAAAGTCCAAATAAAGAGGACGTTCACGTCGTGAAGTTGCGTCATGTCCGTAATGTAACTGTGTTCGTAACTGAATTTACGTTCAATTTAATAAACATAGTTATTTTCCCTTCAGACCGTGATGTCATCCTCAACCTAACCAAACTGTGCAGTCCGTCGCACACACAGTGCACGTCGATGGGCCAATTTAAGTATTTCATTGCCTTCCGCAATCAGTTCATTAGGTGACAGTCTGCCCTCGCTCTTTCCCTTCCGTCAATCACACATGCTCCGCAGGCAGAGAGAGATGGTATTACATCCCTCCTGTAAACACACTGATTGTGATGTGACCTCTTCTATTTAATATAGGCCTACTTATATCGCTGATTTTTAAAAGCTTGTTAGTGCAACTTCGTTCGATGCACGTCGGTTTGATCTTCCGCTTGCGGCTCACCTGCTGTTATTGCAGCAAATACGAGGTGTGTTTTTTGGTTCGACTTTAGAAAGCCTACCGCTGACGAGAATGCAAATAACGTTACCGGTAGAGAGAAACAGAAGGGTGAGGCAAGCCAGCGTGTGTGCGTTATAAGAAGGTCAATTAAAGCAACGCTCTAGGCAACTCTTGAAGCGATTCCAAAGAAAGGTGATTTTTGAGTTTCATTCTCAAGCCGTCAGATGCAAAACACGACTGCATATGAGTGATATTGCTGCTCCCAAATGCTGAATGTGTAAAAGCACATATTCAGCACACATTAACTCTCCTGCATGTACATTGTGTAGCCAATTGATCCTTTACCTTGAATGTCAGCATGATGGTTAGATCTGCACATGCTCCTAAAAAAAATCTGCATACACATCTGTTATTTTGACACAAAGCGATGCGATCAAAGCTTCCCGCTCTGCACAATCTGCATTATTTTTAAGTCATCAGCATGTTCAGAATCAGGATGCAAGCAGCTCTGAGGGGGGTGGAGGTGATGGTGATGGCGGTGGACTTGTCTGTGAAGCGGACCGCTGGGCCATCGATCTACCACAACACATCACTCCAGCTCCATTTACACAACCAATCACATCCCCCGCTGATTGATGTGCGGATAATTGAGCTGTCGCGAAGGTTTTCATGTTTTTCCTCCAGCCCGCTTCAGACTTTAGTTATTGTATTGTATTTTACTTTAACACCATTTACAACAAAGGACATCCTGATGTGTATTTATGTCAATATCCTGCCAGACTGCTGTCAGGGAGACAGAGAGATGCTAACTCCTGTGATAGACCACTAGCCTGTCCAGGCTAATTAACCTCAGGGGCCGGGCCTCCTGCTACCCTGCAGGGTCAGCCAGTGTGACAGCTGCTTCATCCTCACTGCTCAAAGTCTCGGGCTCCTATCTGTTTCTGTCTCACTATTATGGATTTTATAGTAGTCAAATGTTTGTGTTTCTGTAACGAGCACTTTAATTAAGGATGGACTGGTTCTGTTTATATAGAAGACAGAAATAAAAGAAAACAGTAATGGAGTTAGGGGCTGGGCCTTAAATGATAACACTCTTAGGTTAAATCGCGATACACGATATCTCAATATCAAAATCATGTATCACCATTTTTTGACCAAAACACGAATGTGCTCAAGCCATTTATTTATGTTGCAACCTTACGTTTCTTTAGTTTCTGGTTAGGTTTAGGATAAACAAATTACCACAACAAACACAGCTGGAGATTGTGGAGAGTTCTCCTTAAAATATCCCTTGGTGTCACGCTTGGCAGCCTTTCTCGCCTCCAACACCACCACCATCCCCTCCATCTCCCGACATGAAGTCAGGGCCGAAACATGTGTTGTCAACGTGATATGACACGTATTGTGGAAATGAGAATATGGCACGTATGACTCATACAAATGAGATGGTTTGCAGTAACATTATCTGCCCACATGTTATCCTGACAGCCTTTGAAGGACGAGACAACACATGACTTCTCTGTGCACGTCTATAACCTGCCGTGTGTCATGCACACTGTCATTCAAGCAGCTTCATATTCTACTGGAGAGTCATACCCTGCATAATATTGTTGACTATTGTTTATTTTGTCATTTTTCCTTAATTTTGGTTCATCAACCATGAGTGAGTTGTTAAGTGTTTAGCTGTTAGTCTGTTTTAAGTGTGTTTATCATTAATATTTTCAGCTTTGTTGTGCTGCATATCCTGAGTCTGCCCCGGTTGTTTTATTTTGAAAATTGACCAGATGCTCCTTGCAGTCTTGTTTCCAACTTTCTGAACTTATCAACTGTTCAATACTTGACTTTACACTCTTAGACATTATATCCCCATATTACTGTTCATTATTTATTCATCAGAAGTTGCATTGTGCTAATGTTTTGTGAAAGCACCGACAGACATCTCTACAATGCGGTCACAATATTAATATCGAGGTTTTTGGTTATTGACAATTAATCACAGCATGTATCGAGTGCTTTTAAGGGCATTTTGAAATATCGTGATATATATCATGTATCGTGATAAAATCTAAAAATTCCATGATTTTATTTTAAGGCCAGCTCGTGTTCTCCGCGCAACAGAATGGAGGAAACCTCCGGTGGAATCTGTTGTTTCTGCCATATCCTGTTATTATACATTGCCCAGCCCTCTATACATGTCAGAGCCTCTGAAGCGTTGTAGGGATTATTTCTCAGAGTTCACAACTTCTAGCTGGTACAGCATTGTTTGAATGATTGTCTTTTGTAAGAATGTGAATAAAACATGTGAATATGACTGCATTCAGAGTCGGAAGAATTCGATATGTTACACAGCAGATGTGTTTGTATGCTACTAAGAACAACTCACACTCCACAGCAGCCATTTCGGTCGGCTCGTTCCCTGTTACCTCACTTCTTTTCTTCCTTGAGCACCGACTGCTGTTATGCCTCGGGCTGTTTTATATCCACCGATCACCTTTAGCTTTTTCTCAGTTTTGGGGACTTTTCCCTGGTTTTTGCTGACGCCGCGTTTCGTGTGCAGACCCAGCCATCTGTAAAACCTGCTTCTTTTCCTCTGTGTTCTCAGACAGTCCTATCAGGGAGGGGCCTATTGCGGCCCACTCTGTTCAATGGATGTTTAAGTGCGTAGCTGGCTGGTGATGCATCTTCAGTTTCCGCTGCTCTGCATGACCTTTGGTGGACTTCAGCTCTCTAATTTCCCCCAAGCTTCAGTAGACCACAGCACAAGCCTAATTTTATGTTGTGTTTATTGGAATTGCAGATTCTTTCCCTTCATTAAAAAACAGTAAAACTGGGCGAAAGGATTTCGAAATGGTTTCTCTTCTCTCCAATTTGTAATTTTCTCTGTTTTTTCTTATTCATGGAAACTTGTTTTTGCGGCTCCTTTACTGTAGCATCACTTTTTGGTAGGACAAGAACTCAGATAGTGTGGATCTCACCAAAGCTTGGTTATGTTAATATTGTGATTATTATGTAAATATGTCTACTTGCAAAGATGACATGTCACAGGCTTCAAAACAAAATGAAACAAAGAGAGCGCAACAAAGAAAAACAAGAAATCAGAATGAATTTTTTATTTATGCCTTGAGTCGATGACAACTAGGCCAGATGGCAGTTTACAAGTGTCTGGGGCAGCTAGAATTCTGAAATGATGATGAAAATGGGTTTTCTCCGTGGTCTGAGCAGTCGCACTTTACAGAGCACGTTAGGCCATGAGAACCTCCTGTGGTGTCTTTCTGTCCGCGAGTGGACGAGCAGCAGGTTAACGCTGCCCACGTGGAAGAGGCTGCTGCCACAGAATTAATAATTAAAGAGGCCCAGCGTCTCTCCGCTTGTATTGTTTCCCCCTCGCGATGGCCATAAGCGAGTTGATTATCCTTTTCAACGTCGACTCGGCAAGATTATCATCTGCTGCCCGCTGATACGGCGGCCATCACATCAAGGCTTGCTTTTCCAGCAAACTGCATCATTGCTCTCAGGCAATGGCAGCTTCATCAGGAAACTCAGCCATGCACTGAGATAGCTGGTGATAATGCTTCCACACAGCGGGCCACATCTTGGAAAGACGTCTCTCTCTCCCTCTCTCTCTCTCTCTCTCTTCCTCTCACTCTCTCTCTCTCTCGATCGACTGGCGGTGGCCGTGGCTTCTCGCAGCCTGTCATTATTTTCATTAACATATAATTAATTATGCATTCACGAGGTGGGTTAGAAGAAAAAACCCTTTACCAATACGACTGCTGTGTTTTCCTGTACGTGATGTTTTCTTTCAAGGCAGAAAAAATGACATTTGAAGAATTTCCATGAGTGCGGTACAAGTCATCAACCATACAGCCCGGGTCACCATGTGGGCAAGTTACTGCTGAAGTGTTTTTGAGCAGGACCATGATTTCTGGACCGGCACGGATCATGACCTCTGACCTCTAAAGGGGCAAAACAAAACATTTTCCAGTGGCTGTTAATGTGACTTATTTCTTTTCGCTACATGCTTTGATCCACTGGCCGCTCACAGACTGGGTATCAATTACTTGCACTGATGAAATTGAGACGAGGCTAAACAATAGTGGTCAGGTGGTAAAAGAGTCAGTTCAGACGCAGAGATGCGGGTCTCTGTACGGATCACTGAGTGCCAACGGCGGTACAAAAGGTGGAGAGTGAAAAGTTAGACAATAAAGCACAAGGAGACTGTGAGGGAGGGGGAAAGAATATAATATTCTTTTAATAGAGCTTACATAAAGGACACTGATATATTCAAAACACAGAGGTGTTTAGTCAACATGTGTTCGGATGGTGAAAAGGCTAAGGCTTCAGTGACAAAAAGAAGAAAAACAGCCGTGCGGGGGCTCTGAGAGGCTGAGTTTGAGCTTAATGCCAAAGTCATCAGCCCACGACGCTCACTAATAATCCTGATGTTAATCAGGTATTTTACCACGTTCAGCATCCACAACAGGAAACTGCTATAACAACTAGAGATCAAGGGGTAAAATAAACATGCTACTGCAAGGAGGAGCCAAGACGACAGGTCATCCTCCACCACACACTTATTGGGGTACCAAGCACCAATTACAGTTCATGAGAAAAGATCATTCTGTAGTGTTACATTATCATTATCTTACAGTTAAGTGGGTAAGTGGCAACTCAGCAAAATATATAACAAAGACATATTTGTTATATATTTTATTTACATGTTTATACATGTTTATACATTATCCACATATCATCGATCTACATATTGTCTATATAAAATTATCCATATAAAATATCATATACTATGAGATTTGGGCTGTAATGCCTACCCCTCGACTGTGAAAAGAGAGATCACGGATGGACAGACATGATGAAGAAATAACATGTCATGTTGTTGTTGAGTTGTACTGTAATCCTCATGTCGGAGCTGAGAGGCTCCTCTGGGAAGAATGATATGGCTGCACATTCCTGTCCGTGCCAGATGTCCCTGAAGGGAGGGAGCTAACCTCTTTCATCTATGTGCTTGGCTTGCCCGGGCTCCATGAAGCATGCAACGCTGGTTACAACTGGGCCCTTTACTCTTTATGTGCCCCTTTAATTTGAATGCCTGACCTCTCGTAGCTGCCAGAGATGTGGACAAGGGAAACTGCGACGCTTCGAGGGAGGCATGGATGAGAATGTTTTTGACATTCGTTTCGGGTGTTGTCCCATTTCAGCATGGATCAGTGTCCCCCACACATCAATTTCACATGAGTTAGATCCAAAAGCAAACACAGCCGGAGGGGCTACGGCTGTCTGGTACTCAAATCTTTTGGAACAAGGCCTCTGGACATCAGAGTCCAGAGCATGAGCAAAACAACATATGCTGAGCAGCGAATGTCTTCATTGTACAGCCTCCTCAACAGGTTTACTGTCACTCAATATGTGGCTTATGATATATATTTCTAACGGGGCAGAGGAGGTGTTAGCTCCAAGGGAACCAATATTTATCTAATCCTCTGTGGTGCATTCAAACTATAGACCAACTGTTCCCCTCCTTTGGGAGCCGAGACTTCTCCGAGCCCAGGTTTTTATATCCCTCGCGTGGAATCTGAAGTTGAATATAGATCTGCTCAAGTCAATTAATTGAATAAATCAAAGGCAAACATCTCTTTATATATTTATAAGCTTTTAATAACACTATTACTCTTGTTGACGTTGCATTTATTGGTTGTATCCTTGGTAAAGAATGGCTCAACATCACATTAAAACAGCGGAAACAACTGTGTGCTGTGCAATTTGCAGTTGCTCCCTGGTTGCACATTAGGAGAGCACAGACTCCAAGTTACAGCTCAGAGATGTTTACCGCAATGGGCACAATAGGAGAGAGCGCTCTGAAATGGAAAGAGATAACGGCAAGATGTGTTTGACAGCGTGGTGGAGTTTTACAAATTAAAGGCAGCGCACGGTCCTCAAGTGAAATAACAAGTGTGATGGAGAGGATGGACAAATAGACACCATTCTGAGAACAAAGTTACAGAGAGGCCTCATCAGGGAGCTGCACAGCGGTGCAGTCGGCTCCATAGATTTTTGCCGCTGCACCGGCCGGAGTTCATTCTCTTTCATTTTTGATGCTTGTTTTTTGACTCAATAATTAATGCAAATTTATACAGTTGCCCTCCAGAAGTGAACCGTGAGTCCGGTAGGTGTGTAGACATGGTTAAATGTTTTATTCTTTGTGTCCTGAATAAAATAAATGAAGCTGGAGTTGCATCAGAGAAACCAGCGAGGGCAAGCAGGATTTTGAAAGCATTTAACCAGAAAGAAAATCCCATTTCCTCCCAAAGCCACGCCTCCAAAAAACATGAATGCTCGCTGACAGCTTGGACGTCGTGAACAACACATTCTCTACATCCCACAATCTCTCTTAGCTTTCTCTAGTCAAATAAATACGTAAGTAAGCAGCTCCGTTAAACTTCGCAATCATATAACCACAAGCAAAATTGCCATTGTGCCGGAAAGCCTAATTTGTGAAATATTCTGCAGTGAAGGTGTCATCTAGTCTCAAGTGGTTGGCCAGTGGAGTTCCACTTTCACATTGGGGGAATGAACATTTATTGTGGATGTCGGATGAATAAATCGATACAGTTAAAATCACTTTAAGCCGACAGAGATTGATAACATGCAGCAGAGGTCCCCGGTGGGACTGTGGACGCTGCTCTCACATGGTCACAAGGCCAACGGTACATGACTCAGACGTCGTCATTTGTGTTCAGTCTGACTTCTGTATAGTTTGTGATTTATAACATGCATGACCAAACTGCTGTCCAGCCAAGGGATTAATGCTAAAAAAAGACTGTGGCGAAAATTGTCTACCAAACTGGCCGTAGAAGGTGCATTTTGAATTCAAACTAGGCCTCCTTTGAGAATATTTTATAATTCAAGCTCCATTTTGACCAACAAATTTCTTCATATTTCTCAGAAATGCAAAGCCCTCCCTGCATCATTTCACTTCGCTGAAGTGAAGTTCACCCACCCGACTGTTCAGCAGCAGCGAGCACCCACAGCACATTTCTGATCTACAGCAGGAATAGACCTGATACCAAAGGGTGCACGGAAAAGGTGAAAGAAGACCGGAGCACCCACATGAAACTCCTTCAGGCATGGCGAGATCATAAAAGGATTGATTAGTAGATTGCAGAGGCTTCCCATGTGATTCCACCTCTCATCTGAACTCATTAGAGCCACTGCTGGACAGTGTCGTTTTAAATGTGATGTTCACGTGTGGCGCGCGGTTAAATGCCCGAGGGAAGGCGACGCGCTCGGAGCAGACGGCGTCGCATGACACAAGTCCTGCTGGTTTTGAACGGTTCCGGCTTAATGAACAGCAACGTAGAATCATCTCTGCAGTCAGGTCGCAGGTGCACACTGCAGGCGACTTTTAACTCAGTCGATCTGACAAACATTGATCAAAGGTCCACGAGGCTCGGAGAAGAGAGGCACGGATCCTTTGCAACACTGCTCCTGCTAGGATGCAAAGGGTTATCTGTCAGAAGTTTAACCAAGTGAGAAGCCTGCTGAAAATGAAGGAGAGTAAGAAACCAATATTGCTTTTTTTTACATCCGACAGAACACTTTCACACCGGAACGCGCCGTCAAAGACCTGTTGGGAGCTGCGGCATATTGACAAATTCCCTGTCAAATGCAAAACCCTGGTGAGGATTATATTTTTTAAAATGGCTGCTCAGTGTTGTGGACCAGAGTACAGAAAGAAGACCAAAACTGCAGGATAATTTCAAAACCAAATTGGCACTCAGTGAAGCACATACGAACGGCCAACATGCCAGGTTTCCAATATAAATTGAAACAAATACAATATCGCTATATCTGATTTTTATCTTTATTTGGATACGTGTCAAAGTGTGCTCTATCATAGATACCACAGCCGCCTCAATACAGCTGATTTTTTTCATCAACATCCATATTATTACCTCACTAATTTAAGGGGAAAATGCTGTAACCAGGGAGAGAGAACTAGGGTATGTGGTGAGTGCTGAGTTCAGTGAGAGTCGTCCTTGTCCTTAGTCTCTTTGCGAACCTCCCTAACCCGACATTAGCGACCAAATGAAACGCACCATCACATTAAGCAAACTGGTGGATTTCTCTGGATCTGAACATCATTTCTTGAGGATAATCAAAGTACACAACATTAAAATATAAATATAACAGCAGTCTAGTTGTTTTTTAAACATTTTAATGCATTATTCCTTCATATTATATTTTCAAAGAAAGTGAGACAGAAGTTGCATGGGCAAAAACAGAACTTCCCTGGGGGAGGTATTAAAAGAAGTCATTTAAAGGGAGCTGATCAATTATAGTCTGTCTTGCACCTCATGTGCCTCGGCGGATATCATTCTATTTGTTCACCATCACTATCATCCAGTTGAGCTTTTGTGTTTGTCTTGTTTAAGCGGTGGATTAAACATGTTTTCCCGGCATCAGCGTTAATAGTTGGTAAGATATCCCATTGATTCAATGTGTTATTGCTCAACCTTTAGGCACAATTAAAGGAAATCATTACGTTTAATGAAATACTGGAGAGCTGGTCCACTTCTCCAAAGGTTCCTCTCATTAGAATGGCCCCACATTGTCAAGTATATGTGACTCTGCTCTGTTCACTGTTTGAGTTAGGCCTCTCTCATTAGACATCTTTTCCACAGGGAGGATTCCTGTCAGATTTAGTCCTCAAACTCACTGCATGGTGGTGTTCACATGGCAGGAGCTCTGCTTTTTATTGAAGGAAATCCTGTTTTAATCCTTTAAGGATGGCTGCCGAATACGTTTATTGATATCTTAACTTTGCTGCTGATCGCTCATCAAGGTAATTCCCTGTTTTCTTTGTAACGCGGCAACAGAAGATCCGGGATAATGTTCAGTTTGATTCACAATCACTCCACATTAGAGGCCTTTGTCTTTTGCTTTCCAAGATGCCGGCCCTGGAGGGGACCACTGAAAGCTGCACTGTCTCTGAAGGAAATTAAAAAGTGCAGCAGCTTTAAAATAAAACCTTGGACAAAATCCTGGACTGAATGATGATAGGAAATAAAGGGGGGTGAAGGGTCTAGATCAGAAACTGAATTATGTTTAAAAAATGGACAGCACTCGCCCCTCTGGAAAGATTTTCAGTGGGAAGATCAATACCTTTTCCAAATGCTCTCTTAACAAACAACCTTTATGTCCACCAGCCAGTTCAGATTTAGATGTGTGATAAATATAATTGCTTGGATGCTCCTTGATGGAGGTTGCTCGATCCAAAGCCCAAGCGCACTAATTAGGAAAGTAGGAATAATCCAATGCCAATATTAGGTTGCCCCGAGCAGCAGCCCTGGATAAGCATTTGTGAAGGTCACCCCCCTCAATCAGCTCTGCTGGTTATCATGTCAGAGCAGAAATCGTGACTCACGAGGCTTTCAGAGTCAATGTACGTCTTAACCTGTGACTGTTATTCCTTGTAATTTGGAAAGAATACACAGACTGCAGGGGAAACTGAGGTGAAGTCATTTGGAGAGAGTGAAATAGTGCAAACACTGAAGCTGCACAGCAAAAAATGAAATGGCAAAGAAATTAAATTAAAATCAAACATGTTTAATGATCATATAAACTTAGTTAACCCGCAATCTTTTTTCCAACAGGAGCGTCTTGGTAACAGCGATGCCTCGTGTTATTTTGCACATTTTCTGGAGGCCACACTCGTATTAGATCCTTGGTCTGAAAATCCAGCCCTCCTCCATCAATAGTTCATTGAAAGTTGCGCTCAAGTACCAGAAATTGTAGCTGTAATCAGAAACCCTGTATTTATGTGGTCAAAGCTCACTCACTGACAGAACGCCGCTCTCTAATAATGTATATTACGCCTACTCCATAAGTTAAGTCAGCTTTCTGAATGTAGTTTATGCTGAAAAAAAAATCGCTCTAAATTCACCACTATGGCACACTTTGTTCTTTTACAACCCGTCTATTCTTGCGTCACCTGTGCCACTTTATTTCACATGACATTTAAAAACACGCAGCTCAGTTTCCGTTCCCAGAAAGCAGAAATTATTACCTCAATCAACCGCTTTTAAAAGGCGCAATTTGTAAGATAAGTCCAGAATTTTAATTTCAAAACATACAAAAACAAACTAACATTATCGAAGTTAGCATGCTAACCACCAAGAGACCCCATAGATTGAGCTGTGTTTCACTCTGAAAGCAATTCACTCCACATGCAAATGAAAATTTAAATGTGTAAATGTGAGAAATGATTTGGTCTCACCGGTGATCGACTGTTGTGACACCTGAGTGCACTTGCTATTAGCTGAGACAGTAATAAATCTGTTGTCTCTTCCCTCTTGTCAGCAAAGCTTACTCCCCCTCTCAGCGTCTCTTTAATAGCCGTCGCTTTTATCTGTAAAAATGACAAACGTCTCAGGTGGCAGGTCCTGTCAGCTGTCGCTAATTAAGTTAATTCTGTGAGTAACCTGACAGGCCAAAATAAAACTGTTGTCATTTTCTGTCAAGCTGTCGGCCTGCTTCGTATTAGTTTCAGGAGTCACTCTGATCCATTCATCAACTTTATAGTTTTGGATCTGGATCCTCTTATTATTGGCTGAAGTAGCTTGTGACAAAAGCTGCAGCTTTAAGTAGCTACAGCTGTGTTGGTTTTCACTTACCATCATCAGATCTCCGACATTAATGGATTAGAATCGGGATTGGGACCAAAAAAACATGAGATGAAGACATTTCTAGTCAGCGGTCGACTCAGGATGCCTCGGGGGAGGGGGAGGGAAAATAATAAAAAGGGAACCGGGGCGCAGAAACGGGTGATGCATTTAAAGTGAAGAGACGTCGCTTCACAATGTTTTGTCCACTGGAAGGGCACATTAGAGAGCACTTTAGTCGGGGGATTCGTGTGATCTCTTATTGTTGTTTTGTGCTTTGGACAGTAGCCAGGCTGCTGGTGGCAGCCATGTTACCAGCGCCGACAGTATATACCACATGTATGCACTGGGAGGGGGGAAAGTTGAACAGTCGTCTATTTCCTCTTTGACATCAGCCATTATTGCTTATTTTTTGGTGTTTATAGGCATGTCATGGTGAAGCAAATCAAGTTTGACTATGATAAACACTTTCCAAACCACAGAGACCTAAATAGGGAACAGACCAGAAAAGGATCCTCATGCTCTTCTGCCTATACTGGAGCAAATCAATGGATGATCATATACAAAAAAAAGCTTAGAATACCCTTGATGATATTATAGTAAGCTTAAGTCGAACCGCAAACACTTAAACACATTGGTGTAAATGGATGATGATTGAATAAACAGGATAAGCATTGGAGGGAGCCTTTAGTGGCTGATTTTCATCCTTTTTGAAGCGTAGGCAGCGACTGCAGGATTTGCTTCTTCTCCCCTACTGAGGCCTCATGCTGCCAGCGGCAAGAAAATGACAAGACAAAATGAACAGCAATGTGGCAGGCTTAAAATTCATAGATGAGGATATGTATAAATATTTGATGAAGATAATTAAACGAAAGGGCTATACTCAGTGAAAATACACATCAAAATTCTTCACATGCTGGGGAAAAAGTTGTCATTGAACCAATTTAACCATGACCTAATTTTAATTTACTTCGTCCAACCAAAAAGCTACGTCTGATTTATAATCCTGATCACTCACACCCAGGTGTGGTGAAGAACATTAACATGAGTTTGAAGTGGCCGGACACCTGCAAAATTACAGTCGTTATCATTAACATCAGCTATACTTTGCGTTTAATCCTGGTCTGAAAAGTGAAGCCAATGCAAAAGTGCCTTAAACATATGACCCTACTTCTCACTTGATTTATTAGCTCAGTAAATAGTTTCCCAATAAGTTTATTGTGTTAAACGCTGGTTTCTGCTCAGTTTAGCGAAAAGGAGCCAAATGCCAGACAAAGGCAGACTGAACAAACAAAAAGTGAGCTTTGAAACAATAAAGCTGAAATCCAACGAACAGAAGCTGGCAGAGCAAACAAAGGCAGAAGGTTGGGGCAGATCCAAAAAAATTAAATGAGAGGAAAAAAAAAAAAAACAGAAAGACAAAGCAGGAATACTGATGAGGGATGAGCTATACGTGCAGGACTGCGGGAAAGACCAGGACCAAAAGCACAGGGACTGATTAACTAATGAAACACAGGTGAACACACCCAACAGGCCGGAAAAGGATAAAGACAGGAAGTGTAGGAAGGTCCTTTTCAACTTAAAACAGGAAATAACAAAACAAAACCCAGGACTAGGACAGTTTCAAGTCCCCTTCAACAACAACCACAAAATGATGGTCACATTTACAATAACATAGATGATAAAGCTGGGTTTGCTTTGGGGCGTGGCCACTAACACTGACTTGAATTCCTTCAGTCACATTTTTTATGTGAGGTACGTTCTGTGTGATATAAAACACAGCACAAACGCTGTAAGTAGTCTGATGTTTATTACATTTTGTTGTGCCGCTGCGCTCCAGATCAAAGAATACTTTTCCTCGCTCAGAAGTGTTTCATCTCGGGCAGATTCAACAGTTCTGTAAAATACAACACCCACTCTCGTCTGCTCCCGTATTGCAGCTCAGAAACTTTTCCCTTGTCGAAGCATACAGGACACCAAAATACCTGTCTTTAGCCCCAGGTGTTTCATGTCATGAACAATGAAATTCTGTGGGGGGAAGCACATAACAAGTACAACACACCGATCCACCAGAGGGGACCCGGGTAGAAACAAGAGACTCTTTGAAATGTTGTGGTTTCACTTTCCAAAGTTTTCTTGGAAAGTCTGACTGGAACATTGTTTTAAGCTACATTTCCTCATGTCGGTCCCATAATCACACTAAAATAACAATAGAGGGGGGAATATGGTTTCATACATCAAAACACGTTACAGTGGCAGAGTGATAAAAGAAGCAATTATCATTGTCATGTTGCTCATTGAGCTTTATTGTTGCCTCTCAGCGTGCACGCCCCAATATTGATGTCTCTATCCACCTTTATCCTAATTACGCTCAGAATAATAGCTTGCTGACATGTGAAAAGCGTGGCCTCGTGAGAGCACAAGACTAAACATAGTCTTCACAAGCTTTCATTATGATCTTCTGGGAGCCTGTAATTTACAACTAAGATTTGTACTGCTGTTCAAGGAGACAGAAGTGCACAGTCATTTACAAAACACACAGCCTTTTTTTAAATGCACCACTGGCAGCAATTTGCTTTAGCGATTTTTTTTTAGTTTTTATTTGTGCTTTGGCAACAGATCTCTAATGGGAAATGTAGGTGATGAAAGTGAAAGGGACACAAGCTCCTTCTTTTTTTAGTCAGGTGCCTCTAAGCGACACACACAGACCTTGAGCTGCTCTGTAGCCAGCGAGCAGTGTGGTCATACTGGTATGAGCGCATCGGCAAATTAAACTGAAACATCTAAATGCCAAAGGCCAGATAGGAAAACTCTGAATTAAGCAAAATGTTAATACACTCATCTGAGCAGGGAAATTATTTTCAAACCTTTATTTTGCTCTGGATTATGTCTCTTAGGCAACAGACAAGCAGGCTAACCTTGTTTGTGGAGGCTGTTTGGGCAGCACAGTCGCCAGGTTGCCAGGTTGGCAGTTAATGATTCTGCAAACCACTGATACGTCGACATACGTCACAGGCTATGTATCATATTGATATTTCTAGAAAATCATGTCGTATCACCTCCACAGTACGTGTTTATGACCTGACTTTCATATCAGGAGGTGAAAAGGATGTAGCTGGAGCTACGGATATGAAGGCTGCCAAGCCAGTGACCACAGTTCAAGACCACGTTTCAACATTTCTTCGTGTGAAACTTTGCGTGCGATATTTTTAAAGGCGAAATCAAGGCAACTTCCTGCCATGTTCGTATCAACAAAAACAGATATATTTAAGGCAGGGTTAGGACATCTTTGGTTGTCTTTATGGCGACAGAAAACATCTGTCATCTCCAGCAGTGTTTGTGCCGCCCAAAACATGCACTGTAAGCCAAAACATTATGTTTTCCTAACCCTAACCAAATGGTCGTTGTGCCGACCCTAAAGATATCTGTAATATCTGCCATCTTTAGAAACATTCACTGCAAACATTTGCAGCTTGTGAGGAAGACAATACAAGACTAAAAAAGTCTCCACAATCACAAGTACAAAATATAATGTACAGTTGTCTCACTCGAAGTTAATGCAGTAAAAAATATAGTGCTCTTTGCAGCGAAGATGGAAAACAAAAACATTACTGAGGTTAAAGTTTCATTATTGAGATCAGGAAAAAAAGTACTTTTAAATATTTGTAAGACATTTTTATTCTAGGCTATTATTGGATCAGTCAACTGCAGCAATTTATGTGGTGCTTTTGTGCAAAGATCAAGAGTAACTGAGAGAATCCACATCTCACACACAGAGTCGGGCGGGGGAGGAGCACAGGAACACAAGAAAACAGGTTGGAAACAGAACACTGTGAACCAAGGTGAGCAGGGAAAAGGGCGGGATGAAAAGAAATAAACAACTTTAAAAATATAATTTATGTAACAATCTTCATTGGAAGAAACGTGTTTGCTTTTTTGCTGTTTTTTATTTGACTCAGATGTTGCAAGTGGTCTTTTTTGTGCTGAACAGAGACGTTTATCTTCCACGTTGCTCGTTCTGAAATCTAGCTTTAGTAGATCTAACAATAAGCCCCTCTCTGCTGAATCCATCCTGTTTGTGTCTGCCTTCAGGCGACCTACCAATTAGCATTATTTGATATCATCATCTCTCTGACAGTGTTTTGTAACTTCCTGTCCCTCTTCGGGGACGCCGATTTTCTCGGTTTAGTTTCGTCCTGATGTTTGAAACTTTCCCCCCTTGACACATTAAATAATTTAGCAGGATTTTAGCAGATGCACCTGCGATTGACACAGAGGATTTGGCCTCTTTGAAGCATGGTTAGTCATCTCATCATGCTTTGAAGAGTCATATCAAAGTGCTAATCGGCAGACTTTACAGCTGAGGAATGATGTTAAATGCCTATTAGGACGCACATTTGTTGACGTGTCTGTAACTGAGATAGAGTTTCTTTTTGGTCCGGGAGTTTTTGTGTTGAGTTGTGTTAATGTCCAGAGGAGCAGATTGGCTTCGTTGGTAGAAAACTGAACCAGCAGTCCATCATCTCTCATGTGTTTTATCTGTACGCCTCGATTTGCTACGGTATACCGTGAATTTAATCACATGACACTAAATGTCGGGGAGCACTAACTTCAAAAATGTCATCAATTAAGTTTACAAGCTAGCACTAAATTACCTGCCGTTACGACCACATAAACGCTGCCTCCCAGTTTGTTTAATACTGATGTAAAACAGTGATTTATTAAACGTAGTACCCCCCACCCTCTCTCTCTGTTTCAGTATGAACAGTCTCATTGTGGCCAAGCTGTACTTATTTTATTAGTTTATGTGCATTAGTTTGCTGCTGAAAAGAGTGATTGAAGCCAAAATTTCAAACAAAAAAATGACCAAAACCTGACAGAATAACACAGGCAGCTTCTAAAAGGTGGCTTTCAGAACATTGTCTTCACTGCAAATTAGTTGCTTTACGTAAGAGTACATAACATGGCTGGAGTCATTTATCTGTAACAATGATGGCAGTAAAGAGTTTGCGATATTCGCAACCTGTTTCTGAAGCGAGAGAGTGGAGTTAATGCGAAGAGGACGACGAAGAAGACTCCTTTCACAGGCTGCATCTCTGACAGACTTTTATGTCGCTGTCGAAGCGTTAATTAATGACCATCGTGAGCATGAGTGACGCTTGGCCGCGCTTCTCACAGCAAGCGCACAAATACGTTGGCATCAATTTCATCATTTAATGGCATAAGAGAGCAAATCTGCTGCCTGATTTATAACACCCGGCGGTGCACATGATTTAAATGATAGGATGTTAAGTTGGCACTCTCACCTGGGTGTTGTCACCTCTTTTGCCCCGGTCACACTGTGAGGGGAGAGTGGTTCGATGAGACTGTTGAAGGATCTCCTCAAAATCTAGAAACTGGCTCTTTTATAGCGTTTCATGGTTTATTCAACTACATTTTATTTTCTCTGTGCTTAAGAAAGATAAGTAATTATCCACTCACCTTCATGTTGATGAAAAGTCAGGTGATGTTTCATAGTCATCAAAACATTTCCGAAGCTTCACAGCAACAACTAAAGCAGCTGGAGACGTGTTTTAAACCTTAAAAAAAATAACGTAAGATGGCTCCTTACAGCCCATCTGGTGTGATCAAAGTCTCTGGATATCCAAAATTGATTTGACTTGAAAAAACACTATTTACATCATTTTGAAAGATAGAAATCTTCACTGTAGCTGCTAAGAAAAAAGCAAAGTCTCTGGAAACATTGCAGAGTTGCTCACAAGTCATTTTTTCCAAGTCAAGTCTCAAGTCTCTTCTGATTGTAATGAGATGCCATGTGGTCTGCTTAGATCACTGCATAGTTATATCTGAGGAGTTCAAAGCATGTATCACCATCACTCCTTTATTAGCATAGAATATTATAAGCACTGATTAGTTGTTTGGTATATGATCACTTTAAACAGGCCATTGCAATGCAAGATGACACACAAAAAAACCCAAAATCCAAATTCACGACTGTTTTTTGCTTTGCAAAATAAATTCACAGCTGAATGCAGAAACACTATTGCTGCCAAATTATCTGAAATAAGGTGCGAGTCCATAAACTGGTGATACCAAACCGTGAACAGTTTTGTTCAGAAAGAGAGATCGACCATTTGTGAAAATTGGCACCTTTCTTTGTGAGACAAAAAATGATTTCTTGCATGAATATAAAACTCATGAATATAATTGGAGTTATTGGCTAGTTTAAGTCCTTCTCTACAGAAAAAATACGTTTTTGTACGTACAGCTGATTCTTGAAGGCTCTACAAATATCCAATTTAATCCATTGAAGATGACAGACTGTTGCTACAGTTTGCTCGACGGAAAGTGATCAGGACTCAATAAAGAATTGGACCATTAACCAGAATCAATAATTTTTGAATTATAGGATCTGGGCCTTGGTTGAAACTTTAATGTAGTGTTTCCGTTGACCATACAGCTTTCAGTCTTTGTCCAGACTTGCCTGGAGTTGGTGTTGATGGAGGTTCAGGGGGCCAACGTGGCGACATCGAGCTTTTCCTCGACTCGATTAAACATTAAGAGATTTTAATTCGGTCCTTGTCGCAGTGACAGTGAAGTCATGAAAACAGTTCCGGTTAAAGAGAATTTCCAAATAAAGCGTTGTTTTGAAACAACACCACAGACTCCAGGTGGCCTCTAATTAACATCTCTTTCTAGTGCTACTTGTACTTCGTGTTCTGCCTTGATCAATGCACTTCCCCCAGGGCTGCACTTCAACGGCCCCGAGGTGAATACGTTGGGTCACGATCACACTTTCACACTTCAATTCCTAAGAGCAATAACACTTGATTGAAAATGGCGTGCTAGGCTTTCGATTCGGAGCTGTCTGATCTGCAGTTTGCAGAACTAATAAGAGCGGAACAGCTCTGTTAACAGTTGTCTTGGGAGGGGCAACATTCAGCTCTTATTTCATCAGACCTCTGATTGCAGGGATTAATTAACTCCGTGTTCCTGGCATGTGTCTCGGAAGAGTGCTTCCATTTTGATGCGGGAATTCTAGATACAGATTTACTGAGGCCTAATTGGTTTTGGCAAGATTACATATCAGAGATTTTTAACTGACAACCAGAGAAACAAAAATTCTGAAAGGCTAAAAAAAATGCTGAAACCGCACTCTGCGCGTCGACATTGCTCTGTGTGGGCTACGAACCTGCCACTCAGCACGTGCATGTGTGAGCAGTAAATTCTCAGAAATGCTCGGACAGTTATGAGTGCACATCCTATAAACACTTCATCAAAGTGTTGACCAAGGCCCGAACAGAGAAGGTGAATAGAGAGCGCAGTTTGGGGCCCAAATTGTGGAAATGCAAGTCACAATCAATAGATGAGGTAATCTTCCCCGTTAACACACCGACAAAATAGATCCTTTGTCCATGCACAACATGAGCGACAGATTTCAGGTTTGGTTAAGGTTTAGTCAAGTTTAGGGAGACATTATGCCTTCAGTTAATCTTGCAACTATATTTAGATCAGGGGAGCTTCGCTGTCATGGCAGCAATAATACAGGAAGTGGTTAAGATCTGGGAACGACCGTTGACCACTGGCTGTAAACAGAAAATAACAGCTGTTTCCTGTGTTGAAGTCTGATGTTGTGTTGACCCCATCCAAGTCCCTCCTCATCAAAAAAAAACTGTATGGGTTGCTAGGCGGCCACCTCTTGTGGCTGCACTAACTATTAAATTATCAAAAGGAGGAAGTTATGTTAAGTATTATAAAGAACAGAAAAGTCAGCTGAGGGTGAAGGTCGGAAATGGATGGTTGGGTTAAACAAGCACAGGACGTTCCCCCAGGAGGCCAGTGATCATGTCCCACGCAAAACCAAAAGTCAACAGTGAGTTATTTTATCCATCTGTTCAGTCATTAAAGTCAGACCTCCTCTGAGTCCTGACTTTCTCTTTTGCTCCCGTCATAATTCACATGGACTTCAACTAGAGGACTTTGTAAGGTGGCATCGGTAAACTTGCTCCTCCTGGTGTTGAGTCTCTTTGACACCAGCCCAGTCACCAGGATGTTATGTTAGCAGTTAATGTTTCTGAAAACCCCAGATAAGTCTGAGGTCGACATGTGTAGCAGACGTTTCATATCCCATTTTAATTATATGTTTATTAGCCACCTGATGCAGCAGGAAGTGGAGGCGACGAGAGCAGTGTTGTTACAAGCCAACAAGGCGGCTAAATGGGTGACAGGACTTCGAGTCACACCACTCAAATTACACTACTCGATATTCTTTATGACACCTGGAGACATTTCCTGCTGATCAACCGGGTGTTTTTTTTACGGAGCTGTGGAGACATCTCTCTCTGTTCTTGTGGCGTCAAAACCAGCTATTTTTCACGGGAAGTCAGACGATCTCTCTCCATAATTGTGGCGTGTTTAAAACGAAACCATGAGGCTGTCCTAGCCCTAACCAAGTGCTATTTGTAAACAAAGGGAAAGTCGCAACAAGGAGAAGCTTTTAACTCGCCCGTGGTGTTGCAGAAATGTACATGTTTAACATTTAATCTGGCTTTTGGGTTGTTGCTGCGGTTGTGTTGGCAGAAACTGAAAGGCGTACGCCGCCTTCCATCTTCTAGCCGCCAACTGCTTGCTCATAATAAGCAATTTCTGACCTGCTAGATGAGCTATTTCAACCTATGAAAACATAAACCACCGCTCCAATTACAGCTGAAGCAACCACTTTCAAGCGGAATATCAACAGTCACAGCTGGAGCCTTTCCAACAGCAAGGCCATTAGCCCCATTACCCATCGGCCTACTGTTGCTGACAATGGTGCTGAGTTTGGGGATTATTAGATTTCAACACCGTGGGCTGATTCTTAAGGTACAAACACTGCAGTAAGTACAGTACAACTCAAACGAGCACCCAGAGCGGGTATGAACGTGGCAGAATTAAATGCTGAGCCTCCAGGAGGCTTGTGAGCCCCGAGTCAGTGAACCAGCCCTGAACGGAGGCGCCAACTTTACAACCCTAATGAAACACTTAGCCTCCTCAGGCCTTTGCCCTACTTTCACAGCACCTCAGACAGACACACCAGGAACCATGTACTACTTTTACCTGACAGTGGAGCAGTTCAATCAACCAGAGTGACATTAATGAAATGCATGGGATAGAGGAAAAGCACGGCTTCAATTGTCCGGGGTGGTGGCCCAAAATGTGAGGCATGGGGGAGACACAGCGCTCACCACCAGCTTTTTGAAATCACCCCAATCTGTGAAGCTAACACATCTGTTTTCTTCTGCTGAAATATGTGTCAGGCAATATTGTTTTATCTTGCAAAACATGGGTTGTTTGAATTTCAGTGTCAATGTGCACTTTTCATATTTGTGAGGTTTCAGCTAGGCTTACATACGGTAAATATGATGAGGGATTTGAAAGGATACAAGAGGATTTGGTGTTGGTTCAGATTTGATAAACTGTTAAAAGTCACAAAACTAATACCAACTATGTGTTGTGTGTTTCTACACTGCAAGTATTGTTGAGGGCTGTATTCCCGTTCAAGTGTTCTTTCCAGAGTTTTAAGACCCTGTCAAACGGCTGTTTTGGGCATCTGTTCAACTTTGATAATCACTTCCGTTCCATTTCTCAAACTGGCCCTCCTGGATTGATTTTCATCTTCTCACCCGGTACCTGTAGCAACACGCCCACACCAACACAGATGGTTGCATGTTTTTTAGTAATGGATGTTGTTCTGTCATAAATACAGAGCTATTTTGGGTGAACTAAAAGGGGTAAAAAGAGGACATCGGCACACCTTTTTTACTTGGCCTCAAACTGACCTTCGTGACAGTTTTCACACTTCCTCTCGTCCACACGTGAACCTGAGGGTGCAAAAACGTCAAAAACCTTCCAAAAAATCCACAGAGATAAGGGTAAAGAAAAGGGTCATGTAGTTTCATGTAACCACAAAAGTTTGGCTACCCACTGGAAAGACATATCTGACAGTACATGTCTGAGCCTCGGCCGGCGAGCAGAGAGGACTGAGTGGCCCTCCCTCGGGGCTGCCACTCTCTGCTGTCCGTGTCTACTGAGAGGATGAGGCACGGCGCTGAAGCCGCTCCGCGCTGCACCCCTGGGACCGAGGCTTGTGAACGTTCTGTCACAAGCAGGGAGCGCCCACGTCAGGCTTAGTTTGCTCTGTTACATATAATCCAGCAGAGGCTTTAATGAGGCTGCGTGTTTCCCTTTTATCAGACGTAAATTAATTAAAGTTCGCCTCCTAGTTTCAGAAATCTCCCACCTGGTGTTTCAGAGGAAACGAGCCATAACTGGCGGACGAAATTGGAATGTGTGGCAAATTCCTCTCAATCATCCTTTAATTCACTAAATTAAGTGTAAGACTGTTCGAGACCTTTTTAATACCACATGGCACGCCATTTAACAGAGGGAACCTTCACTGGCCTCACGATTCAATAACGATTCAGCTGTCAGCAACTGTACTGCACAATTCTCGATGCATCTCGATGATCAATTTTTCTATATTTCTGCAAACTTTTTATTATGAAATACAGGCAGCAAGTTAAATCTAAATTTCTTTTTTTACTTAGAAGTCATTTCAAGTACGAGACTACAACAGCCTACAATATAATAATAATAATGCATTTTTTCAAAACCAGTAGCTGTCTTACCTCGGCACGTAAAGATTAGAAAAACAAAACAGAAATCCCTCTGCAGTGCGTTACAAGTGTTCTCTAAAGGACGCAAATATTATTTTCACGTAGCAGCTTCCAGACAGGCTGTACGCAGGTTGAATAACGCTGTATGCTGTATGGTTAGACGGTAGCTTCAGCTGAAAACAACTAACATGGCTACTAATTGTTGAGAGCCAGTCGGTGGTAGGTACATAAAATCCAACATGGGCATGGCGATATGGACTTATCACACAATATACTGTATATGTACATATTTTGAAATCTCCTCAGAAATACCTCAATATTCATATTGCACCAATATTGCAAGGATGACTATCAGAGCCATCTGGCTGGTTCAGAAAATGACGTCACTTTACTGTTATTCAGCCTTTAAAACCAGGCTCATGATACAATGATATCCCAAGTCTAAGATGATACAAAATCTCCTATCACAGTAATATAATATCAATATACTGCTCAGTTAAATATTGGGAAATATGTGTTACTGGGTATTTATTGGTATCGCTGAAATTCTAGCTGATAATATGAAGCCAGATTGGTTTCATTGACTGAACGATGATTCAGTCGGAGGCTGTTTGCACCTTGAAAGTTGGTTTGTGATGCACCAATAAAGAGAGAACACGGAGAACCAAAAAAACCTCCTCGTCAGAGTGGACGTCTTCTACAGTTTCTGAAGAAGACAAGGCGACTGCAATTTGCAACTCGTGTTCCATGAGAATTTGGAGAAGAGGGACAAGTCCAGAGGTTTTAACAGAGCAGATCTAATTAAAGCTGTGGAATATTAAACCATCCATCTTTGCTCATTACATCTGAGCCTTTCTTACTAGCAGGTGTGCCTTAACTACAAATTATGAACTTCATAAATATAAAAATGTGAAATGATCAGTTTGCAGTATTGGCATCGTACATGCCTTAATTACTGACATTATATTACATCTGTCAGAACTTCCCAGGTGTACGGGACAATAATTCCAAACTGTATAATTAATCAGTCAAGAAAGAGAAAGGAAAACATATTCGACACAACTGTAAATTGAATTCCAGACTTTTTGATTCCTTCCAAGGCCTTTTGTTGAGGAACTGGTTCAATCTGTTAAGACTTGCAGATACCCTGTTATCTGGTGAAACTAATTTCCAAGACCACACTGCAATCTATAGTGTCTTTTTTATTAGAGAGCAAAGATATTCAAATCTCAACCACGATTGCTTTATAAGAATAGATCTGAAAAAATAAAGCCAGCCGGTCCCTAAAGCCCCGTCCTGTCTTCACCTAGGGCCCAATTAGAGCAGCCATAGTGACAAGTCAAGCGTTACTGGTCTCGGCAGGCCAAAGAGATCTGGACTCTTGTTTATCTCTTATTTCAAATGTAGAAACCACATTAGAATTCTCCTTCAGCGTGCTATTAATAAGTGCCAAAACAACGTAAGCTGCACGGCCAATATATGTTCAATTAGGATTATCCAGAGACACAATTCATTGGGAGTGTGGAGTTCAAGTCTTCGTGAAGCTTGTCAGACTGCACAAACTTCCACGAGGCTTTAAAGGGTTCGGATTTGCAATTAACTAAAGCGACGGCGGGGAGAACAATGCATCTGCCCGAGCCCGCCCCCACCCCAAAGCTCTCCCATTATTTTAACAAGCACAACAACATATTGTATGTTAATAGATTTCCTCCAGGGCCTCTGGAGCTCGCCCCGGCCTGTTGTCAGTCTCGTTGATTAACAGGAACACAATTAGAATTTCAGGGCACTGTTTAGCATTAGCATTCCTGATATACGGCTCAATGCACCTACATGGTCGTCCCGGTGTCACCCGGCGCTTTTACCTGCGGGTTTCATCTCCAGGGGGTGTTCTCCGTTTGACCCTCCGATGAGAATCATACTTAAATCTTTTGTTGTGTTAATATTAAGACGTGATTACATCTCAGACTGAGATTTCAGCCTTCCCGCGATGCTCCACGAATACTAATGAGCAATACGTACAGATGTTGAAGGAGCAAGTGTCATCAGTAAAGGTACAGTTTATTCCTAATATTATAATTCAGCTGTTACATCTTTTAAAATGTTTACATACCAGGAAATAAATGATGGGATAAGAAATAGTTTGAAACTTTTTGGTCCGTCCATATTGTTGACATTTTAGTGAAACAAAACCACTGTAAACTTTTTCTTTGGTGATGATAAATCACTCTGACTTTTCCACCAGCAGGTTAAATCCTGTAAATGATCTCTACACTGACTCGACTGTCACTCATGGTTACCGGTTGATAAACCCAGTGAGTTTGGTGGTGAGCTTGTGTTTCTTCTGGCGCCATCGTCGGGTCAACATTTCTAATTTGTCTAACTATGAGATTTTTACTTTACGTTTAGTGCTAATTAGCAAAAGCTTGCACGCTCGCATGCTAAACTAAAACGGTGAAAATGGTCATATCTGCCTGACATCATGTCAACAGTGTGACAGAGCTGTTGGCATGACTGTAGACTTGTAATCTGTAGTCTTAATAGATAGATTTTATATTTCAGGAGGGATGCAGAGGGTTTTTTCTTTCTTGCTTTGCTGTAGTCTGAGTTTTTCTTGAGAGCCAGCGTCTCGCATGAACTAGAACCATTGAGATTCTCGTGTCTCAGTCATACCTCTTTTAAAGACAACCTTTAGTTGTTTTCTTTTGCGTTTTCTTTTCAGTTTGTTTTTTCAGTTTCATACAATTGCAAAGGGAATGTCTTTGAGCTCTGACATTTATAAATACAAAGATTCATAGATTTATCCGACCATAACTGATGTGTACAGATTTCTCGCCAACACGGCGGTTGATTATCCGCAGAGACAAATGATTCAGACCTCTTCAGTTTGCTCACTTCACCCTGACCTCGGTGAAGGACCTTCTGTTGTTTTACTTTTCCGCCGTTAAACCCTGCGCCGCTGTGGAACATGAAGTAACTGTTTAAATGTACGATTGCTCAAATAAAGCTCTATTGTAAATGTGATGGAGACATCAGCTGCTGCCAGTCGTCGAGGTAATTCAGCGGATCCTGCTTCTATCCCCACTCCTACGCAGACATCCCACACAGTTATCAGGCACTATGAATAATCTATTCAGAGCACTCTACCAGTGTGATGATATATTGGAGGGACCTGCCACTTAATGATACACTTGTGATTCTGTGTATAAAAGGTTTGTAGACACGGAAAAAAATACCTGTTTGAGTCTGGAACAGTCTGAAATTTTACCTTCCAGTTTATCCATGAACAGTGTCTTTCACCACCCCGCTGCACATGCTTGACATTGAGGCGTTATGTACTAATATCCCATATCGACATGCTTTAGATACAGTTCACACAGAAGGAGTCCCTGGAACTTTCTGTGAAATCTAGCTTAGTTTATTTCAAATGGGTCTTTTTGTCCTTCAACAAAAGCACTCTACCTACACATCCTCGGAACAATAACGGGAACAGACATCGCTGCAGGTTATGCAACTCGCTCTCCGTTTGTCATATAATGAAGGATCATTTAACACCTAAGAGGTTTCTTGAAGACAAAAACACAAACATTCTTTTTATTCAGAATCATCGGATGGTGATGTTAAATGCTTTCAAGCTGTTATATCTGATTTCTTGTCCACTTTGGACGCGCAGGGGAAAAAAGGATGAGAACACAAGTTACAGTATCATCATCTTTTAAAGGTGCAATGTGTAGGGATTTTAGTTTAAGACGTTGTAAAAGTAAACCACCGATTATCAACCAAATGTGAAGAAATGCCAGACAAAGATGTAAATGTATTGTGTTGCAGAGGTATATACTGAGGTTAGCATGCTACCCTGCTGGAAAAAACCAGCAAGACCAGCATATGTTGTGTTTTGGGGTGGTCTATGCTAGGCCTGAAAACCTCTTCCCCCCCAGCAGTTAAAAGGACCTGCGCTAGCGATGCTTCTGCTAGCTGCACAACTAACTGAGTTAAGTGGAGAAAAAAAAAGTATGCCACAACACCTTGATCGCTTTCTTTCTGACACTTTCCAGGCTTCAGGCTTTTTGTGATTTTAACCTTGTAAAATGTGCCATTTTTGAGTAGCACTTAGTCATCGAGCTTAAAGTGACTGCTCGTGTCTTTAATGAGCCAAGTTCATTCCAATTACGTCGGCATCAGAAGTGGAGAACAAAGCGGATATATCTGAAGCACGCAGGCTTTATTCAGATTAAAAAGGCGATAATGCGACCTCGAATGGCTTCTGTTTCTGTGTTTATAGCTCTGCCGTTTTTAGCTCCTCAATTTAAAACACGGGATCGGCAGCTTATCCTCGCGTTCGACAAATGCCAGCGGAAACAATAATGAGGGATATTCAAATTTCCTGACCTGTGCGTGTCCAAGTGGAAAAGTAGTTCATTTCTTTCACTTCCTGTTTACCAAGTTGTGGAAAGAAAACTTTCACACCGAAGCAATCGACTCCACGTACGGCCCGAAAGACTCATTTCTCTCGGCAGGCAACTTTCCGGAGGACATCCTCACATCCCTATATTAACGTCAATTCAATCAATACTTTTTCATTTAGACTTTTAATAGTTTTACGTAATTGAACCTCCAGGGTCCACTAGGTGGGACTCAATCATTTATCTAAATGGCTAAACTGCTCACTGATACCTGTTTTAATTTTGCTGAGCCGCTGCAGTGGGCTGAAAAACATTAGAAGCTGGAAATGAAAAACTCCGCTCTCCACCGCAGGGCCTGTGTTTCCTCTCTTATTTTCCTGCTCACAGCAAATAGGCTACCATTAGCCAGTCAATGTGCCACAAAGATTGTGTGAATATAAATAACCGTTTTGTTGAGACTGTGTGTTTTTCCAACATCTGCGCCGGTCGCGTTCTGTAAACATTTTCGAGCACCAAAACCCAGCTGAGGGGATTTTCTCTGGTGCTCACATTATCCTCAGACAAACACAGAGCTGACATTTACAACACTGTCAAACACTCTGCGCCATCTCTGACAAATCACGTTCGATTCAAGTAGCAAGAAGACTTCTTTTTTTTTTTTTAAAGCATGACGGTTTAACAGGAGTAACAGCTGTCGTTTGCGGAGTATATATGATGATATGGACATCATCTTATCTAAAATACAAATCGTGCATCGCACTTTTCTTACAAAAGACGAAGACGTCACAGTTCATCCTTTTTCCTTTGCACCTGCAGCTCATGCCTTCCTTCCAATTACTCTCCCCCTTTTAAGCCACACTGGGTGTCTAAATGCAGCAATTAGCCAAAGTCATTTACATCCCAGGGCTCTATATCAGGCAAAACTTTTTCCCTCATCTGATCACTTTTGTGTTTCTGAGTTGCACTTCAAGGCAGGGGAGTGTGGGTGCCGAGGGGGTCTGTAGCACCCCCTAAAACCGAGACATTAAAATAAACCTCAATTGATTGCAGAAGAAGTGTGGTGCACGCTCGAAGCGGAGAAAGAGAGTTTGTGAGAACATGAAGTGCCCGCAAAACTTTCTTGACGATACTCTTTAATTCTGTGGTTTATCAATCAGGCCTATGAACCGCACTGCAGACTGGAGTCTCAGTGACAGTCAGGTAGATCCACGTTAAATACGTTTGTATTTAAGTTAAAGGGATTCCAGTATGCTCACATATATATGAGGAATTCAGGAAAATATTATGAAAAGTAGTTATTTTAGCCAAGATAATAACATTTTCATATATTTCCATGCCTAATCTTCACCATACTGTATTGTTATGTTCAAAGTATGAGGCTGTTTATCCCTGGTATTAACATGCGGAGCTCACTTCCAATAAACTCAACCATGACTGGGACAGACAAAACTTTTTGCAAAAAGGTTAAGGGACTATATGTGAAATGTGTTCAACATTTAAAAATAAACTCAAATGATCAACAAAATGTGAATAAACAGCACATTCGACGTTGTGACGTCTATGTGTTTTGTTGCGGAGGCATCTACTGAAGTTACCATGCTAACCAGCTGGCCCAATAAAAAAATCCCCAGTCCAGCGTCTTTTTTTCTGAGCACTTAAAGTTGAAAATCTCTCAATGCTTCAGAAAGACGGTGGTGACGTCACCGCTGCTCTTTTTCACCCACATCCTCCTTGCTCTGTTGTCCCGATGCTAAATGGAAAACAAACAGGTAGTAAACAGCAATCTGAACTGCTACCTGCGCTGCTAACTAAGCTTACTAGTTAGAAGCAGTTACAGCTAGCAATAGTTTGCAGTCTGGTGATCTGATGCCCCCCATTTGTTTTAAGTCAGAAACTGACAGAGGGACAATTCTTACTGAAGCTGTTGATGAATTTTCATTGATCTGATTAACTCAGGTGAAAAAGGAGATTCAGGAGACGTGAGGCATTACGTTGAAGTATTTATCGCAGTTCGATCGAGGAAAACTTAGCTAATCAGTAGAGGTAGTGACGCAATCCAATGCTGCCAGTTCTGAAGGACACTTTCTGGTCGTAACCCGCTACAGACCACTCTGTGGAAACATGCTTACCTAAGTCTCGTTGCATTCGATGGGAGAATATGGAGCCTGTTGAATCATTGTGCCGGTGCGTACTCTCGAGTGTATAGTGAAGGTTAAGATGCTGGAGGAACAAAATGCGACCTTTGTTGCCTGAGAGGCTGCATCCTATCCTCCACATGTGCACAAAACAGTCCTCCACTGTGCAGAGGAGCATGACCCAGAGCGTCGCCTCGGGTCAGCTCTGCCACCTGGGTGAGCTGAGTATATAGACAAATTTTAGACTAGGAACCTATAAGACATAACATTTGGAAATTCCCTAAAATAGGCTGCTGCACTTTAATGTGCAACGTGAGCTGAATTTACAAGAAGCCCCAAAATAATTCAGAAAATTGTCAGAGAGAGCTTTTAACAATTTTGTTAAGTTTCTTCAAACACAACAACGACTTTATGACAGACTCTGGGGAGTAGATACTGTGGCTGCTTTGACCTACAGTCTGTTGGTGTTCAAGCCTGCAGCGTAGCGAAACTTCTTCTCAAAATGAAAATAACAAGTAGATATAAGTTTAATCAGAGTAAATGGTGGCGTAGACTGACCTCTGAGCTCAGCCAGCTGAGACTAACTTCCAACAAACCCTGTTTTAAGGTGTCATATAAGTGACAGAAGCATATTATTTAGGCACAATTGGGTATGTTTTATTGAAAGATCAGTGAAGCTCTTCTAAAATTAATGAATTTTCTTTTGTCATCTCCACAAGTGAGAAAGGTGACGCGGGCCTGTTTCAGCCAGCTCAAAGAGAAATGCTCAGCATCTCAGAGGGACGGTGCGAACCTCCATTCGGATGCGTTGGAGCCGAGGCGCTTAGCTTTGATGTTGCAGTTTTTTTTGGGAGCTGCCTCGCTCCGTCTGAATGGTTAACAGCGAGAGCGAATCCCATCAAGGAATTACAGAAATATGACAGGCGGCAACCTCGTGAGATTACTGTAGATGCTCGCTCCGAGTGGGGGAATGCCTGGAAGATGTCCTTTTTTTCCCCACCCGGGGGGAGCTCGGTGCTTACTCAGCTTTGTGGGAAAATTAAAAGACGAGTTAGAAATCAAACACTTTCCTCCACAAAACAAGCGAAAATGTTAACTGGTAAATGTCACGCAACGGGTGGGTTCCCTATTTCATCCACCTCCACCTGAGTTTGTCATCGATCTAGTGGGGGAACAATGAAGTTCTATAATCATGACATTTTAATAAAATAACCCTGGACTGTAAAAGCCCTTTACGTAATAAAAACATTGTGCAGCATGTCATTAAGCCCACTTTCCAACACTGAATTTCCATAAGGCAGAAAATTGCCTGGTTTTATCTGCTGCCAGGCGTACAGAGCAGACAGAGATCTGTAACCTCTGTCTTTCATGCATCTGTTGAGATACTTGAGGTACATAATGTGGCTGAGGGGTTCCTAATCATACGGAGCAGCACGCTGTCGATAAACCGACCTGCTCTAAATGACAGAAAAATATACGTTGACAACAGCATCAAGACAAACATCTATTGTGTAACGCCGGTGTCCTTGCCTGACTATATATGGAATCGTGTACTCTCATTAAAAAGTAGATAACAAGCAAAAAAAAAAGAAAAAAAAACATTATATGAGTCATTTCTTGCTTTGTGTGACCCAGACGCCACACTTTTCCTGTAGGCAGGCTAACAATATCTGATTTGTCTCAACTGCCAGTCTGATCCCTCTGGACCGATTGTTGCCGTTCCAAGCAAATTAAAGTGGATAGAAAAAAGAAAAAAAAAAGCCAATCAAACTCTTATCCGTTCCTCACTGAACTCTTCTGTGTTTAGTCACCTCAGCCTGTTGCGGCACTTCTCTCCATTAAAGCAGCCAGGCTTGACACTGCGAGCATTTGGCTGCATACGGGAGTGAAAATTAGAGCGTGTGTGCGAATGTGTAAAATGATTTGGACACACTGGTGACTGACTCTGTTCTGACACCCGGGTTGGCAAAATATATGGATTCACTACAAGCCCCGATGATAACAAAGCTGTTATCGCTCTACTCTTTCATTAGAGCAGAGTCCAACACATTCGCCAAAGACTCTCGTTATTAGACGACAGCGACTGCCGCTCTCACTGGTTAAGATGATGCAGCAGGTCAAATTAGCTGTTTGCTAATTAACAATACTTCTGTGAATGACTTGGCTGCTGTCGAGTATTTGCGCTCTCTGCAATCTAGTTTCTGCTCGGCCAAAAATGTGTTTGTGTGGTAAAAGAAGCATCATCGTGTGACAAATGTTCAAACGCAATTGACTGTGTTCACAATTAACTGTTTTTTAAAAAGAGTGCAAAAAATGCTCATCATAATTTCCCAGTGCTGAAAGTGATGTCTTAGTTTGTTGCAGAAGAATTTTGACTTCATTCCAGAGCTTCCAGTTCACCTGCCAGCACAGATGTATGTACAATCGGCACTTACAGTGTGTGGTTTCAAGCAGAAATGGATATATCTTGGGACTGCTGCATTATTTATTTGTCCTCCTCATTACCAACACATGAGGTTTAATTGCTGGCTCAAAACTCGCTGGGTTACCAAATTTTGTGGTACACTTCAGATGCAGTTTGTTCTTCCTAAGTATTATCCCTGGGGAACAAACTTTTTCTCTAGCAGAAACTAAAACAATCACTCATGCTGAGAGAGTCTTTATAAAGATGACTATAAACTTTGTGACTTCTCCAGCAGTCATGCACCATTTTGGGTTTGGTCCGTACCAAACCCAAAATGGTGCGTGACTGCTGGAGGAGACAAAATGGAAGACAGCTGTTAAGTGAAATAAATAAGTCTCACTATATGAACGGATGCCTGAGTAGAGGCCGGGCAAGGCTCTGTTGCAGTCCGTCCGCATCAGGAGAACGTTATAGGTCAAGTGTGAAAGCAGCTTATTACGACCCCAGGGTGACCTCTAGTGACCGGAGTAAGTATTATGGCAGCAAAAGAGGACGTCAGGTGAAGTATTTAAACCCAAACCACAATATTTTCTCAACCAAGCAAGTAGTTTCAGTTCCTAAACCCAACCAACTGTGACTGTACGACAAAGGTCAGGTACTCCTGTCACTGGTACACTGCAAACACCCTGTAGTTTGGGGAACAGTGATATCCAGCGATTAGCAGGAACATAAAAACCCCTGACAGACAAAGTAAAACACTGATCATCCAGTGCAATATCAATATTCTGCTGGGAAACCCTGGGTTCTGACAGTCATGTAGATGCCACATTTTGACACTTGACACACACAACCCACCTAAACACTTCTAATCTGATTGAGCAACTTTGGGACATGCCAGAAAAAGTCCGATCCATGGAGGCCACAACCCCCAACCCACTGGACCCAAAGGATCCACTGCCAGCCTCCCAATGCTAGACACCACAGTACAACCCAAGAAGTCTCACATCCATGCCTGGATAGATCAGAGCTGTTTTGGCTGCACAGAGGTAACCTTCAAAATACAAAGCAGGTGGTTTAATTGCTGTGGCTGATCGATACATGGCATTTTGGGAGTCACTAGCAATCAACCTGTTATCCGTTGAGGTATGAGGACGTGTTGCGTAGAGCCGACAAGCGTTAGTCACTCAATCCCCCGCCCACATCTTCCGAGCTTGTCTGCAGATTTGAACCAGCGCCTCTAACATTTAGGCCTCTAATGTGGAGCTTAAACAAATACGGAAGGAATTTATGTGCTGAACCATTTGATTAAACTACAAATGTGTTATTAAAAATACTGTTTGCATATTCTGTAATTGAAAATATGAAATGGGTGCCGTCTGATACGCCGGAGAAACACACTGGGGATTGCTTCACACAACAGCAAGCAGGAATTAATGGGCCAGGAGCGTCGACTAATAAAGGGAATGTTTATCTTTCAAAGGACATGTGTCATTTGAATTTAGACACAATTTAATAGGGCTCGAATTTGAGGACAAAGCAGAGGAAACTGCTGCAGGACACACTGTTTTAGTTAGCTGATTAATTGGGTGGCAATTAAGGAAACAAATTCTTCCGGCTGTTATCTGTTTTCTATTGAATACTGTATATTTTGCTGTTGGATCCATTAGTGATAGCCTCCTCTGTCCAGTTTCAAGGGAAATGTCCAGAGACCGTTAAAAATGCAGTTCATTAAAATGTTCCTTTTTTCAGGTCCACAATATTTCCTTCATGCTGTCAAAGTGTCATCATAATAAGTTTATGAGCAACAGGACAAAGTAGTTTTCCAGCGGTGGTGAAAACAGAATTGAACAATTATGAGTCAAAGATAATGTGGTTGTTGTCATTTTCCACTTTTCATACATAAGAGCGTTTCATTCTGACAAATGAATAAGAAACATCCCCCACAAACTGACTTAAAGATGAAAGTGCGGCTGTAATGTCTGACACTTCTGTGTGATATCCCACATCATCGCAGCTGCTGAGATCTTTTTCGCAGGAAATTCTCCAAGTGCACTTTCATAACGTCGAGGAGACTTTAAAGTTGTTTCTGTCACATTTCATGAGTCATTGTTGCTCTTCAAAGCGACGACTGGAGCAATTTCGCTTTCAGCTCTCAGTAGTCCATCAGGAGCCGATGATGAAAGCGTAACGACGGCTTCATTGAACACTTACGAAACCAAAGTTCTACATAAAACCACATTTAGAGAATCCTCGTCGCAGATCTGAGCAAACTTTGCCACTGCAGCAACATGAATGGAAGAAATTACAGTTTGTTCCAGATTGGTTTTACTAGTTTGATAAGATTGCTCCTTCCCCCTCCATTTAACCAACCAGATTCTGCCACGAAACACTATCAGCCAATCCTGTCTCTGCTGTCAGCTGTCATTTCAGGCATTCAAGCGACCCTCCTCCACCTCATCCTCCTCCAGCTCTTCATCTAGTGGATGCCAGAATCAACTCCCCCGTCGTCAGATCTCTGGGATCCTTCTTCCTCCACCACCACCACCACCAGTGTCTAGACTCCATCGGGGGGGTTTCCTATTCCAAGCTTCATCATCTCCCCAAATATTACTTCATCACGATGGATACGAACAGCCAAGCTTTCTGTTTCTTTTTTGCACACATGGCAATGAATCTTCATGCTCACTCAAAATAATTACGTCTCTCCTGATTGAAACGGTTCAGTGTGTTTACTCTTTTTTTTAATCCTGGGTAAATTTGGATACAATTCAACCATTTCTAACCTGTTTATCTACATTCTGATGCTTCTGGCTGTATTTTTATTGCGGTATCTTTAAGTGGCTGTTTTTAAACTTCTCTTAGGAGCATTTCTTACTGGATTTTATTGCTTGTAATAAATTCTATGAAGTTCTCCCGTGGCGTTATTTTTTTGTTGTTGTTTTTTGCAGTGGAAGCTACATTTTGGTTGCTGGTAATGAGAAATGAACCGCGCACTAATGTGTGACATTTATTGTACCTACAGACACACACACACACACACACACACACACACACACACACACAAATAGTCACACACCCACAATTAACTAACACGTTAATACTTACATCTGTGTTTATAGAGAAATAGGAACAATGGATACATAGATATAGCGATATAACACACATATCAATGTGAGAAAAAAGATGGAAAAAAGTTTTATAAAACATTGGTAGCTAACTGCATTAGCCAGCTCATATAGGCTGGATTTGCTATGTGAATACAGAGTACTATACTGGTATTATACATCTTCATTCCCCCCCCCCACACACACACACACAGCATAGCAGAGCTATTAGAATATCCATAATAAACTTCCCACCAATACCGCATTAGATACAATACTGCCCCTAAAAATCCAGATAAACAGCCATTCTGTGGAAGTTAGCGTGCGAGAGACGGGCACACAAATCTAAACACCAGATTCTGACTGATACGCAGCACCAGCAGCAGGTATTTGTATCTCAATATTCATGACTTGTAGCAGATAGTCTTCTCTTCTCTCGTGAAATGTTATGAAGCGGTGATAAGCTGCAGATGACCATCAGTACATGACTTTAAGATTAAGGTTGTGAGGAGCGCGGCTTGTTCTGCGTGTGCCGCAGACCATAAAATAGGAGCTCGGTTCAGATGCGATTACGATACGAGGAAGAGTAAAGAAACTGTCACATAACCCCGCCGAAAGTAAGTGAAATGTTTGTCTCGAGCTCAGCTGAATATAAAGTGCATGGAGAAAAAAAAATATGTACATTTGAGCGCCTAACATAAGGAAATAATTATTTGTATGTCAAGAGACGTTTTTATATCCTTAAAGCCAACATTTCCTCAGCTAGGGACCAAAGTCTTCACCTCAACATTCAATCAGCACGACGAACAGACACAAACACAGAAATAATCTCAGCTACCACAACAAAATGTTCTCCTGAATATGTGATTGATGGTTTAAATTAAACCAAACACAAAAAATGCCAGGTTTAAAAAAAAAAAAAAAGACAGGAACATGGTAGGTATCACTTTATCTATCACTTTAATTAACTTTAATCCACTTCAGACACCGTCTGCAGTTTGCTGCTACATCAAGAAAACAACTGGGGAATAATCCCAAACTACCCTGCTGAGGTTTAATGAACAGCAGATTATCATGTCACTTCTAATATAGATAAAGGATTATGTAACGTGGGAGAAACCTGCGAGACATTTAGGCACATAACTGCTCTAACTCTCGTTCAAGTGCAGAAAGTCTGGTTCATTATTTCTTTTCCCATTTAAACTCAGCCCGAAGATAATTGTTTTGCCCTGTTTCTGTTGAGTTTCTGTTTTCTCTCTTTTAAGCAGCATATTTATTGGTGAACTCTAACCAATTATGATGTACATTAGCCTTTATTTGTTCAGTTTGTGAAGATAATTGGTGAAAGTAGTGCCGTTCTACTAACTTGTGACGAGCTTAATAAAACTATTACGGGCTGTATATTGAGTGGATGACTTTTATTTCATATCAGTTTAATCATAGTCCAAATTAGCCCAATAGCTAAGTTTTTCATAGGCGCTTGTGAAGGTGCAGCATTCTGTGAACCACTTGTTATTGCAGGTATAAATCTCTGGCATTATTGGATTTCGGTGTAAAACATAAAAGTCATAAATTGCCACAACCAAAAAGGAGCTGCGGCGCACGCTTCAGACTGCGAGTGCTCAAAATGCATCCTCCTCGGGTTTTTACAATAAGAGATAACACGACCATTAGGTTCATTGTAATGACTGCACATGGCAGTTATTCAAATCTATCTCTGTAATATGGGGATCAGCGCCTCTTCCAGTCATAAACCTCTGCGGAAATCACATAAAGAAGGAGGAGAAATACTATCTTGTGAACTTTCATATAATGAGACTATTGCCCTCCAGATGAGTTACAGGTTCCACGACTTTATTGAACAAGCTCAGAATTGGTGCCGGCCCACAGTGTAGGTTGGAAAAAAAAAAAAACGGTTAGTAATAAAGTAATGCGTTTTGTCTTTTAACATTTTGCAACTCGTGAGGTTGATGTGTGGGTTCAGCGTCGACTCTCTAAACTCCCAAATCTAACTGAAGGAAGGAATCTCTGTCCGTCTGTCTGGATTTTATCCGCTTATCTCAAGAACCGTTCACCTGATCTACTTCACACTCGGCAGGTGTGTTGCTGAGGATCCAGCCAAGCCCGGTGTCAGATTTGGTGCCATTTGGACACATTCAATATTAATAGATTTTGAATTGACAGCGAACACTGCTGGGTGCAGCAGCGGGGGCACGGCTTCAGCAGACTTGCCATCCCTTCTGATTTTCCCAGTAGACTCCTGTTTTGCATTTTTCATTTCACAATTCTCCCGTATTTCTCCTGATGTCTGACAATTGTGCACACCTTTTGCTCTCTTAGTCACCGCAACCAGTTCCTGGCACTGTTCAGCGTGCATGCTGCTTTACTGTGTTGCCCCTCGTCCCCCTCGGTGAGCAAGAGACGGACTGAGAAGAAAGTCGAGACTGAATATTCAAACAAATTTTTGATGCACTATCAATCCTCGTCGAGAGGCTGACAAACACAGGGCAGACTCTATAAAGGGCAGGGGCAAAATTGAATGAAAAGTGATAAATATTACTTCATGCCAAAGCTTTACACAAGTTTATGCTAGAGGGCAAATTATTCTGCAGCGTTTTCTGAGAATTCAAAGTAAATCTAAGTTTGACATACAAACGCTGTTGCATTTGACTCATGCTGCTGTTATTTTCTGTCTTTAAATGTCACCAGAATGCAGGAAACACATTTCTTGAATCTCAAGGTTTCCAAATCACCTCCTCGGTTGCTAAATTCTCCCTATTCTTGAGGTCTCAAGGTTTCTAAGTATGGACTGCAGTACTCTGGCTTCACACCTCTGCAGACTGAAGCTGGGCTCTCATGTGATCTCATGTTGAAGCAGACCTAAACAAAATGTAGATTGAGGACAACTTTCTGTCGTAGCGCACTGCAGTCAGAATAGAAAGCAGAAGATTAAATGAGTAATTCTTCAGCGAGAACTAGAGGTGTGATTTTAGATTTCCATCAACACTAGTATGCTAGCTAATGTTTACAGTTTACAGCTGCCAGGAGATGCCTCTGAGAAAGCAGTAACTGTCCGATGTAATGACCCATCATGTTTGATATCATCCCGGTGGACCCGATGAGTCCGTAAGCACTGGATCTGTGAACCCCTCACATAAGTACCAACACAACATTACAGAGATTATTATCCGAGATTATTTTAAACCCACAAATATGCAATCAGGGAAATGAATGTAGTTATTGATAACGCCTCAAGCAGAACAGCATGAGTATTGGTTCATTTACATCATAGTGTAGATAATGTTTCTTGTTCGTGTAATGACTATTTCTTGTTTTGGATCCTCTTCAAAACATTCGCACGAAGGTGGAACTGTTGAATTCAGTTACCAGAGAATCTCAGGGTTTTCAGCTTACTTGAAGAAAAAAAATGTGTTATTTACTGCTGCCTTCTAATGCTGTTCATCACCTTTATTTGTTTTTTATGTCTTTATTTTCAGTAATATCTCCCAGTTTGTCTGTTCACACTTTATTTGCAGCTGCCTTGTGTATGAACTCTGAGATATAAATAAATGTGCCTTTCCTCGCCACATTTTATTGCCTCATAAAATGTTATATAATTTGCATATTTAGTTGATATAATATTGGCTGTGTGGTCATCCTGTACCAAACCAATCAGACTTGCATTAACTGGTGCATTGGGTCACTTAGCGGTCCAACAAGCTTTAAAACAGAGCATTACCATTTCATGAAGTCCATATGGCGAACTTGTCGGCGAACGGTGGCTTATCTGCACATGTTAGCGTGTGTTTTCATCCCACAAATATAACTTGAGTGTTCACAATCCTTGAGGGAAACATCTGGCGATATGGCTGCTAAATTCTCCACTTTTTACCATTTAGTCACTAACTGTGTTGATCTGCTGTCTGGTGCTGGACAGTGGGCTCTTTAGAGGCACTCTAACTGAAAACAGCTTGCCAGAATGAATTAAATTGGGGAAGTTGGGAGAACATTTCACACACGAGTGAAAATAGTTAGAGCAGTGCAAAAAGAGATGAGACAACACGCAACGAATGCTCAGGTGAAGTCTAACCGACGTTCTGCAGCTAATAGGTCACCTGCAGGTGTAACCTACCTGCAGAGGTTTCAAACATGCTAACGCTCCACTCGTTTATAGTCGCTGCCAAAGCTACATGGGACGAGTGCCTGACTGCTGACCTGAATTAGCTGTGTGATGAATTTGGCCGTGCTGTGGGAAAAGGGACAGTCTGTACTTTTGAGCATTTACTGTCAGATTCAAACTGCTTCAGGCAGAATGTTGAAAATAAAAAAAAGAGAGCCTTTTAAGACTGAAGAATCTGGAGCAGCAAAATGGATGAATACAGTCCAGGAGGCGGAAATCGAGTGGCGGGCATGAAAAGACTTAAAGGGGCTCTACCTAACATATTTCATGTATTAATCTTTCTTTGTATCGGCCACACGTGCGGATTGTAACATGATTTGAAGATTGAGACCTTCTCTCGGTTGCCTGTACGAGTCTGTGGACCATTTGTCTAAGTTGTTTAATTTTGCTGGCCTGTGGATTTCTTTATGAAGGACAAATCCAAAGGATGTGACTTTATGCACGTTCTCGAGTGCTTCGTCTCAGCGCCTCTCTCCTCTAACAGAGAGCAACAGTAGCCAACATTAGTTTAGAAAAGGACTCTGCTAACGTAAACTGACGGCCAGCTTCCAGCGCAACACAGAGGATCCATGGAACCATTTTGAGATTATTTTCGATGATGTGTTTATTTTTTGGGTTCGGCAGGGGCTAGGCAGAGGAAATCTGGGTTAACGTCACGTTCACAGGTAAGGGGAAACAATATAATATGGCTGGAAGCGTAGGCCGTTTACTGACTGAGCAGTGGCTTCGATCAGGCAGCGGGGATGATGGAGAGAGACACTGGGGAAGTGGCAGCAATTAAGCTCTTGAAGTTGCAGGAGTGTCAGCAGAAGCAGACGCAACACGCTTTCACTGAGCTATTCAGTCTGCCATCGGGCTGGATTTTGCCCGTAAAAGAAATGATGGTCGTACTTTGGCACAAAGGAAGGAAGAGGCATTGTTTTCCGTGGTCGCTATCTCCAAGTAATGGTGGAAGGAACTGGAATAACTGTGGAAACTCTACACTGGAAAAGACAAAGAACCCTGCTGATGAAGGAGGCGCAGAAGAGAACGGACAAGCATTCACTCAATGAAGAGGGCCGGTGTTGTGTCAAGGTCTGTTCCCCTGCTGATATGTGTTTCCGCTCACCAGTGGGCCTGAGATAATTCAAAACCAACATGTTTTCGACCAGATCAGTACGTAACAAAAGATACCTGCAACTGGATGTTCCACTTTTGCTTTGGACAGTAGCCAGGCTGCTACCGTTAGCCATGTTGCAAATTCTGGCTTTGCAACATTAATACAAGAGGGAAATGCCAGGAGGGGGGATCTGAAAAGTTGTCTATTCCCACTTTAAGATCAAAACTGATCGGAAGTCTGTTTTCTGAATAAGGCCCCTGATACAAAAAGTCACATTTTGTGTTTCAGCTTTAAAAGAGCAATCACAAGATCACTGTCGAACATTCATTACCCTCAAGTCATCAGTCTAAACATGACTGAACGTGCTCGAAACTGAAAGTGGGTTTATACTAATCATTTTCATTTTCAACGTTTTAAATAATAATCAGTCTTTAAATATTGGCAGGAGCGACTTGACTACAGACTTCTCGCAAAGTTTGGGAATGCAATTAAAGCGATACACAAAATTGCTCATTCAGAGTAGATTTGTTTTCGTCTCCCCAGTTTAAGACGGGCCTCCTGATGATAGGATACTCATCCATTGTCACCGCGACTGCACATCCAGTATGAAGATTGAGAATAAGCTAATTTAAAGTTTTGACGTGGATAATGCCACCTGATTTTCTGCTGCTGGATCTCAACAAAAATATCTATCAAAGTATCCACACATAAATCATCCCTGACAGGGTATTTAAAAACAAATACACATGGAAGTCGTGAACGTGGAGTCACGCGGTGTCACGGCTGCGTACCGACTCGAGCTCAGCACCAGTGCACCCACGTTTTGGCACCAGATCATCGGTTTTATCTTCTTCTTCTGCTTCCATCAGTGTCCACAATTACACTGATTGATAGTGACACTTCATTTCATTTTTTTTTTCCTCTCCCATAGCTTCCAATTGCCTTCCGTGCCGCAATGTAAACATGTGGACAATAAACAGCAGTGCACAAAAGAAAGGCGGACAGCGGGATCGTGTCTGCGCTTGTGTGTCGGCGGGTCGTTGCGGGCCCGGTGATGAGAAACAACTTTCGGCTACATGACTGGCATATTTGGATGAACACACAGCCTCAGGATTTCATTGAACGCTGATGCACCGCTGGGCTGGAGACAGATTTCCTGCTTCAGGAAAACACACAAGACTTTGGGCCGAGAATAATCAATGAGTTTGCTCCACCACTACAGCCACGAATCAAGTTGAGTGTCTTGAAAACGGGCTGGTATCCTGCGGAGGGAAGAAGCAGTGCTCGTTGCACTTATTTTCATTTCATTTTGCCGGTGGATAACCAGTAATATCCGCCCGCACTCCTGCTGAGAAAGATGCAGCTCTTTTCAAGTCCGCCCCTGCGGTCAACCTGATTGTTATATTGCTGTGTGCCACTAAGACAGTCAGAATGCTCAACAGACGCTTTCCATGATGAGAAGTTATTTGTCAGTCTCAAGTCTGTCACTGAGGGAAATATGGGACCAGCCAGTCCAGTCACCTCGGAAATGATTTGTTAACTCTGGGTGAGTCGGCACAGAACAAACTATCTCTGATGCCAACATCTAGAGCTAATGTGAAAATAATGGGCCATTCATGTAGCATGCTGGAAACTAAACAGTGGCAACCCAATTGCCAGAAAGAAATGTTGGCAATTTAAGTTTCTGCAAATTGCAAATATGTTTAAAATTATAAATTATATAAACTTTTGTTTCTTTAGATTCAATTTTGGCTCGTGACAGCACTGTGCTTATGCTCTGGATAGGCTGAGGCACAAAAAACACTTTGGTCTGGGTTTCGAAAAGATCATGTTTTAGCTTAAAATACTTGTGGTCGGCACAAATATAGTTGGACATTGTCCTTATGTCTCTGACTCTGTTTTGTTGGCACAAATGCAGCTCGAGAAGTCCCAACTTCTTGTCAAAAATATCTATCCCCTCAAACGCAGCTGTCCTTGTTTTAATATCTTCACTCCTGGCTCCAAGAAGCAAAGACGGCGATGGCCGTAATGATAAACTCGAAGCTGCATAACCACGGTCCACAAATCAATGTGGGATGCAGATCCAAAACTGAAATATCTCATCAAATACTGGATGGATCTGTGCAGATATTCACGGTGCCAACACAGAGGGCTCTGCCAAAAAAAAAAAAAATGCAGGGTTGTTTAACAAAAGAGCAGGCTCAACCTTTAATGCACTGAATGTAACATCATCCAGAAAAACACTCGGCCAATAGCATATCTGCAACCGCAAATTTCCTGTTGTCGTGTTTACTTCCTAATAATCATGACAATTAACTGAAATAAATTACCAGTTCTCTGTTACTCCAGCTAGACTTCCTGGATCATATTTCACTGGTAACTTTAAGTTGAATTATAAGCAGCTCTCACCCTCTTCTTGTGTCTACCTGTGAGTCAGATCCTCACTTGAGTAAGTAAGTGTGCATGTCTTTTGCTTTTTTTTTCAGTAGTTTACCAAACATTTTAGTCACCTTATCCTCAAACTCTCAGTCGACAGCAACATGACTTTTTTTTTTCTCCAATGGGCACTTGCAAGCTTGTAGTTAAATTATTGTTTGATATTCAAATTGGTCAATATTGCTTGACTGGCTTCTGTATGAAAACACAACTGTTTACTTCAAAACAGTAATGGCTTTTCAAACCAGCCACGTAAAAACAACCTGTAGTTGTTTACCGCTTCGTTCGACTGAGCCGTGACTTTTGGGCTGTGTGTGTGTGGTTGGTTCAATAAGGTCGCTGATACACACCGATTTCACTTGATACTCAACGCTGTTTTTTACTTTTGTTTTCTCATCAGTGTTTCCCTGCTGGTATTGACTGAGCCTCTGTGATGTAAATGTGGGGCAAATGCTGCGTTATTGACCGAAAAGCCTTATTTTTAACACGCGGCAGCAGAGCAATTGTGTTATCACCATGACTGCAAGCAATATAAACTTTCACTCTTGAGTAATAAAGCTTCAAATTAATCAGGCAAATCGCGTTGTCGCGTTTGCTATCACCGGCCCAGGCTGCGATGTTTCATCAGCACGCAGCGAGCCAGCGCCTGCTTCTTTCCAGAGAAGCAAAGCTGCCGTTTGGAAACAGTCTCCTCGTGTCCTGAATGAGGGATTGAACAGTTCTCAACAATGTAACATAAATTGAGGCTGCGGGCCCCCAGAGGATTCTGGCTTCCTCATTCTCGCCTCAATTGGTCACATCGAATGAAAAGAGACGAGGCCATTCCTTAAGCAGACTATCAGACTGAAGGTGCATCACTGTCCACAGCTCTATGCACGAGGAAACACTGAAATACATAAATCTGTGAAACTGAAAATTGCTAGCTCTGGTTTCTGTATAGTAGATATGCAGTATTGTTTCTCAGAATCTATTAAGTTCTTCTGGAAAAGCTTCTGGCCGCAGCAAAAAAAAAAGACCCAACAGCTCCCAAAAAAAAAGATGATAGTAAATAAATGCGCCGCACCAACACCATCTGTAACAGGCACATGTCCGGGGGCCCAAAAAGTCAGGGGACCCATAGACCAGAGCTGCTCCTTAAAGTGACATTTGCTAATATTTCTAACACTTCTTGTTAGATAGTTGATCCAACATCCAGAAAGACCTGCAAAACAATGAAAAAGATACACAAAACGATCAGAAAAGGCAAAACCGGCGGAAACAGTCCAGCGACTACTGCAGCCACTGAGCACATGGCAGTGGTCACGCCAGCGGCCCATCAGGTAACCAGGGGAGAGATTCGCTCACCAGGCTTACAAGCAGGCCGCTGAATTAGCTGTTAAGTGAGCAGCGAGCAACCAGCATTGCTTGGATTTCTACCTAGAGGCTTGTAAGAAGCTTGTCCGTTCGAGTGAGTCTTTTTCTGGCTGAACCAAACACAATCTTTGAACAATGTTGGACATCCCCAGATTTACTGTGGTTCACCTAGACTTTCTCCCTCTTCTCCTCCCCCACCTAGGAAAACTGACCATTAACCCGAGGGAGAGGCTGGAGCTGCAACAACGTGATTAGAGAGGCTCATCGCTCTCGCTCTGCTCTGCCGGCAGAACAGTGGAGCAGCCCTTTGTTATATGAAGGCTGAGCACCCAACGGTCCTGGATGGGAGGAATCATCAGTTCCAGTTCGACCCCCTCCTCAAAAATGATTTATTTAACGCACTGTTGTTTACTGTTACTGTTTGAGCCTCATATTCTATTGTGACTTCTGCCTGTGCCTCCTGTGGTTCTGCCAAAAGACAAACAGCTACGAAGATACGCAAAAAAAAAAGACCGCACAAAACAAAACACACAACCACTACAAAGAGATGTGAAACAACTACAAAGATATAACTACAAAGAGACAAACTACAAAGAGACACAAAATGACCCCAAGAAGACACAAACTACAAAGAGACGCAACAAGAAAATAAAATACTCAAAACAAAAACAAAGAAACACAAAACTACAAAGAGACAAACTACAAAGAGATACAAAACAAGAGTCACAAACAACTACAAAGATAAGACTAGCGAAACTAGAGGCCATCTTTTAATGATCAACATGTTGACCACCCAACCCATGAGTGCTTTGAACTTGGCCTCCATTTGGGATCTCAACTACGCAGTGAGCAAAGTACTGTTTATGGGGGTAGTTCCCACTCCAACAGGCGTTTCCAGGACCACATTTTGCCATGATGAGACACATACACAGCTACAAAGAGATGCCAAGCAACTACAAAGTAGCGTAAAATGGCTACGAGCAAAGCAACTGCACCTCTTCTCCAATGTAGAAGCAGTGGGAGGTCTTTTTTTTTTTTTTTTTTACACGTCTCACAATCACACCCATTCCAAACCCAAAGATTCCTCTAAACAACGTAGTGAAAACCATCGGTATTAAAACTCATTTCATGGCAAGTAGCAATAACGTCATATCCTGTCCAGCCCTAATGATGTTCTGATCCGAAAGGGCTCAGTAACTAGGAAGCCTGTCATGAGCTAAGATATATGCCTCTTATTTATGGAACGTCAATAGTATGGACGTTCTATCCGCAACTTGCTCCTTTGATTAACTCACTTCATTTGGATCTACTCTCACGGGCTTGTTTCCGTCCTCGCCTCGATCGATGACCCCCTCTGTTTGTTAAACAGTCACGTGATCCCGGGGGTTGTATTTTTAGCACCGGCAAACATGATCGTTTATTGCAGGGCCATTGCAGGACTCCAGATTATGTGGTAAATTCCGCATGTCTGCTATAAAACATATTAGTATACATTATAAGGTGGCGTGTAGCGAGGTCTTGTCATGCTTTTTTCTACTGCAAGATTATATTTTCCAGCGTTACACAACCAAAAGTGCCCTCATGATCTCCTTAAATTGCATCAGTATCACTTAATTTAATTCAAAGCATTACCATTGTATTCAAGTTCCCCTTTCTAAGCTCTTAATGCTTTTGGAATCTCAAGTTTTGGCTCTTTGTAGTCGACTGATGAACTACACGTCTTTGTAATAGAGACGAAATAAAGCTGGTCAATTACTGAGACAAGCCCCCTTCATTAAAAGAACTGAGACATGTTATTCCCATGACTTCAAGGCAGAGCTCTCACTTCAAAATGATGTAGTTCTTTTGAGGGAATGCGGACCGCTCTTCTTTCTTAACAACACAAATCTCACTTGGACCAGTAAGCTGCGGCATTGACAGTGAATGTCAGCCCTAGTTAATGTGATTGATGGAAGAGCTGCCCGAGAGCCTGGTAGGAATGGTCACTGTGGTTGAGAAAGACTTTTCTTCCAACAATAACTATGATGGTTTTCAAGGTAGCCCATAATCCGACGCTGTGGCTCCACAGTAATGGAAATGTTAAGATGAATTAGTCCACACATGGCATTAGAGACCGAACTTACAGGCAGTGGAATTTGATTAAACTTCTCAACAGTCTCGCCAGACGTCAGCATTCCGGTCTCCAGCAGCGTGGCCATCAAGTCTGCCGGCGCAATTTGACAACGGGCCTGCATCGATCATTTATCCAGCCAGACAAACACATGGCCTTTCTCAGCAGCGGTCAAAATTTTTGCTTCATTAGTCACTTTTTGTTTTCATTAATTCACAATCAAACTGCATCTCCCGTTGAGAAAAACAGCCATTTGTTCCACATGAACACCAAAGACAAAATGCAGGAAATGCTTTATTCCTGACACGGTCGATTTAACATGAGAATTATTTTAAGGAAAGTCAGCAGACGACTGCACACATTTATGATGACTGATATACAGTTTATATGTATTCCTTTCAGATATACTACAATAACAAAGTGATTTAGAAGATATTGCTGTCATGGCTCTGCAATAATAATTGTTTAAAAAGATCAGGTGTGTATTTAGTGTCATTTAGGAACAAAAATGGAATATAATGTAATTATGTTTTCATGAGTGCACAATCACCTAACACCTGTTGTGTTTTCATTACCTTAGAATGAGTCTTTACATCTACAGAGGGAGGCGGTCCTCTTCAGCAGACTCTGCCATGTTTTTAGCAGCCACTGATGGGGAGGGTGAGACGCGGGATATTTAGTTGGTTTCAAGCTACAACATCACTGCTAGATGGTTTTGTTGTTTGTTTTTGGTTTGCCTGGACTCCTTTTTTTGGGTTTCATTCAGCTTTGTTTGAATAAAGCTCGCTTTTTGTTCTCCAGTCCTGCCTCCTGTGTGTCGTCTGCACTTGGGTCCTTACCTTGTTTTAAACAAGTCTGTAAGTGTTACAGAAAAGGCTTCAACAAAGTGCAAAGAAAAGCAAAGTACGAATCAATTAAACTTACCACGGGGGAGATACTAGGAGACACTGGAGAGGACGCGGGTGGGAAACACAGGGTAGCATCACGGGAGAAACAGGGACGAACACAGCACGGACTGACAAAGACATGAGGGAGAACAAAGACTATATACAGACACACTAACGAGGGGATCAGGTACAGGTGGAGTGAGGCGGGAAAAGGACAGGTGAGGGAAAGGAACGGAAAAAACACCGGAAGGAGGGAAAATCACAGAGAGGGAGGAACTGAAAAGCGACATGTGACACATAAGGGCACAATTTCAAAATAAAACAGGAAAGACAAGACTATCATCATGACATTATTATTAAACTGTTAGATATCCTCCCTCGGTTACATGTCTTTGTCGCAAGTGTTTGAGGAACCGTTGCAAAGAAAAAATGTGTGCTATCGACTGGAAAATCAACATCGGAATTCTTTACTCCCTCATATCATCATTGTTATTGGCCCCAAAATTTGGTTGGGTTGCAATATAAATAAGTGTTCGTTAACATGTGTCTTGACTAAATAATCACAATTTTATGCGTGGGACTTTTGCTTTCTATGAGCAACAACAACAAGAATCGTTTTTATTCAACACTCCCTCTCCGTGTTTTACCATCCACCTAACACCCCACAGTCATTTCTGCAAGTGTTTCAGGCGACTCTTGTCTCGTAGAAACCATCATTAAGTAGGTATGGTGTCAAACACTGATATAATGCAGTGACATCCCCGCCGTCATGGTCCTGACTGGTTCTTGAAATAAAATCCAGAGTCCTCTTTGTACGAGAGTCGAGACTCTGACCCTCAGACAAAGACCAATCTCGAGTACTCCAAGTACAGAATTTCATATATATCATTAAAATAGTTGGTGAGACATCCCAGTCTGGACCTGAATGTTGAATGCCATGGTTCAAACAGAAAAGGTATCTGGCTGAAGTTATACAGGTTGATTTAAGTATTAATATTCATTGCATAATATATACGGTCGAGCTGCTGGTGGGGGAAATTGGTTGCAAATTGATTGCGATGATAATTAAGGAATTCTGATGCATCACATGTAGTGTAGAGTGTATGAATATTAAATCACACCTCTCTTAATAAGCAGTATGGACACTAAACCTTAGACAGGACCCAGCTTCCACTTCCTGCACCTGCTGCATAAAAGAACAGGAAATTCAATCTGCAAGGGAGTTTGTTATTCAGCCGGTCTGGGATCATTTTCAACCAGGAGATAAGACACTTCTATGCATCAAATCCTCTTCCACATTACTGTCAAAGTGGGAAGAATCATATGTGGTCACACTGCAAATTACAATATCGATTATGAAATGGGGATATGGAGCGTTACGCTGCCGCAACTCATGCAGACAAACTTCTGCCTGAGGTGTCTGACTGTGTTGGCGCAGACAGATCTCTGTTGTCTTTATGGACACATTCTTTGTTATCTCGCCCAGGCTTGTTGAGATTAAAGTCATCTTTTAGAGGATTCATGGGAAAATTGCAACACAATTATGTTACATAAAAAAAAAACAAGCTTCAAAAGCAGACATTAAAATGAAGCAGTTCGCAGAAAACTATACAAAGAAAAAAGGCATTTCAGACTGAGGAAATATGAAATACAGGCACGTAATCCTGAAAGATAATCACACAAATATAGGAGGCCCAGTTTTTGTCTGGAAGAAAAGTGATGGCAGAATAAGGCAAGGACAAAGCGACCTGTACAGTTATTGTGTTGATGAGAGATCGATTCATTTTGCCTGGCTTGACAATGGTGATTTTTCACCATTAGGCTCCATTAGCTTTAGTTTAAGACTTAATCATGGAAATTATACTGCATCATTTCTATCTCAGCATGTGAAAAATGGCGTTGAGGCGGTTCCATAACAGAGGTTGTTACAGAAGCGGAGGGAGAACCGAGAAAATTACAAACAAAAAAAAAATGGGCGAATAATCTGACAAACCAATCTGCAGGAAAAATATTAACATACAAATAGGAATTAACAAGAGTCACAAAGGATCAAAATGGGTCAAAATCGGTCAACGTTTAATTTAATAGTGATTTTACAACACTGAGGTTGGAGAGAGAAATGTAAGGTGACGTCCCTTCATGCAACATAAGAAGAAATAACAATTTTTGTGTGCGATCTGTAGTCTGGTGGTAGGACAGCGGACACCGATGTCACTAATGCTCTATATGGGGGTACGAAAGAAGTTCTGGGCAGTTTAAATGACCCACCGTGCTCCTTCCTGTCCTGGGCTGTGAACTATCAAGCCAGGATGCTTTAAATTGCTACTCTTTAAAAACTGCCACCAAAAAACACAAATATTGTAATGGTAAAGTATAAAAAGTGTTCAACATTGTTGGGTTTGGGGTGGATGAGATATTCTGCAGCACATTGCAGCTGAGAAGTTCATGCAACCAAGCATGACTCTGGTAATAATACAGCAGGTTTGACTCTGTCCTCAGCCAGGATCTGTCACTGCCACAGGTAAGAAGAGAGGGAGAGGCGATGCAGACTTTTTAATGTTTGGTACGTTAGTTTCATCCTGATTAAAAATGACAATCGCTTAATTATCTCCTATACAGCTTCTCATACAGCTCTTTACAATCAGTAAACACCAAGCTCCTGGCATCTTCCTCTCTCCCATTCCACCATCTCAGCAACCTTGACTAAGCCCAGTAAAACTACAATGATGCCCCTGGGTGCAGAGACACAGAGCAATAAGCTCAAAGTACCATAGAGTTATTTTCCTGGCAACATGTTTGTTTGTTTTTTGCCGGAGCTTTGCTCTTTCTTTCCTCTTTTATTTCACAAAACCAAAGGACCGTGGCAGGAAATGTTAATTCATTTAACAGCCGGCTGAGGAAAATGGATGAAAGAGCCATTCTGAAACAAAATCAGAACAATAAACCCGGAAACAAAGAGACTGCTCGTCCTGGAGGCGACTCCTGTCACAAGGGGAGAAGTTTTTCCAAACAGCGTGTCCTGCTGAGGCTCTCCTGCACCTGAAGACCAGAGGACTGCAGAAAAAGACTACTTTCATTAAATGAAAGGCGAAGCCACCATATGGCGAAGCAGTGGCGACAGGTTGCGACTGTGCAGGAGGACGGCGACAGATATAGAGACTTAATGGGACTCAGGTGCTGCTCGTTGTCTCATCAGGCCGCCCCTCACCTCTGCCCGCCTCCTGACCGACAACACAGCTCGGCCTGCTCGCCACACACATCCATCTTTCTGCTGTCTCATTTTCACTCCTTTCACATTTATGTGTTCTTGAAAATCTGCTAAAAAAAGGCCCTTATAAGTCTCATAAAGATGCTCATTAACATTAATACGAACATGTTCGCATCCTCATCCCATCATTAACAGGTTTATTGTCTTATTATACAACATTTCTAAGAATTTATGAGTGAGTTCATTGTTGAACGATTATGATTATGCATTTATTAGCAGATATTGTGGGGTTTTGTAGCTATTGGATCTATTTTTTACTTTCTAAAGCCCTGTTTGGATGGGACTTGTATTACCCGGGGACCTTTAGTAATTTGTAATATCTGTGGAGGACATCTGAGATCTTAATCCCATGCTAATGTCTTTTTATGCTTGTAGCACATGCAGAAAGTGGACAAATCAACTTTAAACTATATTAAAGGAGACTTACTATCCTCTCTCTTCCTTTAGTGTGTTATATTTCTTCTCTGGGTTCTTTTGCATGTCTAGAAGAATAAAAAAAAAAAAAGCCAGGTCTGTACCAACGGGAGCTCCTCTCTCCCACAGAAAACACTGCTCTGAAACGCCTCGTCAGTAGTTTGCAAAAATTAATGTCTATATCAACGGTAGAAATGAAGCAAACTGAAAGCTGAAAACACAACGGAGCCGTCGGAGACACTGTGAGCGATGCAGGCACAGGCGTGTGAGAGCTGACCAATCAGAGCAGACTGGGTATTTGGGAGGGAGGGCCTTAAAGAGACGGGAGTACGTATGGTACAGTATTGGGAAACCGATGTGTTCTTTAAGCATTAAAACAGGTACAACTTTGCTAATAGTAACACAAAATAAAATTCTGAGCATGAAAATGAGCATAATGAGTCTCTTTTAATCAGGTGGTTGCTGTAGAACAGGTGTGTTGCTTCTGAAAGTTGACGTTACGTGGAGCCTTGACAGCATCTCCTGGAGATAATGTCAGTAAATATGAAGAAATACTGTGTTAATGAGCCACATGAAATACAGTCCTGGCGGGGGGGTTGTAATATCTAACTCACATGGGGTCCCCTGGTGACAGTAGTCTCATGGGAACAGGGCTTTAAATAGGCCAACCAGTTGACTATTTTCCTGGAGACTTTCTTTTTTATCTGTAGAGAAAATGCACATGAAATAGTTTAAAGTCATTCAATGAGCTGGATTTTCCTTTTTGTCTTATCTGTGTTTGTTTTGATGGATTATTGAATCTCAACACAGATAGTGATAATCCTGAAAAGGAAAGGTCTTCCATGTTAACACACATTCTTTGCAAATCATATGAATATTTAAAATCACAGCTTGAATCGACCAAACCTCTGAAATAGTAACACGTTTAATTTCAGTCTTCTTGCATAACAACGAAGATGTTTTTCTTTCGCAATCATCAACCTCCCGCTGCTCTTCAAGTCTCAGGGAGCGTTTTGGATGCTTTGCCAAAAGTGTTGTGTTCCTCTCCCGCTGGTAGAATGACAACTCCCCCAATAGGTGAAGTTTTGCACCTTCCAGGAACGAGACAAGTCGACCGTAACAGCCAGCGGAGCACTGTGGGAGCGCACAGACAGCCCGCCCCCATCCGTCTCCAATTCTGCTCGAGAAAAACAAAAACCCAACGCAGCGCCTCTGGCTGTACAAGCCGCTCTCCACACAGCGCTGACATGAACCCAAGGGGTAGCTGCCGCACAACCATGTCAACACGAGCCTTCAGCACCTTCAGAAAGATTAATGAGCAAAAGACCAAAAGACTCCCCAGCCTCCTCGCCCGCTCTCTAAGTAATCCAGGGGGGGGTTCAGTCATCACCTAAGTGGGTGAATTTGACTTCAAAGTCTCAGATTTGATCTTAATTTATATAATTAAAGTCTAAATACAGGAGACACAAGTGTATTTTGGCCCAAACCACTAAAACATTTTTCAACATTAAATCCGGCTGAGAGAAATTTTCAGTATTTTTTCCCCAAATCAGCCACTCGAGTGTTACCACAGATGATGTAAGCTCCTCCCTCCAATATGTAAACAGATACATGAAGTGAGATGTCACACAATTAGCCCTTGCACCATCTGTCATCTGCCCAGCCTTCCCTCCCAGTCGCATTTCTCTCATTCTTCTATCCAGCAGAAAGCAGATCGGCCGCACGATTCCCACAAGACCGCTCGCTCCCCATGTGTCCCGTGACAAGTTAATTAAACGGGAAAGAAAACAAAAAAAAAAAATCCAATTAAAACTTAGATTTCTGCTCATCTTGTTTACAGAGCACTTAAACAGGAACATTGCATGCATGTAGCTGTACTGTTGCATTCCGCTGGGACCGCGATGATTCATCGTCGGGCGCGTTGTTCGCTCGGAACCAGCACAAACAAACTATCCGTTTCTTACATGGTGAGGTAAGAAAAATGCCCCACAGCCACTAAACAGAGTGGAATCTGCAGAGATGTAAAAAATAAAGATGAAACTGCAATCGCCGCAACCATGTCAACTCAAGTCAAGTTTATTTGTATAGCCCAAAATCATGAACAATGTCTCAGCGGAGCAACAACACTGGAGTGTCACGATAGCTCTGGGCTTTAAAGACTCTTTAACTATGAGATCGCAACATCCCCATCACCAATATTTGCTGCATGAACTCCCTTCTCTCTTTTTTTCTCAGTCCCTGTCACCTCACTACTATCTACAGTCACAATGAAGGCAAAAGCAGTCTTTAAAAAGTCACAACATCTGTGGTTTCTGACCCAGTGACAAAAACCACAGATGGAACAGAGTTGGATGAACAGACGGGAAGAGATCCTGAAAGCCAATTTTGCCAGAACTGAGCATTACAATACTCCTTATGGACAGAATATTCTATTACTTTTGTCTAAAATGTTATTAATGTTGTTTATAATTTCAATTGCATTCATATTCTATCATTAAATATACAATCAATACAGATACAATGACTGTCTTGGTACACAGATCGACAATAAACATGGCTATGAGGAAACATCATCCTCTCCATCTCCCTCCTCTGTCTTAAAGGCCGCTAGGCGTATGTTATGCAAATATATGACATGGTGATGTGGTGTGATGTCACAGAGCCACAGAATTAAAGGCGGGACTACTGGCGAGGCGTTTTAGGAGCAGTGTTTTCTGTGGGAGAGGGGAGCTTCTGTTGGTACAGACTTTGGCCTTTTTAACTTTCAGGATCTTTCACATGCACAAGAACAAATAGTCTCAAAGTCTCAAAAATAGGACCATATTAACAAAAAGACAATCTGCAAATGACAAATCTAAATCAGTAATAATGTTAGTGTTTTCATCTTTCTATTTAAAAAAAACGTGTCACAGCTACAACTGAAAGATTTGCAGCTCAGCTGTACCTGCGATGCTTCTCCTTCTCCCCTGTTTTCCCTCCGGCTCTCCTCTCCTGGACTGCAGGCTGCCCAGGAACCACTCTCTCTCTCTCCTGGATGTCGGTACCTTGTACAGATGTTTGATCTGGATCGTCGCCCCCCTTGGAGTCCTGTTACAGATCATCGCTCACTTGTGTTTTACAGTCAAAAAATATCTGTTTTTTTGTCACCGACATTTGTTACAGCCACAACAGTGTCAGCTGGCATGTGTGTGTGCGTATGTGTGCCCCTGTCAAAATGTGTTCTTGGAGATGGCTTTTGCAATGGAGGTACTACCACAGTAGCAGCTTTGAGCACGTAGCCAGGGGTGTTTATATGCAAACAAATCACCAGAAAAAATGCTTTATGCACAAAAACTGCTTGATTAGGGTTAGGAAAGCTTGGTATTTGGTTTAAAATACCTCTTTCAGACACAACCAACACTGCTGGAGATGTCCCAAGGTCTCCTCAAAAATACCTGGTTTTATCAACACAAAAATGGCTGGAAATTGTCGCAAGGTCACCTTAGAAATATCCTGTCGTGTCTCACTTCCAAATGTTGAGACTCAGTTTGGAACTGCGCTCACTGGCTTGGCAGACTATCGCCTCAATCACCATGTAATTATGTAGTAATTACTACTGAGGACTCATGGGTCACAAGGTGAACATGCTGACAGGAAACACGGATAGTGTGATCTTATCGGATGCTTGTTCACTCGTGCGGCCTGTCCTCTTCTAGGTCATCGTGGTGGTGAGGAGGCCATGTGGAGCCGGTGCCGCCAGGCGAGCTGCTCGGCCTCTCCTCTGATATCACTGATGTTGGTGTTGGTCCTGGAACATCATAATCAATGTTGCTCATTGAAACCGACCAATACATTTTTTGTAATGTAATGTCGCAACTCAGAAAAAAAAAAAGATGTTATCCTTTCGAAGTATTTAGTGTCACAACAGGGTCTATTTTGTTTTCCTAAACCTAATCAAGGATTTCTGTGGCCTGAGGATGGGGGTCTAAGGACAGAGGGTGTCTCACACTCTACAGCCCCCTGAGGCGTTGTGGTATGTGGTATGCCAAGTGACTTGACTTGACATAAAATTGACTTGGCCTTAATAAAACATAGTAGTAAGTGCAGCGAAAAAGTGAGTGGGACTGGCGCGGCAGTTGTTATCCAGATGATTCACCCATTTCTGAAAACTACCGGCAGCAGCTTTCACGCAGCATTTTGTGTCTCGTTTGAGCGAACGAAACCAGGAGTTACTTCAGCTCCCTGACATCACCCGTGATCCAGTGACCTGTTTGCTCTGAGCTGATTAAAAATGTAGCTCCACGCGGCAAGATGGAAGTTGCGGAATCTAAAATGGCAGCGCTTCGCTGTTTGATGTCGGTAAACACGAGCACAGTCTTTGTCTAGAAAAGCTTTTCTCGTTCTGTTGTTTGATCGTCAAGTTGACTCTTGACTGCGCTCCTGCATGCCGTTGTAAATGATGCGCAGAAATGTAAAAGCATCAGCATCTTGAAAGGACAAGTCATCTGGTGTTACACAGATTTGGCACGGATGATGTCTTCACAGGAAAAAAAAAAGTGAGTGTGGCGAAAGAGGGAGAAAATCAAATTCATACATTAGCTGATTCATCGGAAACATGATATTAAGATCTAACAATTATAGATGCTCGGGGTGTTTACAACGAGCGATAAGTGGTCTTTCTGGTCTTCAAAGGATAGCTGACGATGATAATGAAGAATTACTATTCATGAGCCGCAGAGGGGTTTAAAGCTATACTCACGTTTGAAGGGTCTGATAAAGGGAGCTGACACTTTTAGACATCAAGTTTCATCAGATTATACCTCCCCTGGTATGTACTGCAATTACTAATTAAGAGTAGTGACTAGTTAATCTATCAATGGGAGGAAAATCCCCTTCTTCCTCGTCCTCCGTTTCTACAACAAGTCCATTTAAAGACACTTTTCTCTGCTAAATCCCTCTAAACTTAAAAACCACCTGAAGGTCAACAACTCCAAATGTTAACGTCAGGTCATTTTTTTTCTGTTTCCATCTGCAGTCATTTTCGATACTTTCGAATAAATGTCAGATTTGGCTAATGTGAGGATGGAAAATGGTGCCACTGGGTGCAACACGTGCTTTTTTATTATTCTCCCTCGTCTCTTTTGTAACCCTCCTCCCACAGCCATCCTTCACCTTATTTGCAGTAATGGTCCTGACATTTTTCCGCAGGACGGCGTGTAAAGTGAAAAAGGAAGAAAAAAAAAAAAGAGGGAGATTGCTTGATTATTCACCGACATGTGTCCTTTTGTATGATAGCGCCGGAGAGGCAGAAACAAAACACCTGGAAGTTTTTGGCAGACTTCAGCACATCATGGAGGGAGACGCACTGAAGCGCTGCACCTCCAATATCATGTTTGAACAGGCATGAATATTTTAATTGCACGCTTCATTTTTTTACAACTCCCACATTTTCGGAGAAACTCAGTTGTTTACAGGGAAATTTCCCTTGTTCCATTATGTCAAATGGCTCCCCAAAACATCCACATCATAAACCGAGAGTGGTACCGATAATAAACAGAGCAGCAGTCGTCATACTACCCTGAGATTTCAGATTCATTTATTTGTGTGGATGGTATGAAATTATCATCATAATAGTAGTCATTACTTTGTGTCGGTGAATGGCTGCTTGGCTTGGCCTGCTAACATTCAGAGACAGGCTCGGGGAGTAATGAATGTTGTCGGACGAGCAATTCATTCTGGCAACCCAGGTCAGCCGAGGGAATGAATGGGACGATGGTGAGGAATGATATTACCATTTCTTTAATTTCCTGTCAATTTGTGACTTAATATTAGAGAGTCGGTTTGTTTTTATTATCGAGACCGAGCGAAATTGGAACAAGAAAACATTCCTTCCTCACAAAATGTTTCCCCCGTTCAAGAGTCCTGTTGCATCACATGAACATCATTTTACTACAGTGACATTTGCAAAATCACTCCAAAGGCCAGCGTGCACGCAGTTTTCATAAAAGCCTGCATGCGGTGGAACAAATCAATTGGGATTTCAAACCGTTTTCTAATTTTATGTCTTCTGCAGACCTGTGGCACCGCAGCAAACAACGTCAGATCAGAGCACGCAGGACTAATAAGGATTCACTCAAGTAAACACTCAGACTTTCCCAGGTAACACTTGATTAAGCTGAGACTAAGTGGTGGCTGATTATACTCATCTTCCTCCTCATAATTTGATCATTAATGATTTCTTACACGACAGAAAACAGGGAGGGAGCCTTGTGACATTTTAAGCTAATACTGAAATATGTTGAGATATGACATATATGCTGTTAAGCAAAAGTATATAACTGTGTCATCTTTTCAATCCATACAAAAAAAAGCATTTAAAAGAGGTTTCTCCACAGCAGATTGTTTACCAAACACATACGATAATAGAACCATCAACTCTAAATTTAATATCTGCAGCTCTCCATCAGATTCTCCCTCTTAATTTACTAGTATTTACATCTGAACCTGCAGCTGGCCGGTGAAGAATGAATTAACCTGTGAATGAATCATCATTCATCCCAAACCCGGGTGCTCGGCCACAGTGGAATTTACATAAATCCAGCAGTAATTTTAGAATAATTTAAATCTAAATGGCACAGGGCTGAATAATCAACAAGTAATGAGAAGTAAAATTGGTCATCTGTTCACATCTTTCACTATCAGCTTCATCAAACTGGCATTGCCGACTCCCATTCACTCCAAACAATCATCTTTGGAGGTCAGTCCCCCTTCAATGGAGTTAATTTCACTGAGAGGCATGAATGTCTCAGTTCATACTGTGTTGCTCATCACTCCTGAGACAGAAAGGCTAAATAGCGGCCTGTTTAATTTATTCATGCAAGCCATCTCTTCCTTCGCTGCCATTCATGCAAATTCAGTCTTGATTAGGCTTTCAATTTTCATTTTGTGGATTGATCAAACTTTAAGAACCAATTAAGGTAAATAGATTTCAATAACGATCATAATTTATCATTAATTTGTTTGTTGTTTGTAAGAAAAGAAGATTTTGTAGTTACACAAAGCAGCTGGAAATGTAAAGGGAACTTTATTTGCTCGTGGGCAACTCTGAAATTTAACAAAAATGCTTATTGAATTCAAGTTCAATATTTAACGATTCCACCTTTTACTTCTTAAACACAGGGCTGATACACATTTACATTCACCTCTTCTCAAAAAGGTTTCCATTCATACACAGCATCCATGAAACAAGACATCCTCACTGTTCTCATCGGGCGTGTTAATAATCTGTGAATGGAAGAAGGAGGGTAGTGGAGCGAACGAACACTCTGGTTTTGTCTGCCTCTGCCATTTTGACACTTTGACGTGGTTTGCCTCTTTCTTTAGTAATTATCTTGTGTGAGTCTGAGTGTCTGATTTTGTTTTGTTTTTTATCATTTAATTCCTAACAAAGTTTGAGTCTTTCGCCGCACCCCCCTTTTAGGAGCAGCAAATGGTTTAGTCCACTGGAAACCATGGTGATAGCGCTGATACTTTTAAAGCGAAAACCCTCAAGCAATCTGTCTTTGAAACAGCTGAAGTCGGCTAGCAAAGAGAAAACAAGACATTAATGATAATTAAACTACTCTAAAATATGTATCTGTCTTTTGAAAGAACCTTTCCACAGACAGGTGAGTGGACACAACTTGCTTGCACCTGTTTTAGCGTGAGGCTTGAACCTAGCTACCTAGCGTTAGCAGCTAAGCTTAGCTTCCCCTTCGTTTCATATTCCCACGTTATTGAGACAAAAGTGAGCTCGTAAAGTCAGTGGAGCCAGAACACATTTGTTTCACATTACAGAGAAAGATTTACAGCAAAAGAGTGAACACTATGAACTAGCATTGTCAACAGGACTACAGTCAAATATTGTCTTTTATTTTGAAATGCAGTAGTACTTTCTTACTTTCTTAAAGTTTCAGTTTTATTTAAGCAATATTAACTGTAAAGTGGTGCAAAATAGGTGGTTATACTGATAACCATTGAGAATATGTCTGGTTGTTATTCATATCCTTGTACATGGAGGTCTCCCTCCTGTCATTTCTCTACTGATGGCTGTAAAAGCATAAAGCTCCTCAAAACATGCACACGAAATGATGTCCCAAGAAGAGAAGTTGGCCAACTGAGACTACATATGGACAAGGCCCAGATTTTCATGAATACGTACATCACATGGTAAGCAATGTCACAACTAGGGGTGGAAGTAAGTGTCGAAAGGAACTAAGTATTTGTTCAAGACTGTAATTTGACTTTACTTAAGTATGCACTACACCATGTAATCTACTTAGTTGCTTTTCAAATCATAACTGAGTCCTGCGAACAATTTGAAATAATGTCCGACCCTCATTTGCAATTTTGACATATACTCAACTGAAAACCGTACAGACATAATACATCTAATGTTTCACCTCATCAACTTCATCGTTTTTCCATAAATATGCGCTTATTCTGAATTTGATGCCAGAAACATATTTCAAACAAGATGGGACAGGAGCAACAAAAGGCTGGGAGAGTAGTGGAATGCTAATGAAAACACTATTTATCCACAGGTGACAGTATCATGATTGGGTACAAAAGGGGCGTCCTTAAAAGGCTGTGGTGTTCACAAGCAAGGATGGGACAAGGTTCACCACACTGTGGAACGTATGATGACTAAACGCTTCAACAAACCATTGTGTCAACACAACTCATTTCAAAATGATTGCATTCCAATTTTATTAACATGATCCTAACTTATTGGAGTAAGGTTTTTAGTGTTATGTAGCAGGAACTATACCGTGGATCCCTGTATTGGTTTCTGTGACAAGAGAAATACAGCGTGTGTGTTTTATATGCAACTCTGACAAAAACATCCTTTTATTTCATTACCAATGTTTCAAAACTCTGACAAGACCACAATCAGCATGACAACACTCTCCACAGTGCTCAGCACTGTCATTTACAGAAGAATCTTTAAAGAATATCTCTCTACTGGGAGGAAAACATTTTCCCAGGAAATGGACATCTCTCCGCTGTCAGAGAGCAGAGCCCCGGCAACACTCGCTGCGTGCCAAGCTGCAGTATCATCCCACTTCCCATTAGTCATGCTGTATGTGACTCTTATGTATTAGGTTTTCCCTTCATAACCTCTCATTGAGAGAATGATTACATATTTCTACATGGCTGCCAGTGCAAATTATTAGCATAAGCAGCACTGGTAAATGACTTTCCGTGACAGAGCAAACACCAAACTGACTGTGCAGGACAAACACTGAGGGGCAAACAATAAGTTGAGAGAGAACACAGCAGCACTGGGCTCTAGAGGAACACCACATGATTCTTGCATAGGATTACATATTACACATTCACTGCTGCTGCTGTGTTAAGTTTGAAGGGATAAAAATCAGCACCAGCAGTATGTAATGTGTCTGTGTCTGCAGCTGGGAGCCTTACTGATGCCTCAACAGTGCCACCTTTTGATCAAAGTCATTAAGTAAGCCGCCTCTTCATGTTCATCTCATCAAACATTGTGTGTGTGCACCTCACGAAACTCCAGAAAACATCTGAATTGGACAAATTCTTCATTTTAGGACACAATGTAGAAAACTAAAAGAGAACTATTATCTTTTTACTGTCTTTCTGTACATTTTAGCAAAGAAATATCTCTCAGCTGAATCCTTCCTGCTGGAATTTGGCTTTAAAGTCTGAACACTGCCGAACACACTCGAGAGTTTCTCCTGGAGTTTATGAGCGAGGATCCCGTCCCAGTATTTACAGAGCAGAGAGCCCCCCGGCCGTAAAATCTTCGCAGCCAAGTCCACCAAAGACAAACACATGGTGATGAGTCTCTCGTGGTCCATCTCTCGGAAACCGCTGGCGTTGGGCGCCATGTCGCTGAGGATGACGTGAGCCTGGCCTTCGGGGAGCAGCTCCAGCAGCTTGGCGTGCGTGGCAGGGTCAGTGATGTCATGGCAGGACAGGAAGTGGGCACCGTCCAGAGGTGGTATGTGCAGCAGGTCAATGCCAACAACTGTGCCGCACCGTACCTCTGGATCTAGGATGCAGAACAACATCTTGTAATCAATAAGGAGGCTTTTCAGTGAACATGTTGCAGGTATTAACACACAAATATCAGCACAATGGGGTCCCGTTGTATGACTTTTCTTCTTTCCCTTTCTAAACAAATAAATAAATCCTAGAAAAAAAGTTCAAGGTTGGCTGGAAAGTAGCTCACAGCTCACTCATTTACCAATTGATGAATCAATCAGTCGTTGCAGCGCTAATTAGTATGAAAAACAGTTTGTAAAGAAGTTCAAAGGCCTTGATAATCCATCAAATTAACACTCTGCACATACACCTACGTTACTAAGCAACATTAATACGACTTTGACAAGTCATTATATAAAACTGCAGCACAGTGATGTGGCTTTGTGAGTTGTCCCCTGCAATTAAAAAGTTTAATCAGCTCTGTCTCTGAACCAGCTCTTCACACCCCCACATGTCCACTCAACTTTCACCGGTTGGCATCGCAACGGACTAGACTTTTTTTTTAAGACTTGTCTGACGATGGTTCATTCTTGTCTTTTGAATGTTAACTCTAGGAAAGGCGATACGCTAAAATTGCATTTCTTTAGATAACTGCAAGTGTCATTTTGACAGGGGCCACTGTCTGTTTATGTATCTATTGATATAAGTGGACAAATGTAAATTCAAAACTCTTTGAATAAAGTTGTATTTTTAAAAAAAAATGGTTATGGTTACCCATACTTACAATATCATAGGCTTATATTTTTGTCAATGAGTAATGAGAGGGTTAACTGATCACTTGATTATTATTATTATTATTATTATTATTATTATTTAACTTTGAAATGGATTCTACAGTATTATTTCTTCATCTACATGTGACTGCATGTGGGATGTTTTCATATATTTTTTTATTAATGAAGTTAAAAAAAAGCGACTGACATAAATTATGAATAATAAAAAGCTAATTCTCTGATCAAAGATAATAAATCTAAGTGAATATAAAGTTGAATAATCTAAAATGTGTGCAGCCAAGATCCACAAAAGTCAAATTCAAACATCTCTCACAAGATATCTTAACGACACTGCGCTGATTTTGTCTCATGCACTGTCTCTGTTATTTTGTCCACTCCTGATATTCTTCCTGTCTCACCTGTCCCGGCAGAGTTGACCCTGTGCACCGCCACCTGGCTCCAGGCTCCAGGTGCAGCCCCGCAGTCCACCACGCTGTATCCGGGCTTTAAGAGCCGGAACTTGTCGTCCATCTCCAGCAGCTTGAAGGCGCTCCGGCACCGGAAGTTCTGTTGGTGAGCAGCCTTGACGTACGGGTCTCTGAGCTGCCGCAGCACCCAGCGCTGCCCGGCGGGAGTCTTACTGCTCAGCTTCTTCATCAGACAGGACGAGGAGTGGAGCCCTCGGCACTGGAGGCGCGACCACCACATTGTTTTGACTGAGAGAGAGGTCATGTGTAGCGTGTAGCCAACTGCGCCTGCGTGGAACGACAACTCGCGATTGGTTAAAGACAAACTCTGTGTGTAACACATGTATATGTCCCCTCACTGTGAAGACTGACAATAGTTCCTACCTGAGAAAGTCAAGCTTGATCCTGCGCAGATAGAAACTGTTTTCATGCATCAATTACATCATTACATCAATGAAGTAAAAATACAAAGTCAGAAATATGCATCTTTTTCATAACTGAATAAACAAGCTGTTCTCAGAGGAAAATAAAGTCACTGAACCAGAACACTGAAGCAACACATTATGAAATGGTGTTGACCTTTAAGGTTACATTGTTTATTTATTCATTCAGTCGTGAAAATAACGAGAGTTTGTTTTAGTTTGTTTAGATATTAAATAAATGAATAAAATGTAAAAAAAGTCAATGAAAATCCCCAAACAACATAGTGCACCTACAAGGCCTCCATACTTAGAGGAGAAAAAAAGAATGAAAAAGAAGATTAAAAACTACCAATGTAAGGGGCACAAAATAAAGTACAAGTATAGAAAAAATGGCTATGGTGTCGTGTCGTGGGTGTTTCCATTTCTGTCTGTCAAAGACAAAAAAATATTCCCATCAAATATCATAATTGTGATCTAAATTATTTATTCAAAGCCCCTGCATATAAAAGTGGCAAATATAAATTGCATTATCATTATTAATGTTATGGTTTGTTGGTATTTGTAGTAGGGTGTTTTAAACAAAATAGATATAATGCAGCTATTTGTATTGTCATTACTACTTGTCATGATAGACACATTATATATGATATATTTACATACAATATTTCATTTCCCCCCATTGTTTAATTACAACGTGAATCATCTGAACAGTTGAGTGACTGAATGACACGTTAATAAACGTGAAGCCCGCAGTTTCTAGTCGAACATATTTGAAGGTAACACATTCAACAGATCCTCCAAACATATGCTGGGACCTTTCTGTCTAGGCTGATGTAGTTCGGACCGATCCGGGCTCTCATACGTCAGTGCGTCATATGATCACGTTTGTGGCGCTGCACGCGGGAGTCCTTCAAAGTTTCTAATTCATCACTTCCTGTAGTTTTTTTTTTTTTTGTACATCTATTTTCGCGGTTTTTACCGGTGTCACGTGCAGGCACAGGCACAGAGCAGACACTGAACAGGTGAGGTTGTCGCTCCCGGTGCTGTGTTTCTTATGTTTGGTCAGGTCGGTGTTGACATTGTATTTCTGTGAAGTTGTATCTCATCTCTTCCTGTCAGGCCGCTGACATGATAAGCCCGAAGCTGCTGACCCTGGTGCTGGTGGTCCGGCCCGGCAGAGTGCTGCTCGGCATGAAGAAGAGAGGGTTCGGGGCGGGGAAGTGGAACGGCTTCGGGGGCAAAGTTCAACAAGGAGAAACCATAGAAGAAGGTGCACGGAGGTAAAGTCATCTCCTCACCTGTCTCCATGAAGCTGCACTGCCCTGAGGGGGTGTGTGTGGGGTTCACAACACATCTGACAGAGTCTGAAGGGAAACAAGCAATTAAAGCTGGAATTTTTAATATTTAATATTATGTAAAAGCATGAGAAAGAGATTCAAATTCAGAATTTTCTCTATTTTATGTCTGCTCAGTAATGAACAGAGTGTATCTCTGCAACTACGAGGTCTATTTAAATAATCAGGGCATCACAACAAAGGGAACACTGGAAATATTTGTTTAGATGTGTAAGTATAAGTATATATGTCACTGGGTCAGAGTGATTTAAATTAGCACACAGCATAAATTAAAGATTTTTTAGTTTTGTTTTAGAATACATTTCCCAGAGGAGGCTGCAGCTCCAAACCTCTAGCAAATGATTGCAAAACATCTGAACATTACATCTGGCAACCATTATGCTAATACAGTGAATCAGAACTAAATTAAAGAGGTTTTAGTCCAGAGCACTCTGGCAGAACCTCCAAATGTGCCATTTTATGAACATGTTGGCACCATCTGTGCCATTTTAAATTTCTCAGGTACCAAACAACTACTATTTCAGATATATTGCTATAGGTGCTCCACACGGGCTTAACAGGTTTAACAGCGAAATAAAGCTTTTCCATAAGTAACACAGTTATCAGTTATCAGACACTTTGAAACATGCATACGGGTCAGAGATCATAGCCACGCTGCTCAAATAAAATAAGGGAACACTTTACACTCACACCATCAGGTCTTGATGAATGAATGATTCAAGTTGAAAATCTGCACTGTACATTGTACAATATAAGTTATTTGGGAACAGAATGATTTAAAAACAGCCAAAGGAACCTAAATCATCAACTAGAGAAGAATCAGTCAGGAAAGTGAAGGAGAGAGCACTTACCTGTGGCCACATGCAAAACCATTCAGTTTTTAGGGGCTATCTTGCCTTTGCCTCCATTGCACCTGTTGTCACTTTAATTTGCACCAAAGCAGGTGAAACTGATTCCTAAATGGACAGATTGAAGTTTAACTGACTTGGTGTTGTGCCGTGGCTCACCACTGCAGCCCTAATCACAGTGTGTGTGTGTGTGTGTGTGTGTGTGTGTGTGTGTGTGTGTGTGTGTGTGTGTGTGTGTGTGTGTGTGTGTATGTGTGTGTGCGATCATCAGTCACCAGCAGGATGTTTGTTCTAAAAGCGAAAGGAAGGAAGTTCTGAACGCAATCAGGCCGAGTCTCAAACATGTTTTCTCTCAAGGTCAAGCACAGACCCGCTCTATGTGTAGAGTTCTGGAAATCTATCATCAGTCTTGTTACAAACATTGGAGCTGCAACAGTTAATCAACTCGCTGTAAACTATTAAATCAGTTGCCAACTTTTTTGATTATTGATTAATAGTCAAAATTCTAATTCCAGCTTCTTTAAACTGCGTATCTGTGGAGATATTTCTCTTACCGACTGCCTCTCTCAGTGAAAGTGGTTGACTCGCTTTGTGTCAACACTTTACAATCTTAACCTGCCGTCAGATACTTATACTTTAGAGACACTTCACACAGACACTAAGTATCTCTAAAAGACACATTATCAAATATTCTAGTGATGATGTCCTTCTCAGAGAACTGCTGGAAGAGAGCGGCCTCACAGTGGACGACCTGGAGAAAGTCGGAAATATCAAATTTGAGTTTGTCGGGGACCCACAGCTGCTGGACGTCCACATTTTCAGAGCTGACGATTATAACGGAGAGCCGACCGAATCAGAGGGTATGTTACCACGGCAACACACTGATCCCAGCGTATTTCTACCTAGGTTTTATGTTAATAGGTAAATAGTGAGACAGCTGTGAGATGACATAGCTACTGTGTTATTATCTATCTACTATCATCTGTTAATGAGAATAACTCATAATATTGAAATAGCTTTAAAACAATGACTTAGGAAATAGAAGTGTCTCTTGTTACCATGATTTAAAAAAAAAAAAAAAAACCGTTGGAGGTGAAGAGGAACAACTGAAGCTGCATTTCCACCAAAAGTACCCAGAACTACTTTTCAGAGACTAAAAGCTTCACTGGGTCCATTGTTGTCTCAGTTTCCATCACGGTCAAAGATCCGTGAAAAAAGTCATCAGTCATGTGCTTTTTTTCTGTAGCTTCATGTTGATGTGGGGGGGGAAAGCAGATTAGTTTGCAGCTGCAGACTTTCAGCACCACAAGCCCCGCCCCTAAATTTCCCGTGCTTTTGGAAAGTACCATCCCACAAGCAAAGGGGTAAAGGCATGCTCAGACAGGGCAGTTCTGGGGACTCCCCAGGAGGAACTGCCCAGTGAGGAACAATACCTTTTTATGGATGTTTGTTTTGGATTTTGTTTTATGCAGCAAGTAGGACCCATGAGTTGTGTAAGCCAGCCAGTTTTTTTTCTCTACAAGCTCTTGTTTTTTGTTTTCACTTGTTCGCACAGCTGGCAGGATTTTAAAAAAATGTTTTTTGCCAGCACTTGCTCCTGACATGGACAAACCACTCTACACTTACATCACTCACGGTTCTCTGGCGCTGCAGAGGAACCTGCTCTCTAGTTGGAGCCTAAAAAACGGCGTTCTAAGAACTATGATTGTACGCAGTTCACAGGAACGTCTATTTTTGTTCTACATGATTACAACTCACTGACCAACAAAACAGACTGCAATCCTTCAAATAAAATTCCCTTTTTACTTTTGGTTCCCCTTAAATCTTGAACCTCCTATTATGTTTATCTCGATTCCAGTCCAGGCTCCAGTCTGAGATAACGATGCCTTCTGAGAATCAATAGTTTTGGTTCACAGTGCATCTAGTTCATGTTTTTTGGAAATCACCTTTGAAACAAAACAGACCATAATGATCCCACTGAGTGAATAATTGAAACATTTATATGGGAACTTTTTCACAGACATGACTGAGAGCAAAGAGAGCGCTCGAGTTCAGGGCAGGGATCGATGAATATGCTCTCAGCAGTTAAGTTTAAAAGACTGTAAATTCACAAAGGGAAGAAGAGGCCCTCAAAGGAAGGAATGCAGAGGCCTGCAGTGATCTGCGCTTCCTGAGAATTTAGTCAAGGTCAACAGGGTGAAGTGGAGGCACAGCAAAGTGCAGCTCGTCGAGGAGTCAGACATTAACACCGGACCTGAGGGAGGGCAAGAGGAGTCAAACGGCCGGCGGGAAGAGAGAGAAACGGAGGAGACGCTTGAATGAAATGTGCCAAAGTTGGTGCTGAAACTTGCTGTCAGCACTAGTATGGCTTTAAAGTTCTACACGCTGTCTCAGCAAGTGGTGATGTTTAAGAAATCACATTTTCTACTTCACCCACGGGAGAGGAAAGTTCGCTCCATGTTTTTAAACACAGTTTAGTGACAGGAGAAGTCGAGCCGCTGTGCAGAAGTCCTCTCTTTAGTTTGAAAAAGAAGTGAAAGGTTGACGTCTTTCATACGTTTTTAAAATGTGGAAACTTCTCAGTTGCTTATCTACTTCGACAGAAAAGAATCATACGTCAATATAGTGAACTTAAAGGGTAGGTTCACATTTTTTATAACTGTCTGGAAACAATACTCGTAATCTTCGGTACAGTGCACTTTATTTGTTAAAATTAGGCCTCTGCAGTCTGAGTTAGACGTTTCACGTTGACGTCTTTCCAAGTTTTTAGCTCGACATTGGCTCTTTTTTGTTACGCAGTTCAGCAGGATGAAGCAAAGAGGGATTTTGTACCAAAATGACCGTAGCGTTAAAAGATTGACACTTTGATTTATTCTTTTGAAGCCTTACAGATGAACTCTGTAGGCCATAATGTTTCCTCTCTCCATCTCCAGCATCAGTGTTGAGCTTAAAAAAAAAAACAGGGCAGCCAACAATAACTCGCACATATTGAGATGTGAGTACTGTTTTGAGACAGACTTCTGAAAGCACAATCTAAAGGGGAATCTGTTATTATGCCTCGAAATGAAATGTGTGTGCTTTTCAGGAGGTCTGCTAACCATGTCCTGTTGTTTTCTAGAAATGAGGCCTCAGTGGTTTGAATGTCACCAGATCCCCTTCAGCCAAATGTGGGCAGACGACATCCTTTGGTTCCCGCTGATGCTCCAGAAGAAGAAATTCGTCGGCTACTTTAAGTTTCAGGGTCACGATGTGATCCTCAGCCAAAAACTGGAGGAAGTGGAGCAACTGTGAGCAGGAGGAACTGCGTTTCTGAGGACATTTATTAAAAGCATCGGCCTTCCAGGTTTCTTCTTTAAATGCTGAAGTTCTCTTTATAAAGTGTCCAGTGATTGTTGTTTGTCCTTTTTTTACTGTACAGTACACTGTAGTGTATACATATAAAATAACTGTTACGTTAACGGTTTCAAAAAAAGAGACAATCAAAGCATCAATACAGTGAAAGAAAATCCATTCCGTCTTTTTATTTTTCAGGATAATTGATTTTACACAATTCTGCAAGGATCTCTTAGATAAAATATTTACAATATCTACAGTCATAATTTTATTGGGTTTATATACTGTGCAAGTCAATATGATTCCTGATACTGTTTTTCTTTTCAAATGTGTTCATATTGTATGCACAAATGTTTCTTTAAAAAATAAAAGTTGAACTACGTGCACACGTCCTGATTTACTTCCCGGTCACTCAGCTCGGTGTATTTGTGAGGTAACTTTAAATTCATGAGCCCGTCTGTGGCAAAGTGTCCCTTTTTTACTTTAAAAATATATGTATCCGTTTATATATTATGCTCTGATAAACTACATGTGTACAGTCACAAATATTGATCATGGTTTTCATGCCAAATATCTAAAAAGTAGTAATATTGTAGATCTTTGTATGGAAGCCCTAAACAGCCATGGGTCAGACATATTTTTTCCTCCGCTTTTACATAACATGTTCAATTTTTTCCTGGTTCCTCAAGATCATGAGTAACTTAAGTCATTATCACCGAATAAAATGTGTTTCTCTGAGATAATGGGATCATTTTGTCAAGGTTTTCAGAAAACAAATCTTTTATATGCCATTATCACGCTAAAAGTTAAACAACTTTAAGTTGTTATGAGAGAAAAACTGAAAATGTTTGAATCTTGACTGTTTAGTGTATGTACGGAAGCCCAAAAGAGACATGAGTCAAACATATTACTTGTTGTTTTCCCAAAACAAGATCATTTATCACGATTGTGAGAAAACAAATCAAATTTACCTCGTTGACATGGAAAGAAAATTAAATAACATGTTTTACTCATGGCCGTTCAGGGCTGCCGTCTCTTTGCCCTGATACACATCAGTAAACGAATTTAAATCTACAACTGTGAAAAAATACTCTATAAGGTGATTTGGCCAAGTTAGTGATTATTAAATTTTAACTGCTAAGGAATCTTGTTACATGACTTATTGCACAGCTGTGTATTTTTAGTGAATTTATATCATCTTTGGTAGTAAATCAATAGCTTATAGTGTTATTTTTGACACTAGTGCCAGAGGTTGTTGTTTTTTTTTATCAATAAATCTCAAATCTCTGCCCTTTGTAGTATTTGTACTCTGAGTGTAAGCCTTTCAAAGTAGCTTATAAAATAAAACTGAGTCTTCAAACAACTTAAGCGGAGAAAGCAAAGAAGTAAATACTATAACAGTGAGAGAAGGAGCACAAGTGTCCATAAACATGTAAAGTATGCTGCTACACGTCCTTATAAACTACAAATCTGTATCAAAAATCCATTCATCTAAAGTTATTCAGCAAAAAAACCCTTCATGACTGGAGATTTAAAATAATCCCATCCTTTAATAGAGTCAAACTGTATGTCCAGCGCTACTCTTCCTCAGCTATCTTAGTGTATAAAACCTCTTAAAAAGTTAAAAGTTATAAACAGGTGCTTCAGGAAATGAGTGGGAATGCATGAGTTTGCCGTCATGCGTCAAGGCCGATGTGCCGACTGCTCCCTTATAAAATAACAGTTAGAGGATTTTCCCTTCTTCATTTGGAAAAAGGGAAATAATTTGCTCATCAAGCGGAGCATGAAATGGCAGATTTATGAGCCCACTGTGTTTTCCACTTACATGGTCGATGATCAAACCCCCGAAATAAGTCGAGAAGTTGAGAATCCATTTACATTAACAATCCTCTTATTGAGTGGAATGTATACTGCGTAATAGGATGACGAAAGGTTGTGCTTAATTTTTAAAAGTTCTTTTCCAGTTTGTGATCTGCGTCCGCTGCAGCGTTGCCCTCCTTCCACTTCTGGGTTTTTCAGGTTTCAGATGGGACGTTTCAACCCGTTATTAACACCGAAGAGACATCCGAGCTTCGGCTGGAGTTCGTTCCACACCTCTCCCATCTGGAGAGGAGGCAAAAAGTTCATAGTCAAATGTAAGCATTTTCAAGCTTTGCCAACAGCTTACAGTTACAGTTACTACTAAACTAGATTTTAAAGAAAATATACACGTCAAAAAGTTTTACTCGCTACAACCTACTGCCACACATTGAGCTGAGGACACCCGCTCCCTTACATGACATAATATGACGAGATGTTGGGAATAAAGATTATAGCTTGCAAACTCGTGCCATTCTGTGTTGTTAAACATTTAAATCCTGCATTAATCCTTGAAATGGCCACTTTCAGACAAGGTTAAGTTCGCACTTTCACCGAAATCCAAGCACTTTTAAGGCTCTTCAGCACCCATATGAAACCTGTATGTTGTTTATGGTTTCCAGGTAATCATATTCAGGAAACATCCAAGTTAAATCACATTAAGTTCTACAGAAATGTTGCCACACTGTTGGGCTGTTCAGTAAGGCCTGAAAATAATACCGCAATATATCTATAACGGAACACACAATATTTATTTAAAGATTTTGAAATCTTCTCCAAATCACTATGGAGAGGTAAGGGCTGGGAGACAAAATCAAATATCACCTTATTTGTGAGCAAATACCTCGATATGAATAATAACACAATATTGTTATGATGACTGAATTTAGATAAATAGTCCTCATGCATGTGGATATAATGATTAGAAAGCATTAGAACAAGTCAGAAAATGATATCACTGTGCTGTAACGCAGCCTATAAACAACAGACAACACTGTCATACCGTGATATAATGATATTCTAAATCTACTATGATATATTTTCATGATAATGATACATGAATATATTTCCCAGCCCTTCCATATTGGCGGTTGAGTGAAAAAGATTAAATTCAGATCGAGGCGTGTAACCTGTTTGCTTTATTTGGTTTTAAAATAAATATTTCAGTACAAACAAATAAATAGGCGAAGGCTTGTGTGGGAGATTCATCTATTCATCTGAACTGTAAACAAGCTCCAGTCCTCCATGAGGGAGATTATTCCTGCGGTGATACCATCCATCATTATTAGTCCTTTCATCGGAAGCCAATTTAAAAACTGATTTGACCTCTCGCAGCGACAGAGGAGAAAAACTGCGGAAAAGATGATTCCCTCACCTCCCGGTGTCCTTGGACCTGGGAGTTAACAAAAGCCCCGAGGATGTGCGATGTGATGGGAAGGTAGATGAAGATGAGCTGCGTCTCTTGGTGGAGGCAGAACAGGGAGAAATAGTTACGCAGCTCCATCGTCTGAATGGCGTTTTCTTGCTGTTAAACAGAAAAATCATAAGACGTTTATAATGTATAAAATAAAATAATGCTATTGACATGAAATTACATGGGGGGTTCAACTGGCTGAAGAGTCAAAATCCAAAAACTGAAGCTAAAATGACCAGAAAACAATTTCATTCAATTTCTTACCACATACTCCAACCACATACTGACTGAGAGTAACCACAGTCACGAGCTGAAACCAGCAGGGAGACAGCAAGTCGACAAAAGCTGTTAATTGATATCCACCCCGATATGACTCATGTTTCCACCCGTGTTTGAAACCATGATTTGCTCCATTCAAAGTTGCTCTTATTCATTCAGTTATATTACGGTATCTGGCCCCCTGCATAGAGTGTTGAAATAGACAGTCGCTGTGACAAAAAGTACACTGAAGCATTAGAGGTGTTTGTGCTCGAAAATGTGAAACGGTCTCAATTCAATTAAAAGGGACCTTATGGATACTGATCTAATTCCTCAACACTGGAGAACGATGAAATAGTGTGAGAATATTTTGGTATTAATTACACACAGTGGATGTTGTGAGTGTGTAACATTTTATTTATCAAGCACTGAATTACTTAAAAACAGTCAGGAAGCCTTAAAAATGTTGAAACTGCCGGATCACCTGAACAATCCGCGACTCCAGCTGCTCCACAGACGCCTGCTCTTTGGGCTGCACTGTGGCGCTCATCATCTGCCTCTTCATCACGCTGTACTTGTGCAGAGCTCTCTGGTGCTCGTGGAGGACGCCTTTCTCGTGGCGCTCGCAGAGATCCTGGAGACAAACGCAGTCACATGCAGTTCTCCTCAATTGCCTCGAAAATGGCACGGATATAGACAGAACAGTGGTGCACAACAGCAGAGGATGATAGGAACAAAATGTGCAAAATGTGAAATGACGATATATATCCAAGTTAACAGATTGTGGTAAGTCCCCAGTCCCCTTGTTTAGTCACTGCAAAATGGATTATTGCTTAATCCTGAATCTAGTTACTAAGTACTTCCTGTCTTGTAGTCATGAGACTTGCGTGACTGATCAGCGACGGCGGGTCATACGTTGAATTGTCACACAGGACACAGTCCGAGTTATTTGTGCACTGAAAACGAACTGGACTGAAAAACTGCCTGCTCGTGTTTCGGTTCAGCAGGGTCGACACAGTTTGTTTGTGTAGATTCTGGTACAGACTTCAGTAAATGCTTTTATGTGCTCGTTCCATACAAATGGATGCTTGGTTAGAGCGAGTTCAGAGAGCTGCTGTGGATGAGGAGGAGGATGAGGAGAGAGGGAGAAAGGAGAGAGTGTCATTGGCTGAAGCTCGTTCCTTGATGCTCGACCCATCGGCGATTTAACCAGATATTCTTCCTGCTGGATATCCAGCAGAACAACGCTCATTTGAACAGTTCAGACATAACGACTGTCGCCAACAATCTGCCTCTGATCTGCGGATCTTTGTCAGCGATCTCCAAAAAATCTTCAGCAAAGTGGAAGATCAGGGATAAAATCTTGTGGTGCAAACTTGAACACTCTCCAACCCAAAAACACAAGATTTTTATTTATTGCCTTGTTGGATGAAATCTGCTTCGCAGTGCTTCACTCAGTTAGATTCATTAATAGAGGAGGTGGATGCTTTACATCCTAACACAACAATTCTTTAATTGAAAATGTCAGTTTAGTTAGAGTAGGTAAGTTTAATCAGGAAAATGCACTAAACGTACAAGAAAAGTGTGTTTTGAAGATTATTATTACTCTACATTCATGTAAAAGGAGGATTTTAATTGGAGCTTAATTGGGCTTTTTGTGTATACGACTGTAACTAATTAGTTTTTTTATTCATTGTGGATTAATCTGCCGAGTATTTTCTCCACTAATCAACTGATTGTTTGGTTTAAAAGTTCTGAAAATGGTGAGAAATGCTGTCAGAATTACAGTCCAGTAACAGTCTAAAATCTTAAAATAATTAGAAATATGTTCAAATTATGTGAAAGGAAAAATATCTATTATTATCTACTATTATCCAAACACTTACCAATAAGTTCCTGTCAATCTACTAATTGATTAATCGCCTCATTGTTTCAGCTGTAGTTGTATAAACTGTAAAAACATCAGATTTTACTGTTCATTTTTATGTGTTTTGTGTGCAAGAATCTTAATTTGGAAAGTAACCAGAAACTTATAAAGCACAAAATATCCCCCTGAAATGTTGTGGAGTAGACGTAGAGAGTAGCATGAAAAGAAAAGACTCCAGACCTCTTACAGTGTCATTAGGCCTTCGACGTGAAAACATGCAAATACCAAAACAAGATCACCTGTCATGAAAGGTTGTTGACCCCTGAAGGTGGACTCAAGTAAACTCAAGAGGTGTGACTGACTCACTCTGTACGATTGCAGCAAATCCAGGAAAAGATTCAGTTTTTCCACAACATCGTCCTCTTCCCGTCGGCCCTGAGGACATTAGCACAACAACATTCACTACTCGGTGCCGGTTTTTTTGGGCAGCAGGTGGTGGGGATGAAGGACTGAGGGCCGTACCTGCTGAGCAGCTTTGTCAGACAGCACGGCGAACTCCACGGACAGACTCTTCAGAGACTGACGCAGGGTCCCCCAGGTGCTTTGTGAGGAGGCCAAGGAGGGAAGAGACGAAGCATCTGAGCCCAGCGTACTGAAGAAAAACAGCGTTATTACAGGGGCGGGATGGAACATTGTGGTGTCTGAGCTGCCAAACTCATTTCAAGGTAACAACCATGAAGAGACACAACAACACTGAGGATTTGGAGTCTTATTAACATTTGTTTTCCCAAAGTCCAAAAGCTCTGGAAACTGGAGACCGACTTCAACGTTATAACCATAATAATGAAATACCTGAGCTCTTTGCCAAACATGAGGAGATCAGTCGCATTCTCCTTCGAGCGCTCCGCCATTTTCTCGGCTCTGTCCCGAAGCTTTTGGAAGCTGTTGTGAATACTTCTAATCAGCTCTCTGCTTGTTGAGAACTGCGCCTGGATGTCGGCGGGGAGATATTCCTACACAACAGAGACAAAACAGCTCTTAAAAAACACCTCGTTAAGTGATTATAGTTCGGGTTTTTCTTCCCATTGTTCACGTGACAAACCTTTGCCAGGGTTGCGACTCTGTTGGTCATGAACTCATCCCCCGTTTTCTTGTAAGTGTCACGCAGCTTAGTCTGAACATCCTGTGTGGGAAGAGGGGGGTGAGGAGTGTGTGAGTGGAAAAAGACACTGAGTAGCTGGAACAGGAAGCATTTCACTGTCAGTCATCATGACGATAATGCTTATTGTGCAACAGCCACAGAGCGAGGCAGCAGTGAGTCACGTACGGAGCCGCTGAAGGTGAGGAAGGTCTTGACCAGCTCGTCCTCCGAGAAGAAGGGATGCCGCGCCACCAGGTTGATGAATCTGCCGAGGGCGCGTCTCCTGCCCTCGATGAACTCGCGCTCGGAGACGTTGGTCAGGACTGTGAAACAAAAAAATCATAGGATACATTTTAGTGGGAAATAAGTGGACCATGAGTGTTAATGTTGATAGACATGGGGCAATTAGCTGAAATAATTGTTTTAGGTCAATTTATATAATGTGGCATCAGTGACGTCATAAGAGGGGAGACAAACCACTTAAAGCTTCATGAATACAAAACTCTGTGATGCCCAAGATGGCGGTTTTATGACACATATCCTGCCCCTTCCCCTAAAAGCCAATTGTCTACTGAACCAGGAAACATGTCAGACAATTGTATCGCTGCACTGAGCATTTTAAATCTTATTATGGGGCGAAGTCACAGAACTTTTTAAACATTTTTTAATCAGGTTTGTGCATTTTCAAGATGGTTTCCAAGTGGCAAGACTTGCCTAAAAGAACTTTGGTAGCATCCCGTTCAAGCATTCCCCCTGACGTATACCCCGTTTGATCCTCTATTTGACACTAAATGGGACCATATTTTACAAAACAAACATCATCCTTTGATGAGGAAGACTTTAAACAATGGATTGAGACTATAAGTTTATTAGAAAACTGTTTACTAAGGTGACAAATCAAGTGAGAAGTGGCGTCATTTTCGCATAGGCTTATGTACAATTGGTCCTCTTTTTGCAACCAGTGGAGGTGCCTCCTGTTGGTTCAAGGCACTTCTGCATGGACCTGGAAGCTCCACCCACTTTTTGTACTGTGAATTTGGATAAACTGCCTCTAGTGATGTCACTTGAGTCAGTGTCAGGTAGTGACACCCGAATCTGCGACTGTACCGATAGTGCTCAAGTTGCATTGTGGGTAATGTAGGCACCCGGTTTTTGACAAGGAAAAAGAATGCATGGAATTTTTTTTTTTTAATGATATCTCTTGGTGTTTCTGCAGCATCTATTTTCATACTTTTTCCCCAACACTTGTGATTCCAACAATTTTGTGGGAGAATGTTACCAAAACTGGTCGAGTAATCTTTCAAAGATCAGCATGTAAAGCCTCACTGACTGCGCCAATTAGTGTAACAACAAATAATCTTATGCACATATTGAAGTAGATCCTGTGCTGCACATATAAGAGGAAAAGAGCGCAGTTGGCAGGATGTTGGATTTATGTGTGGTAACTTTTTCGATATATTCTGTACTTTGATTCTAATTGAGAGACGGTCTAATCAAGTGTTTTGCCAGGATCCCTCTGTGTGTGTATGTGTGTGTGTGTGTGTGTGTGTGTGTGTGTGTTGACTTAATTATCATTCCAAAGCAACAATAAGTCCTTGTAAACTGAAACAGCCTCATTTTACACATCACTAGTTTCCCTGTTTCTTTCAGGCAATAACTTTGATGAATGGGGACGACTGTGTTTGAAACAAAAGAACCTGCAGGAATACCAGTTTCTATTAAAATTGAACATTTATTATTTATCAGCCATAAAAACTACCGAGCTACCAGAACCCCCCTGGATATTTACAGCCAACCTTTCAGTTAAGTATATAATCTCAATATAATGGGCACAGCGTAGTGGATCTAAGATGAAGATGATGAAATGCAGAAAACAAAGAAATACAATCAGAACTGTGTGGATGTCAGAGTTCAGAGTCAACGCACCTCCCTTTAACATCCTTTTAGGTGGCAGCGCCGGCACCATTCTGTAGGCAAATCTCTGGATCAGAACCTCGTGGAAGACATCAAAATCGCTGTAGCGTCGGTAAACGGATAATTTATACCGCTAGAAAACAAAGCAGAGGAAGGAAACGATCAGAAAACGGGCAGGCGCATGCACAATTATGTTTTCTGTTCCAAATTTAATGTCATAATGGCGGATGGATGGAGAGGCCGTGGTGTGACTAAAACCCAAATCAATCTAAATCTAATCTAAATAAAAGTAAAACAACAATACTGCCACATATTTATTCTAACACAACAATCTGAAAGGAGCACAATGTATTGGGTGCCTTGCCTGGCTGGTGAGCTGGTACTCCACATGTTTGAGGAACAGGCCCTTCTTCTCGGGTATGAGCTCCACCTGGACTGTGTCCTGGGCCAGCAGCTTGTCCAGCGTCTGGGACACCGTCAGTACGTCCTCCTGAGCCGGCTGCATCCTCAGCGCACTCAAGTCCCTCGGCTCCCCGAGCTGAGGTTTTGGAAACTCTGTCAAGCACAAATCCGGCACTGAATATCTTCTAATATTTGTTTTGTTAATGATAAATCTAGAATGAAATGAATTTCCACACAGCGAGGAATGCTGGTGTTAAAACCACAGATTACTACGTGTCCGGCTCTATTTGTCTCTAGCCGGCTCAGTATTGCGCCTGGTGTTCATTCCAAGAAGGTCATGAATCTGAGTGTAATGCACTGCGACAAACGCAGAAAACTCGTTCTTTGCACTGATGAGGAAGTGGCATGCAGCAAGCTGCCATATACTGGCCACACCTGAAATAACAGAGAGAGCTTTAAATAATCACAGAAGGTTGGGAATGGATCTAAGTCGAGGCAGCATAATGGCTACCTCTATGAAAACCAGAAAATTCCCCTCTATCATCTTCCCAGTGTCGAACAAGTGAAAGAATGCAACGCTGAAACATAGCGGACCTCTCCACCAGAATAAAATAAAACAAATGAAGCTTAATTGTATCAAATTGTAGGTTTTTACTCTGTTGTAAAAGAAGCAAAAAGTATGGGAGAAAATGTATATTTTGTATCTATCATTTTTATATAAATGCTCCCAAGAGACTGTCACTTTATAACAATAGGTGGGTGTATCCTTGTCGTAACCGGTCATGGAGAAAGAAGCGGAACCTTTGTATACATGAGCCAATAAAAGAGTGACATTTGCCCTGAACAGATGACACGTCACAGCAGCAGAGGGATGACTGGGGTTTGGAGGTTACGATCAAGCTACTCATTAAGCAGAAAGCTTTGCCGTCACCTACCCTGTATGCAGTTCTCCAACAGTTTGGGGCTGGGCTGCTTCCCTTGCTGAGCGAGAGCGATCAGAGCGAGCGCTTTATAGAGGGACAACTTGCTCAGGAATCCATCTGTGGAGTCAACATGCTCGGCAATCTGAGAGGGACAGAGACAGCATGACGTCAGAAGGTCACCGCTTCTCAGTCCAGCATCTAAATTTCAACTGTGGTTTGCATTCCTTCATGCAAAAAAGTGCCCACTCGACACAAAGGCGATGATACGCCGAGGAGTCAGGAAACGGGACATTCTGCTGAACTATGAGCTGGCTCTCAAATACTCCTAAGACACGTGTTGTAACATATGACTATACCTCGGCAGTACAGGGAGAAAATCTGACAGAATGTCTAAAGGATAAGTTCACCCAAAAATGAGAATTCAGTCATTATCTGCTTCACTCTCACGCCGTTAGGAAGTCTGGTGAAGATTCGTAGTCCACAAAACATTTGTGGACCTTCGAAGCAAAACAGCGTAACAGCATTCTTGTAATTCTTTTAGTTCTTGTAACAACTGAAGGAGATGGGGACTCCGAGATCCTAAATTGAGTGACAAGACGTCATTAACACGTCTTTTTAGAGCTGAAATCTTTAGGTAGCTGCTAAGCTAAATCGATAGCACACACCCCCATCTGAAGTGGTTGTATGTGCATAAATATCGTCTTTTCGAAATCAAATTGGGATCTTGGGGCCTCTGGACACTTGGATTAAGCCGGCGGAGCATAGAGAGCCATTTTGTTTCATTTTTGTAGATTGTTTCTCCGTCTCCTTCAGCTGTTTATGAGAAAGCTGCGACACTGTTTTGCTGCAAAGCTCCAGAAACGTTTTGTGGACCGTGAAACTTCATCCGACTTTCCATCAGCAAAGATACTGACAGAATTCTTATTTTCAGATGAACTCACCCTTTAAAGCTCATGTCTTTAAAGGGGCTCTATGTAAGAGTTTTCATGTATTATTCACTTTTTTATTGCCGATGCTTGAGCACATTGTAACGTGACATGAAAAATGAGTCCATATAAGTTGCCTGATCAAAGCCTGTGGATGATTTGTTTAGCGGCTCAACGCTGTTGGACTGTGGATTTCTTTGAGACAGACGCGGGTCGGATTTTCCGTGACAATCCGATGGACGTGACTTTAAGCGTGTCCTCGTGTGTTTGTCTCGCCTCGCTTCTCTCCGCTCCAGTAGCAGATATCAACAATAGAAATGGAGTCCGTTAACATAATCAAATGTTCCAGGTCCACAGAGCCCCTTTAACAATCTCCCAAACCCACACAGAGCTTTCCGACATCCTGTTGATATCACAACCATATCATGGCCTCCGTTATCTGAAGTCCCCTGATATTAAGTCACAACACATACTGTCTTATCAGAATTGAACACATATTTGCACAAAAGATATCACAGTCAATTGTTTATCTTAGAAATGTTGATTAGAAGAAGTCTCAGCCTCAGTTAGCCTTCATTTGAAACAGTGAAAGTGTTATTTAATGTTGTTTTTAATGGTGCCTCTGAATCAAACTGCTGCCCACAGCACAAGTAAAGAGTGTGAGTATGAACCCCTCACCTGGCCTAAAACCGCCTTGGAGAGATCGGTCCGTTGAAGCAACCGCAGAAACACTTCGACCTGCACCCTCTCATCTGTCCTACAGCGGATGGCCTCATACACTTCCCTGTAATAGGCAGGAACTGAGCCTGAAAGAGGAACGACACCTACATGGCATCACAGCGTCCACAAGCAGCCCGTAAGAGCAGCATCCCCCCCTTCATCACACAGTGAGGGAGGCCGGGTCAGTGAGCAGAGCGAGCAGCTGAGTTACATGATCTTATCACCTTTTTATGGGACTTAGTCACTCATTTCATTTACAATCATGTGACTTCAAATTATCCCTCACAAATCAAATCATTAAAAAAAGAGAAAAAAAAGGTATTAAAGTAGTTTAGATCTTCCAAGACAACACTAAACATTCAGTAGCATTGTCAGAGATTCACAGCAGTGAGAAGTACAGCTGATTAAGTTATTATATATAGATATGTATACTGCGATGCACAAGTGACAGCTTATCACGTGGCAGGTGGAAGAAAAAAAAAACATCAAAACTTTAATAACCGGTTTGCATCATCTCTGACAACAACATCCACTGTTACTGTAGCACAGGGAGGCATAAACAGGAGATTCTATCCATATAAATCACTAATAGAGGCTTTTTAGATGGAGCGACTTCACGAGATCTTCATGTACCCAAAAAGTTCTCACTGGTCAGCTCCCATCGGGACTCCACCACGCAAACACATCCACATTCATAAAAAAAAAAAGAAAGAAAGAAAGAAAAACGTCTCGCCGCTGTAGTTTTCTCCGGCTTTGACACCGCGACGCCAAACAAGACACAAAAAAAGCACTAACGAAACGATCGCACAGCGTTGTGTCGAGAGGAGCGTGAGAAGTTTGTCGTACTGTACCTTCATTGATCTCTCCAGCCATGGTTCAGACTGTCATGTGAGCGCAAGAGCACCTCCATGTGATTTCCTGCAGAAAAGAAAAAACAAGTCATTTATTTCTTAAAGTTGTAGCGAGCTGCTGGGTAAAGTCCAAGTCAGGAGGAGAGAGAGCCATAAAAAAAAAAAAACAAGAAAGATAAACCTGACACCTCAGACGCCAGAAGAGACTGCCATTACCTGAAGTAACACACACTTTGAAATCTTTTAAAGGTGTCGAGAGAAAAAGAAGCGCTAGTGGGTTTTTTTTTTTTTCTAGACCGGCAGCCCTGATCATGAGGTCTGGATTTCACCGAATATTCAGGCACATGTTTTTATTTTTATACCTGTTTGTTTCCTTGTTTCACTTGTCAAAGTTAACTTCACTGGATTTTGTTCCTCATTCTTCTTAACCGAGCAAACGCTGCCTTCATGGACCCCCCGTAAATTCCACGTTCATTGTTGCTCAAGTCTTAAATACATTCCTTTCCACAATAAGAGCATGCTGATTAGAAATAAAGCTACAAGATGTGAAATTAAGGATTTTATTTTTTACTTTGCCGTAACAATCACCTCATTCGACAAATACTTTAATTTATCCTGTACTGTCTCATCGGACTGGGAATCGCTTTGTTTGATCCTTCTTATTCTATTCCTATTAATATTTAATGTTCCTGTTCATTTCTACATGCAGCTATCTATCTATCTATCTATCTATCTATCTATCTATCTATCTATCTATCTATCTATCTATCTATCTATCTATCTATCTATCTATCTATCTATCTATCTATCTTAATTAGATTGTATATTTCCGACACTCCCTGAACCTCCCATCAGCCCTACAACATGGCGCCTCTGGATGGCGCTACCGGGCTATGTTTCCGCCGCTGAGGCGAGGTGGGCTGTGTGCGGGCCGGAGCCGGATAAACTGCCAGCTGAGTGGATGTCGTGGACGGCCGCCTAGTTGGCTCCAGTCTCCCAACACTCCGCTGACAACTGGATGGATCTTTTTGCTCGGAGGAGCTTGTTTTTAAAGCCGATGCGGTGGAGGAAGACTGCGGGGAGATGAAGTGAGGAAGTGCCAGCCGAGCGAAAACAGGATGTAACTAACCGCAGACCAGAATGTCAAGTGGAACAAAAGAGACTTCTTCTTGTTATTCGCCTTCCTGCCAGAGTCTCCGCGGACTGAACTAACCAGCAGCTAAACCGGCTAACGCTAGCTGAGTTAACGCTAGCTACTTCTCGGGTATAACCATCTTTTAAAAAAAAAACTCACTGTTTATTTTTAACAAAATGTAAATGGAGAACGGTGACAGAATAGGAGGGTACCGGCTTGAGACGCATCGTTGACTTAAGTTGAGAGGTTAACAGGCTAACAAAGCTAACTAAGCCGTCAGGTCGCAGAGGTTACAGCTACTAGTTAACGTTAGCAAGCTACTAGCTTAATCAGTGTTTGTTATGTTAGCAGGTTGTTGTTGTGGTCGCACTTTAAGCGATAAGATAAAGTCTCAAACGCTTTTAAATTAATTATTGATTGATTAAGTGGAATGGAATCATTTTAATTTGCTTTATCATGAACATAATAATTCAGCTTTACTAGTATGTCTAGCTAGCTTGCTAATTTCACACCCTGCTAGTTGCGCTTCTGTTTTTCTCTTTCATCCCGGAAGCGGTGAGACTTTCTGAAGTGGGCTCCGCTCTGTGTTTACAGTTTCGAGCATCCTCGCTTTGCTTCCCTGCCCGGTGAGTGGAACTCATTGACATTTACTCGCCATGGCAGCTGTGGTTAGCTACTCTCCACCGTGGTGGGTGAACCTCCTGCACAGACTTCCCCATTTCAACCTTCAGTTCGAGCAAACGAGCAGTGATTTCCAACCTGAGGACTGGACGTATCAACAGGTAACAAACACCCCACTGACCTCCTTTTGCATCGTGTCACGTTACCAAAGAAGTTGTGATTCCTTCAGGCACCAAAAAGATGCGTTCACAGATAATGTTTGTTTCAGGGGCAGAGTGATAAGGAAAATGTGATTGTTGTCAGATTTAAAGTTTTTGTCATTGACAGATGACCTGTTTACACCTGTTCTCAGGATCCATGTCACCATCTGTGTCTAGCTGTTACATCCCGGGCTTGAACTTTGTCAGACTGCAACCAGCTGGCATTGTGTTGTGAGATCCAAGCCACCTAAGTTGACCTCAGGGGATTGAACACACAAGAAGTATTAAAGAGTATCTCTGAATTTAGGTTAAGTGATACTTGGTTTTCTTAGCTTTCCTCGCTGTGCTCTCATTTATCCAGATGCTACCGGTTTATGTTACCCCCCCTTCAGCTGGTCCAAGTTTTGCTTCTTTTTCTGTTTTTGAAAAAGAGAGAAATGCGATATGTGATCGCCTTTTTGGTTTTACATTCAACAAAGATATTCCAACATCTGTGAATGTCACGCTGTCCAAAGTTGTCATGGGTGTGAAGAGTCAAATGTCCTGATGGAATTTCACCTTAAAAAACTAAACAATTCAAACAAGTCTTTTTTGTTACTATTATTTTTAAAATGTGCCACCTCCAAATCCTCTATGGTGCTGTGGTTTTCCTTTAAAAGGTTCACAGAGTCTGGGCTAATTTTAACAAAAGTAAAATTTGGCAGTGGCAGACATGGGTGGGAGTCATGAAATAACAGCGCTTCTCTTTTTCTGTGGAAGGATGATTCAGAAAAATCAAGAAGTGAATCTTGATTCCTGAGAAACGGGAAGATGCGTTCCAGACATGCATCAGCAGCAGCTCAAAAATGAACCCTATCAAACGGGTCAAATGTGTTCTGATGTTTGCTTTTTCGGTTTCTTTAGTTCATCCATGACTTCTCTAGTTAAGAGGAAAAGAGGACTTAAATGAATACATTGTTTACCTGAGGTTACACTGGAGTCCATTAGCTGAAAAGCATCATCATTGTACCACACACAGTTGTTATTGTCCAGCTCTCTGACGTATTATTGGGCCGTTTCCTGGGAGGATACAGGAAGGGTTCATTGGCTGGATAATGGTTGCAGCTGTATGTGTTTGGGCCAAGTGTTCACAGCCGAGAAATTCAGTTCAAACGGCATCATTCTTAAAAGGGATACTAACTGGAAACAGAATATATAGAATAATGCCCATTTTTATTAAAATGCATTGGTTATACCACTGTTGGAGCACATGATATCACTCCCTTTACGCCTGTGTCACGTCAAGAGCAAAACATGAGAGGTAATCATTAGGCTGACTCACTAAACCGTAATTATTAACCCACTGTGATGACAGGCTGGTAATTATTGTCAATGAAAAGCTCTCAGTCAGACTTTAGGAGAAGACTCGACTTGTCCAGATAGCTGAGCTGTCTCACTGCAGGTCTACGTCAGGATGATGCAGGTTTCTGGGCCTTTTGATTTGTCACTCTTCCCTCTTGCGCAGTTGATATGCACAAAATGCACTTCAAGTGAAATGCAGTAGCAGTACAGTTTTTTTTGTACTCCTAACATCAGTCACTAAATGGTGTTTAACTTTATATTATGTTGTCAAGAAGACCGGTGCTTTGAGCATGCAGTTGTTCTATAAGTGAGTTCTCTCGCTGCCATGAACAGACAGACAACCACTACATCAGGGCGTGTCAGTCACTGTGATGCATCGTCGAGGAGACAGAAAACAAATAGAACGACCTCGTGTTCTTCCTAAACAAAAGTGGCAGGATAGAAATCTGCCCCAGCCGCGAATCCTCAGGAGTGTACAGTGAACACAGAGGCCGTCTGTCTGACCTACATAGGAAGTGCTGCTGTTGGCTCAGAGGTTTGACTGTGACGGTATATTCCTTTACTGCTAGCTTTGAATTTCTGCCAGTGTGTAATGTTGGTAGTTGTAATATGTAGCACATATTACCATCTGATTTAGTTTTTGAGGAAGTTTTTATCGAGCAATTCTTCTTTTACTCTGAAATTGTAGTACTTCATTGCTTAAAGTAGAGCTTTAAATTGTTGTTTTTCATTTGTCTGAAAGAGATCAAGTCCACATTTAGGGCCGTTTTTATTGTGCTTAAATTAACTGCCTGTTCTGCACTTCATTAAAATCAAAGAGCTTTTTGTTTACCACTCGCAGAGAAAGCTGCAATGTCTTACTTTAGAGATGTTTTCTCCTGATTATAGAGCATCGCCCACTTACCTGTGCACAAAATTAGCCTTCATTTTCATTTAGAACAAACATGAGAACAGTTGTAAGCTCCTGTGTTGCAAAGACTTTAGAGCAAAGACTAAAATGCATCATTTTTCATACTAATATCAGGCTTGATGATGCATCAAAACTCACTAAATGGCTTTCCTCTGATCTAACGGTTGTTGTTAGGCCCAGTGGACTTTCTTGGTGTTGTTTATTTATCATCTGCTCTCGTCTTGTTGAAAAGGATGCAGCTCCCTGTATTGGGATGTACCTGTTGTGCAGATTGTGGTAACCTATAATGAACGCACCTGTGTAGGTTGATTGTGAATTTGCCAAGCACAGGCTGAAGAAGGGTGTCTTGCCCAAAACTTCCATGTGGCATTATTTACAGTCCAGTGTGAGTGCTGTCCTTGATCAGTCTTTTTGTCTACCTCACTACAAGAGGGATTCAGTTACCCGCATTCAAGTCATTATGTGAGTCGAGCGCGTTGTGTCTTCTTTTACTGCTCTAGCTTTTTCAACTTTTTCTGCACAGACATGGTAATAACAATGATAGTTTTAAAACTTCTACTTGAGGTAAACTTCTGCCAAATACATCCACCTAAGTCTTCCACATACCTACAGCAACCAGTGTAATGTATTTATGAAAGCCTCTGATGCACACAAATCAACTAAATAATCATTTATTTATCATTTATCATGTATTAAGATTGCAGTGTACTGTGTGGTGTCTCCCTGTTGGACACTTTGAGGCCCATTACGTCAACTGTTATTGACGTGAAAGTTGTATTGGCACTGAATTTTCCATAACTCCATCTCTCTGTTCACCAGTCCATCCTGTTACTGGGAGGTGTTGCGCTCGCCTGTCTGGCCCTGGACCTGCTGTTCCTGTTCATTTATTCTATTTGTCTGTGCTGCCGGCGGAACAAAAACGAGGAGCAGCCCAACGCTGACTGCTGCTGCACAGCCTGGTGTGTCATCATCGCAACACTCGTCTGCAGGTCAGTGTAAACACGGGATCAGAGCGGCGCTCACCAGTCGTATCGGTGATGTGAGCTGCTTTGCATTCACTCACCCAGAGATAAACATGCGGGCAGAGACGGTCAACAGCTTACAAATCTTGGATAGATATGTAAACGATGCCGTCAGCACTGCACACAATGAAACGCTTCATATCTGTAGAGGGGCAAGAACTAGTCTGACAAAGTTTTTCTAAGTTTTGTTCTGCTGTTCCATGTTATGGCATTTTGTATGCACATAAATGTGGTTTTAGGTCAATAAAAACTCTTTCCCGGGTTAAGATATTCAGAATGTCCGTCCAGTTTTTTATGTTTGGACAGAAACTTTTTTTTTTTTGACAGAAGATTAGCTTGGTCTTATCTTTGCATTACTATTAATGTAAACTTGGATTGTGAAGGCTATTATAGAGTATTTGAGTTATTAAATTGATGGAAAGGGTGTTATATTGTCTTTATTTAGAAAGCCACCAACAGATATCGATAATACAATGATGGGAAAAAGGGACAAAATGGCTGTGGCTAATGTTTTTATGAACATGGCAACATCCAGGAGGATTCTGTGAAGAGCAGTCACAGAATCACGTTGTAATGACATCTGTTAGCTGTAACCAAACAGATTTTTTAAGAAACAGAGTATCCAAGACAAGACGTACACGCAGACTGACTGCTGCAAAATTACATAGATAGAAGTAAGTTATCAGCTTTTTTTGTCAGTTTTAAAGGAAACTTCTGGTCATTCCAAAATCTACAATCCTGCTGAGACTGTGAGGGCATTAATACTTGCAAGCGCACAGACAACAGGAGTACTGTATACACTGGCTTCAGATTCATGTTTTGTTACTTCTGAAGTAGACGGTGTGAGAACTGTACCATCTGGACATGCTTTCTATCCTTGAACACTGCATTTGTTTCCTGTTTTCCTCGCCCCGGTGATGGGCCACTGGAGAGCCATCGTGGCTGATTCAGAGTAGCACAAAGAGCTCGGGGACCTGATGAGTACAAGAACTGAATCACAATCACTGTATGTCTGTGTGTGCTCATCTCCAAGCATAAATGGTTTGTAGTAAAAGCAGAAGAACCAGTTGCACAGATCATACATATTTATGCTTTGTTTTGTTTTGCACCGCACTGCTTTTAAAGATAATGAGATTTTGTTGTCTTTTATCTCCGTGCGGTTTGTTGCTTCCTCCAATATTGAAAGAGCGGTCGAGAGTTTCCACAGGTTCACATCTCAGCAGGGAGCTTGGTTTTTGTTTTTGCTGTGACTCTGCCCCTGTTCACCTTTTTCACACTGCGGACTGTTAGAGGAAGAGATTAGCAGCCCTCCAGGAAGAGAGAAAACCCATTGAGACACTGAGTGCTGCTGACTAAAAGGCTGTTAGACTTAGTCTGACTTGACTTGGAGTGATTCCCTTTATCGTCATCGTATTTGCCCTGGCATCAGATGAGGGTCAGCAGCCAACAAGACCGACAGCTGCAACACCGGAGGAGATATCAGTTCTTACTTTAGACTGCTTCTCAGAGAACAGAAAGGGAGTTCATTTGGGTTAGAAAATACAAAGTGATATCCCTGTGAGTAGCTTTAACTCTGCAGTATATTCAAAGAAACAGGATTGATAAATTAATAAATATTGAGGTTTTTTTTGCAGATGAACCGATAGCAACTGTTTCCCATGCAGTTGCCAGAACAGTTTTCCTGCAACCTGAGCAAATGAGAGCTGATCTCCTGCCTCAGTACAGCCTTTGTCAGCCATAGTGTGGGGTTTGGGGCATAGCTGGTCCATTCCTCTGTGTTTCCATGGTTCTGTATGGAGTCTTTCTGCCGCAGCTGAAAGGAGCCTGTTGACTGGGGTCTGAACCGACAGGGTTAATGGAGAGTTCACACGCCTCGCTATCCCCACTCGCTCGCTCTCTTCTCTGTCTCCTCTCTGTGTCTTTTTTAGCTAATCCCTCCTCCTCACCACCCTGTCTCCCCTCCCTTCCTTTTGTCTCCCCTCAGCGCTGGCATTGCTGTCGGTTTCTATGGGAACGGCGAGACTTGTGATGGAGTGAATCGGCTGACGTATTCCCTGCGCCATGCTAACCGCACAATCACTGGGGTGCAGAAGCTGGTAAGGCTGAGAGCACAAACTGTACCATCATGTTTAATAATTCATCGTCCTTCTGCCATGAGCATTCCCGGTTTCCCCTACCATAAGAGTTGTGCAGTCAGTGAGTGTTTCTTCTTCCTCCCCTCAACTCCACCATGACCTTGTTTGCACCCCGGTCTAGGTATATGACGGTACATCCTCATTGAACCAGACTGTAGAAGACAATCTGCAACAGCTTGAGGGCCAGTATGCACAGCAAGCGGACTACCTGTCCATCGTCCAAAAGCTGCAGGGCCAGCTGGATGAGCTGGTCAGGCAGATGGCGGAGATTCCCTTCTGGGACAACACCAACATCTCCTTAGAGGAACTGGCCGTCACGATTGAGCTGTATGACTGGTACAGGTAAGACGGTAATCGAGCATTCATTCAAACAAAAAGAGTGCCATAGAAAATGATACAACCTCAATCCCAAAGTAGTTATTATTGTGAAGAATATTGTCATGAACCCCTTTTGTTCCCGGACTTGTTTGAAACATGTTGCTGGCCTCAAACTGAGAGTATGCATACATTTCCGAAACATCAAATATGTTGTCTTTGCACCATTTTGGAGTTGAGTACATGTCAAAAAGTATTAGCAAATTATCAAATTATCGTTTGTCTTCTGCTGCACAGTGAGGAGTGTATCAGCATCTCAGACAGCTCATGTACAGTGCGACATCTCCCTAATGTCGCCTACAAACTTTCATTGTAGACACGCACTCTTCAGGAATTCAGTGCTTTGCTGTCACTCATCTCTGAGTTCATGACTTGTCAAAAAGCTGAAAGTTTACTCCCTAGACGTTGTCGGCTGCAATGTTTTTGAATGAAAATCTCTGAGTGAATCTAAAAGCGGGAAGCAAATGCGAGCACAGACAACAAGGAATGAGTCTTACTCGTTCAGCATATCATTAGGCAGCTGGCTCTCCGAGAATCTAAGACCTGCATTGAGTTCCCTGTTAGGTAGAAAATATAGAAGAGTCGTGGTAAATCCGCCTGGGCTGCACTGACTTTGCTAACTTGTCTGCCTGAAATTATAAATATGCACGTGTCCTACCAAACTATGAATAAGAATAAGACCTTTGCTTTATGAGTTTGTATGTTAGTGCTTGCTCTAAAGAAGAGGCTCTTTTTTGTTTTGGGAGATGGTGTGCTGTGCTGCTCTTGGCCATTTGTTGTTGATGACATTTGTCTTCACAGGTGGCTGGGCTACATAGGCCTGCTACTGTTCGATGTCCTCATCTGCCTTCTGGTGCTGTTCGGCCTCATTCGCAATTCCAAGGGAACGCTTATAGGGTGAGTCTCATCATGAGTTCATGGTCACTTCAGGGGAAATTAGTCTGCTGCTCGGGGGAAATTATTTGGACTGCACATGAAGCCTTCAACTGATCAGGGCCACCTTGTCATTACTGTTTAGTAGGGATGGATTGATGTCTCGTAAAATATCAACCCACAATTCAGTTAGAATAAGCATTACACACTGTTACCCTGATGACACTGACTTGGTTTCATACTTTTGCTTTCTGATTATGTAATAGAAAACACAATTTGCATGTTGTAGACGCAAAGAATAATACCAGTTAATGCAATAAAGTCTTCCAAAGAAGTGATTCATTCAGACCACAGTTTTTTCCTTTTTGATGGCAGATAAATCCTAATTTAATTTATTTGGACATAGTAAGTTAACTCACTGTAATAACATTGGTTGTAGATAATTATTCTCTCTGTACAAGCTAAATTGCACACAGTGTTTGGAAATCAGTTCAGTGTTTCACTTAGAAAAGATAACTGGTCCAGTGTGATTCATGAGAAGGCTTGACACATACTAAAGGACCAACTTAATTAGCTTAAACATTTTCCCCCTCTACACATGATGGGCTTTTGCTGTGAATATGAACAGTATTGCTTTAACACTGCAGGTTAAAAGTACTTGACTTTCTCATCACCTCTCGCTCTCCCCAGGGTGTGCTTGTTTGGCGTGGTGGCTCTGGTAATCAGCTGGGTCTCCCTGGGGCTGGAGTTGGCTGTCTCAGCGGTAAGTGTCTCCATCAGAGCATGATCCTGTTTTCCAGGTAGAAGTGCACCGTTAATTATGTATTATTAGATAACACGATTTCTGTGTGCGCAGCCAAAGACTGCAGGATTTGGCCTTTGTAGAACCATTTCAGTTCTTTTAACCATTAAATATGTGGAGTCAAGATGTTTGTAAAGTCGCCTGGAGTGACAAGAAAAATAGGAACACCTGTATGATGTAATACAAGGCTGTAAATACAACCTGAAGGATTGTATCATGGATACCCGACCAAATCCTAGTTTGGACAAAAATGTAGAAATGGTGTCTGAGATATTAAGTAATGAACCTGCTGTCTGTGTTGGAGCTATATGTCCTGTTAAGTGCTTGAGTTTGTTATTTAGATGACAAGCATTGAACGCAACACAGAGGCTAGAAGAGCAAAGTGGCTAATTTGGACAATAGCTATTTTACCGATGGCTGATTTAGTTGTTATTGTGTTATAGCTCTCAGTTGAGATGGAGTCAGCCTGCCACATTGTAAAGCTGCGATCAATAACTCTCATCTAGTGGTGCGCCTTAAAGACTCGGCTGTCTCTTACTCATTTTAAAGGCTTTTTGTTTTCTTGTTTTTCCAGACTTCCAGTGACTTCTGCGTTGCTCCTGACATGTATGTCACCAAAGTGGCCAGCCAGTATGGCGTCGTCAATCAAGGTATGAATCACATTCACAGAGAACAATTCATATGGTACTGAGGTTTCAACATGTTGCCTCTTTTAAAATGGTGAATATTAGTCATCTGTAGAGGAGGACTGAATTGCTGATTCTCCTCCCCCTTCCTGGCCTCAATGCTGATTACTGTGCAGCAGTGAGACGACATTGTTCTAAAGAGAGGGGCTTGGTCTTGTTCATGGACCATAAAAAAAGCCTCTAAAAATTACTGCCACATCTGCGGCAGTGTCAAGAGGGCAATTGGTTTCCTTTTAAAGCAGGCCTCTCTAACATGTCTCTTTTTGGTAATTGTCCAATCTGTCCCATGATGGGATGCGTGTAATGGAAAAAACTATTGTGCCTCGTGTGTGTGCGTGTGGATGAAGCCGAGCGTATGAGGGAGATAAGAGCAGTGGAGTAGAGGATCAGAGGCACCATATATTTCCTGTATCTGTCTTCATTCCTTGGGGGGAAAAAAATAGAAGATGACTCTTAGAAATGTGCTTCACCATTTGTCTTTTCTGCTGTCGTCTAGAAAACATGATAATTGCTGAACTGCTCAAGATTTTAGTTACTAAAGGCAGAGCATCAGCTGTAAATGCTGGGATTTTATCTGAGCGAAGTCTATGCACTAAACTGCATTATGCTGCAGCTGAAGCACTGTCTGCCTCCAGGCTGATTCATGCAGTATGGGGGTTTTCTGTTCTATTTTTTCCCCTCTAACACATGTTAACTATTCAGCTATGAAAGAAGCCTTTATTTTATGTTGACAATTGAATTCAGTCTATGCTAGATGCCAGATGTAGGCCTTGGAAAGGGAGCATCTTACTCAGTTTTTGTGTATTTTTTCTTACAGCTCTCTGCTGAAGATTGCAGCAGACAAATCTCTAGATAGAAGAGTGTTATTACTACAGTGGATTTATTGCTTTCCTCCCCCGGATAGCTGTTAGATTTCTTTCCAACATGCATCATTTCAACAACCCTCGTTCTTATTTTTCACTCCCCTTGCTTTCTCCTTGTTGTGCAGTTATGTCAAACACATGCTGCTGATCCAAACAGAGAGTGAGAGTCGGTGTCTGAAATCTGTCATGTTGCAGCCGTTACTCCGATTTCCTGTCTTTGGAAAATACTTGATGATAACAGAAGTGACAAAGATGATATGCATCTGTGAAAAAATTCAAACTTCCAAACTGAAGACGGCTACATTCAAGTATTTCTTTCCTCTAAGCCTGTTTGTAGGTGCTCAGTCTCTGTAAAACATTTGCTTGTTCAGTTTGGTTGACGTCACAGTTTCTCAGGCTTTGAAAACAAGACACAGCTTGATAACGAAATCCTCAGAGAGTAACTTCACTGAAGCTACAGGGACTGGAACCAGATTTGTTGTGCCTCCCTCACCCTGCCAAACTTTACACCTGGCGGGCTGATGTGCTGCCAAATCTCTGTCCAGTAAACAAGCAGTCTTGTGACCATGGCTCGCAGTTAATCAATGTCATTGTAAAATGGAACAATATTCTGGTGTCGTCCAAGTCATTGAAACTGAAGCTTTATTTACCTTTTTTTTTGTGCTGGCACATTCATGAGCTGCTGGCTCGTGGCACTTCTGCCATCAGTCTGCAAGTCTGCTTTAGAATGGTCCAGTTATTTCATTTAATTAAGATTTATTTGTTTCCCTGGCACAAAAGATGGAATAGATAACAACAGAAACTAAATAACACCAATGAAGATGACAGCAGTATCAAGACTGGCTATGTTGTTATTTTAAAGAAGAGATGTTTTCTCTAGAATTGAAGGCAAGTAGATGAGGCGGTAAAACTCGCAATGAGTGTCAGTTTACAGAAGTTTTGACAGGGTTAGGCAAGATAATCCACAGACTCTTGTCGTGAGCAGTTCCATGTAGAAACTATTTTTTTTGCTTCCCCCGCACAGAAGGAAGCATCCATCCACACATGGACTACTTTTTAGCTACTGTTATAGGTCCGGCAAGGACGGCAATTATTTTTTTACATCCTGCGCTGTCACGAGCACGAGTCCTCATATCCATGAGTAGATGCATGTGTCCTTCTGTGTGGTGATACAGTTGGTGGGTGGAGATTGTTGGAAAGAAAATAGTGATTATCTCGTTTTTTAGCGCTTTGAGCACCACAAGACAAGTGCCATCTAGTGCAGGTAAGAGAAAAAAATATACATTTTAGATTTTGGGGTGAACTGTCCCTTTTTAAACATCAGTATCCACAATTGGCTCATCCATAATAAATAAATAAATAAATGGGGTTTTGTGCTGTATTTGGCACAAGAACTGAACCCAGCCCCATGATGAGGCATCCGTTGTTCCATTACCACAAGTCCGACTCTAAGAAATCTACTCCTCCTTATATTTATATCTGTGGGCGTATGTGTGACAGAAGGTTGTTCGATATGTGCTTCTCTGCACCGGAAATCCTCCTCCCCTCCCATGCGCTTGTTCAACTGTGTGGGAAACAAACTCCTGACACAGCAGTGAGTGTGGACGTTAACTACACTGTGTGTTAGGTTGGCAGTGGTGTTCTCACAGCTTGTATTTGTGGATGTTGCAGTAGCTTTTAAGTCACTCAGGATTTCTCATCGACTCCCACTCACTGCTGTGAGTCGGACAAAGTAGCGAGAGTGGGTTGTAATAGCCAAAGTCCAAAATCTTAATTACAATCTGCTTAGGTTTGAGGTGTACTGTGAACAGAAGACAAGTTTGGTCATGTTGTAATTTAACAATAACTCCGGAGATGATGTAACCGTCTTTGTGCAGTAAGAGGGGTTATACCTAAGCCCCTCGTTTGCTGCTGCTGCATCTGAGGAAAAACACATTCATTACACTATTACAGCACGTGTGAACTTTATTCTTTTGGAACATTTCGCCGTCAGAGCTCAGGATTAGCTCAGCGTGTGCACTGTTACAAAAGCAGTGAAGCTTTAACAGGCCAGCAGGGAACACGACAAGACAGAACTAGAAAACCGAAAATATATCTGCATCAGTTTGTTGCGTGGCGTTTTGGGTTCTTTCCCAGACGGAAACAGTGATGACTAAAGCACTCGATGCGATGTGAAATAAGAGATGACCAACATCAAGAGACAAACCATGCCCGAGTCATGTCAGATAGATTTTCATCAGCAATGGTGGTTCTTTAGAGGGTTGAGTTTGACCACGGGATCATTTGTGTTTATACGCATTACTCGCGTAACAGCCAGATTACCACACATTAGTCGTAAGATGGCAAGCAAGGACACAGAGATTGTGTTTATCTGTGAGTTCTGGTTCTGTCTCTTCTCTTTGCCCTCTCCTCTCTGTAACATGATGTAAAGTATATTTCCCTCCTGCTCCTGTCAGTAACCGACATTGCAAAACATGCTGCCGCCTGCTGCAGTCATGCTGATAAACAGGAGTGAAGATAAATACACTCCTCAATTCCAAAATGTAAAAGTAATCTCTGAACTTTTCTCCGGTCATAAACTTCTCCAGATCAGAGGGGAATCCACTGTGTTCTGGTGTTTATTCCTCCAGAAGGTCTGGCTGTGCCCCCCCTCCCCACACAACACTCTCACACGCCAATCTCTTTTGCTTTCTTTTGATAAAGAGACCTCTCACAATAGAAATGACATATCCTGTGTATATATGTCATGGCATTTAGGATTTCTTGCCAGGGAAGACAGAACTCGCCCGGCCTCGAACAAAATCATGATGTAGTTGAGATTTTGCGAGGTAAACACACTTCATGTTTCTTGAGCTCGGATTTTTGAGTGGGTGTCTTTCATTTGAATACACTCATGGAGAATGTCTCACTCAGCTGCACTACAGAAAAAGAAATCAGCAACTTCTTTGATAGAGTGATGGATTTTGGGTAATTGATGCAGTGATGTCATTTAGACAAAGTTTATAGTTAAACTTTCCACATCCTGCCTCCAGTGTTTGACATCCACATACAGTATTTTGCTCCCTAATAATAGAATCAGTTTGTGTGTTCCAGTTGCAGCCCTGCATGTGAACTTATGTGGCTCTGCTAACACATTCTGTTCTGTGTCCTCACAGAGATCCTGCAGTACTACCTTAGTTGCAGTGTGGAACAAACCAACCCCTTCCAGCAGGTTTGTTGCATATATAGCTAAATATGTTTCTGCATGTTTGAGGTTGTAACATGTTAAATCAAATCATCTGTCCTTAAGATGAATACCAATAAGATGTCTGACTTCTAGCTCAGTAGTTTGATGTATGACATTGTAATTGGTGGGAATTCAAGTGGGTATAATGAGTCACTCCCATTGCCTCATGGAGTGACTTTTTCATGCAGTAGTACAATACCTCCCTTTCTGCCAGCAGGAAAACTGATGCAGAGCAGCTTTTCCTGTGTGTCTGTTTTGATGGCACGCACGCTGGAAGCTTAGAAGCAGAATGTCACTTTTTTATTGGGAATCTATAGTTTAGTTTCTATAGCTTTAATGGACTACATGCAGGTGGTCCTGCAAACCACATGAATAAATCAAAACTTGTGAGTGCTTCTGAAGTCCAGGCATCTATTGTTAGTACGACTATAAAGAAAAGGACGCTATATAAAGTATGTAAGCCTTTTAGTTCTCATCTATAAGCTGTCAGCCTGCAAGCACCAGATCTCTGCTTGAATACAAAGAGGGGGCCACTGAAGCCCGTCTGTAATGATTCAGAAAATGGAAATGCTTTTGAGATGTGCTGGGCTGCTACAGTATTCATACTTTTATTTCAGAAGCTTTCTGGGAGCCACAAAGCATTAGTGGAGATGCAGGATGACGTGTCGGAACTACTGCGCTCTGCCACTGGAGAGTATAAACAAACTAAGGTATGTTTCCAGCCCCGTCAACACAAACACACTCTTTACAGTACATTACAGTACATTACAGTATAGTACATAACAGGGTAGCTGCTAACATAAACACCCCCTACCTCCAGGCCACAAGCGGTCCTGCGCTATTGTATTATTTGTGATGACAGAATATCCCAGTGAAAGGGACCAAAACGACCGACCTGCAGAGAAGTGAAGTGCACCTGTCCACATAAAGATCTGCTGACAGCCCACCTGGGACCTGCATTATGTCCATTTTTACCGCATTAGGCTTTCACTGGCCCTTGTCAATACAACACTGTGGCATTGTCTAGTGCTGGTCCTTACACTGTGTTGACAGAGGCACAAATGAGAGCTGACATTGGGAATAGAGAGGGGCATATTTCACTTCACATAGCCACACAGAGAAATGTGCTGAGGTGGTGGAAACGCCTCTTATCAGGCAATCAGACGCATTTTCTGTCTGAGCTGTAATGAGAACTGGAGGAAGGAGGGAAACAGGAAATTAAAATGTATCATACATTAAAATCTGCTTTTTCAGCTGGACCTGCTGTGTACTGTTGAATATTGATGAAAGATGCATCCTTGTCTGGTGTGCATGGAATGTATAATCAGTGACTTAATCAGTTAATCACAAAACTGCAGTCTGCTTCCTTTTTGCAAATGTTTTTAATAATATTTACACTGTTTGAAGGAGCAATTTTGCCAGAATTTTAGTTGAAAAGATTTTTTAAAATGTGTTTGTCCAACATCAGTGTTAACCAGCTAACCAGCTAGCCCCAACCTGTCCTATCTTGTTAAACCACTTTGTGCCAGCTTTTAGCGTATTAAATGAATGAAATAAACTCACAAATTGTCGAGAAATAAAATACCCTGAGCACTATGTTCCTTACTAAACAGAAAGATACATTCATACACCATCTCAGTTTTAGTTTCTCTCTTCTACTGCTGCTAATGTCCGAGTCTCTTAGGTTCCTCTCCAGCGACACGCCTCTCACGTCCCTGTCTGCCGTGTCTTGTTGTCCCAGAAGTCATTGTTCTGGTCGGAGCAGCTGCAAATAATTGGTCCAGGCAACAACTGGCTCCACAGCTAACTGAGCCATGAGCTGATTAGCAAGAGGTCATTAGCCACAGCCAAGGATAGCTAGTAAACTTGTGGGTTACTTTGGTGATATGCTGCCCCCTATATTATTAGAGCTTGAATTCTGGTAAATATTTTATTAATTACAACTTTAACCATAGGAAACTAACACTTAGTTGCATTTGTATACAATGACGATAATCGTCAGTTTGTTTGCAAGTGCCTTTGTTATGGTTGGTCATGGGTGCCAAAGTTGGATGTCAAGTTAAGCCTGTTTCAACATTGTTTTCCTCTTTCATTTCCAGGGAAGTTTGGAAGAGATCCAGGGGATCCTGAACACCACAGAGATCAGTCTACATCAGCTCACCGCTCTGGTGGACTGTCGCAGCCTGCACATGGTGAGCAGGGAGGAGAAGACTGTGGAGTTGCTTCATGTCTGATGGAGACTGATTTATTGTGACACCTTTGTAGTGCAGCTTAGTTGCATAAAGCAAAGCCCTCTTTTATGCTTGTGCAGCTGACTACACCTGTCACCATAAATAACATTTGTCTTCCTGTATGCGACTTCTTGTCCAATTGATGCTGGCTATCCTCCATTTATGAAGCTGCCTGAATGACAAGTACTTGGCTATCGCAGCGCTTTGGAGGATTGTTCCTCAGCGGCTTCCAAAATTCTAAGTGCACACGTGCAAGTGGAGCACTTTCTGCTCTGGCTTCCCTTGTGCCAAAGCTTATTATTTCCTGAAAATGAAAGCAGAATACAAACAGTGTTTCTGCTGTGCAGAGCATACAGAATGAAGATTTTCCATCATGATGTTGTGGTGCGAGCAGGGGTAAAAATATACCGACTTCCTGCTAGTTTGCCAACTCTGAGCTCATTGGTTTGACCTAGATTAAATGAAGAATCACAGCGGATGCCTTTAAAAGACCCTATTAAAATTCACATTCAGACATTTCTGCTCTTCCCTTCTTGTTAAATGTTTGAGACTTTGATCTGATTCTACCTGCTCTAAATGAAATGGTGTCTCCCCTTTTGTGCAGGACTACGTCCAGGCCATGACAGGGATGTGTTATGACGGACTGGAAGGCCTCATCTACCTCGTGTTCTTCTCCTTCGTCACTGCTCTCATGTTCAGCTCAATCGTCTGCAGTGTTCCTCACACCTGGCACGCCAAGAGGTAAAAGGCTGCATATACACCCATCAACCCAACAAAGGAACCAAAAGCTTTTAAGCCGAGTTTGTATGCAGGACTGTGCGTATACAGTGAGAAATAATTCACGAGGATAGGCCTATCAATTAATTATGATTTTATAGCATCTACATCGCTTGTTTTTGCGCAACATGGGAGGGAAGCACACAAAGTAATTTCAGATAAATCTACACAGATACAGAAACATGATTGTTTTTGTGTTAGAGTTCAAAGACTTGCTGTTTACCACTGGGAGTTGTCCAGAAGGCTCCAGCTGCTTCCTCAAATAGATTGCTTCCCACTATCCCCCCTAATTGTGCCGAGTTGGCCTAAATCTATCATAACCACCCCTACCGCCGGAGCTGGTGTCTTTTTCTGCAGCTGACGGGTGAAATTACTCTGATTACTTTGTCCTATCGGCAGCAGATCAGGTTTGCAGGACGGCTAACGGGTGAAAGTGGTTTCTCAGGCACAGCCGTCAGCTCAGCTGCACCACATAATTAGCTGATCCCTCCTAACCATTGGGGGGGCATGTTTATCAGTTTGATCTCAGCTGGAGCTTCCTGTTGTAAAGCAAAGGCTTACACGCTACCAGGCTGTTGTCCTAGTGATCCCTATGCAGGATGTCGTTTCACTGTCATAGTGATCTGTAATAAAAAAGTTTATGATTAGAATTCAAGGTCAGCATTTCTAGAGTGTTACCATTAATTGATCAAAGAAATAAGACCTCCTATCCTCTTATATGTATACTGAGGTAAATACATTTCTTGAAAGTTGCTCTGAATGAAATTCAGTGATCTAATGGATTGAATATGCAGGAAACAGCTTGTGAGATGAACACTAGAGGGAGACAGGCTCCATGAGGTCATGTCATTGTTGCTGTTTTGACACACCATGTTCGGAAAATTATAGTTATCTCACTAACTCGTTCAAGCTTCATTGTTAGAAAAGAATCAAGTGGAATTGCGTTGTTTGTGTAGAGAAAGGCTACCGATTTTATTTGACAGCGTGAATGGATGCATTTATTGTCCCAATGCAAAAGCAATTCTCCTGAAGAGACTGAACCAATTGCATGAGGCTATTTTTAACAGCTTTGTGAAAAACCTGCATCATCTTTTCTTCTCACAGCACAGAATTCATCTCCTCTTTCCCCCTCAGGCAGCGAGGAAAGTGATTCAAAATGTGACCGAGAATAAACACAGAATGTGACCACATGGCAGCTTCTCTGCTGCTTTGTTGTCAGTCAGATGGGACTGGGGGTCCCTCTGGTGGTGGTGGTGTTACAGTGTTATGTGATGCTTGCAGGAGCGATGATGACAGTGAGGACGAGTCTCTGAGCCACGGGGGAAGGCAGAACCACGATAACCTGTACCGGGTCCACATGCCCAGCCTGTACAGCTGTGGCAGCAGCTACGGCAGCGAGACCTCCATCCCTGCTGCAGCCCACACCGTCAGCAACGCACCGGTCACTGAGTACATGTAAGTACTTCAGTCCTACAAATACATGTCTAAAAAAAGACTTGTGAAAGAAGTACTGATTAAATGTCTTTACTCAAGTAAAGGTAAAAAGTACAGGCTCTGTAATAATTACTCAAGTAAAGTACAGATACCTAAAAAAAGCTATTTAAGTACAGTAACAAAGTGTCTCAACTTTGTTACTTCCCACCTCTGAAATGTGTAAAGAAAGCTGCACTAAGTGAGAGGCACAAGTGTTGGATGATTTATTCTCATAACCCGGCCTGGGTTGTTCACAGCGCGCCTGACATTAGATACTTCATGTACTCGGGAGCCAGTTTTTATGTCCTCAGAGAGGAGCTAAGCCCTCCTATAGAAAGTTATGCAGTGTCCAGAAAAATGCAGCTGTTGCTCTCCAGCTGTGACGAAACACAACGCTCTCTGCCTCATGAGCGAAGCTCCGTGTTAGAGACACTGGTTTCATAAAGCTTTGGTATGTCGAAAGCTGGCTTCATGTATACAGTTTATTGTTTCATTTGATCTCCCCTTTATGTTTAACACCAAGAAGATTGAGCACATTACACCAGTGTTTAATTCACGCCACTGGCTTCCTGTGTGTCAACGGAAAGATTTTAGAATGGTGACTACTTGTCAATTAACTACTAAATGGTCTCAGGCCTGAATAGATCTCATGGTAAACTTGTACACCACAAAGCGTCCGGTGTTGCTCACTGACTTACTCAGAAGCTTTATTAATGCCTGAGGTCTACTAAAACTCATTTAATAAGGGCTTAAAACATTACTGTTCACTGTGGCTTTTAGATAATTAGATTCATGACCTCCTTTAAATCTGTCTTGTTCTCTCTTTTTTATTCGCTTACTCTTGTTTTATTGTACGGTGTATTTTCTGTGCTGCGTAAATCACTTTGAATGGTGTCTGAATGGCGCTATATGAATAAACTTGCCTCTCCTTGCCTTTTACTCACCAGGGCTCAGAACGCCAACTTTCAGAACTCTCGCTGTGAAAACACGCCTCTGATAGGACGAGAGTCTCCTCCCCCCTCGGTAAGTGATGCATTTCCTGTACAAAACACGAGCGCTATAGGAACACCTCTGGCTCATTCGGCATTTGCTTTTTGTGAGGGGACTGGCCGTTAGCCCTCTGAGACCAAAGCGGTCCAGGAACCAGAGGAACTAAACTCAGGAACTAAACTTTGCTGCTTCCACCTCGTCTGAAGAAGCGTGAAGATTTGGCTAATTAGACCCGTGACGGATTAAAGAACAGCGTCAGTGTTTGAAACACAGGCACACAGTCGTCCTGTTTATTGTTGAGTGACTTTAATGTTTTAGTTTGATGTGATGAATGAATCAAAAGTAGAAAAGCGGAGGAGGAAAAGGAGGCTGGAAACTCAAAATCATCTGATCTGTGTTTGGCTGTAATTTGATTCTGTTATAAAGAAAATAACCACCGTGAAATTATCTGAAAATTGTTTATTATTCACCTTGTTCGCAGCTCACTCCACCGCAGCTTCCTGTCTCTTACACCTGGTTGAAACACAGGTTTAGTTCCTCAAAGGTTCTTGGTTTCCAGGGAAATTTACTGTGTTGTAAACAGCCTTTTTAACAACACAGTGCCCCATTTTCTGCTGTGTTTCACTGTAATTCATAAGAAGAGCAAACCTATTATAGATTAGTCCTTCCAAAAATGAAAATTCAGTTGTTGCCCCCGAACCAGAAGTTTCATAGTCCACAAAACATTTCTGGAGCTTGAAAACCAACTGAGCATTTTCCTGAACAACTGAAGTAGATTGGCACAGCTGCTAAAAAACATAAAATGGCTCCATACTGTTCATCTACTGTAATCCAAGCCCTGAGAGCCCAAATTGGTTGGAAAATAAGTGAAAAACAACACTGTAGCCTCTAAGATAAAAGCATTATAACGCATTCTGTCTGAAGTGGGTGCACAAGCTCGACGTGGGAGTAAATATAGCCTTTTAAAATTCACTTTTAGGATCTCAGGGCTTCTGGAGGCTTGGATTACACCAGAAGAACTGTGTGCAGCCATTTTGTGTTTTCCTTCTGTCGTTTCTTAGCTTCAGAAAAGCTGTGTGGACCTCACCAGACTTTCCATCGGCATGGGGACGAGTAGATAGTAATTGAAATTGGCTTTACATTTGGGGTGAACTAATCCTTTAAGTACTTAAGAGCCAGTATTTGTCTTATCGAGCTCTTGTTTCCATGAGCTAAACACTGTGACACGCTGATCTCTTCCAGCTTTGGCAGCAATTTTGATGATCTTTGTTATTGACAGGGATGTAAAACAAAAATTGATTTCCCCACATGCATCGACAGAGTGTCAGACTGTCACCTGACATGAAACGTGTCTTTATATGGCAGAGTTTGTGGTCAAGGTGGAAAGAAAATAGATAATCCTGCACACTGACAATCACTTTTTCTTTTGATTGATAATGTTTTTTGCCTGCAAACGCCTTACAGACAAACGGCAATAATAGAGTCTCGCCCAGGAAAAAGAGCTCAGTGTCCTTTTATTTTTATATCTGGTAACTATATATGTACTGTATGTTTACTGGTGGTGCCTGACTGTGCTTTTTCCCTGGTGAGAGCCTATAAACAGTTAGTATAGGGACCACAAATGATGATGTGTGGGATTCTTTGTTTTCTTTCAAAGTGTTTTTGATCTTGTTTCTGTGAGCGAGAACTTTTTGGAAATTTCGACTTGTTGGCGATGACGTTTTCGGAGGTAGAGACTTTATATGTATTTGGGACAAGCCTCCGTCATCCCCTCCAGCCCCCCTAGCCTGAACCTCTAACAGAGCTCCTGCCCTCCCTGGTGTCTTGTGTGTCTGCCCCGGACATAGACGCTGCTTTGTGTATCTTCTCTATACTCTCTTCTTCTCGTTTTTTTGTTTTTTTTTTTGTTTCTGCGGATCCATACAGTTGTATTTGACTGCCGCCGACAGTAACAGCGGTCAGAGCTGGCAGTTAAAGCCTTCGGCGAGTTCAAGATCGTTTTGGTAACCTCATCTGCTATCCTAACAGGTACTAAACATGCCCGCCTCCTCCACCTGCTGGCCTGTTCCTCCTCTGTACCACCTCCCAAACTCCCAGCTCTACTCACCCTCTATTAAGGTCCCACCAGGGCTGCTGGACCCCCTCCTCCCCCCACCACTCCCCCCTGTGTCCTGACTCTTGCTAGTGTCCCACCTGGTGTCTCACCCGATGTTTGTTTCCTGTGGCCCTGGGCTGCATGTTCCCTGACCCCTCTGCACCACAGATATACTGGGAGGAACATGTGAACCCCGGGGCTCACTGGGACATACGAGTCAGATTAAGATGCTGTTACACTTTTTCACTGATCATGTGGATCTGCTTTGTTTTGATTCATTGGTTTTAAGGTTGACCTCATGGGGGGGTTAGTGGTCAAATATTTAGGGGTGTCTAAGATTCAGTTACTTGGTGTGTGGCACCGGGAGGTCCCTTTTTATTTCCATTTGTCATGTAGACAGTTTAACGCAGCACGTAGGTGATATATCTACAAAGATAGCAACACACATTAGCTGAATTTGTTTTATAATCTTAAAATCTGGAGTCGGTAAACTCACACCAACAAATATTCTGTACTCTTCTTATATAAACTATTGCAACCTTTTTTCCTTTAACATCCAAGGTAAGTCTGTTCCATTGAGCCCGTATGAGAGGCTCTGAAGGTTGATCCCAACATGTAGAAATACACCATGAGCCTGAAAAACAACCAGATCAACTACTTGTTTCTGTATGAGTTTGCACTGCAGCCTTTTTGTGCTTGTATCGCCTGTGTTTCAAAATGCATGGGTGCATCCTAAATGTTTCTGAATGATTGGATATGCCGATGTGCAACAAGGGTGAAATGGAAAAGCTGTTATTTTTAAACCAGGGTTCCATGTTTACATATTTAGGAGTGTAAATGATTATCAGCAAAGTTTCTGAATCGGCCCGGTAGATCGCCTCAGCTCGCAACCGCAACATAATGCACTGGGGCAGCTCCGGGTGTGAAAGCTTTGACAACGTTACGGAAACGATTCCCGAGAGAGAGATTTTTGTCAGATGATGTAACCAGAAGTCCCGCTCTGAAAGCTCGTGAGAGGCAAGTTGTTGAGGAAAGGCGACAGTGGAAACATGAGTCAGGGTTGGAGAGAGGAGTTGAATCGCCAACAAGACTTTATGTCCAAATGTCACAGCTGAACATTTAGCTGATTTTGAGAAGCTAGATGAGGCAACAGCCAGAAACAAGCCAGCTGTTGCCTCATCTAGATCGTCTCCCTAAAGACTTGCTGAATATTCAGCCTCGACTTTGGACTTAAACTCCTCTCTCAAACTCTGACTCACATTTCCAATGTCATCGTTCTGCATCAGCTCACCTCTGCTGAGAATTCAGGGCAAGACATGCCCTGGATATAAAAAAAGAATCTATAACAAGGTTCGTCTCCGATGTTCCTGTAATGTTGCCAGACATTGAGGCTGCCTTCAGCCTGCCAGCCAACATTTGATCTTTGGCATATCCAGATTTTATCCAGATTTATTTTAGGAAGTCTGGAAAGCAAAAAAGGACATGAAATGGAATTTTTGCAAATCAGATCCAAACCACATTTAGAGGTGGTTTGAAATCCCATTAAACAGACACGAAATCCAGAGTCAGACGACACTTTGAACAACTTGATAGCATCATTGTTTGGAAAGCAAGAGGATGGATCTCAGTAATAACAGTGCAGACACTCTGATTTGAGTAAGAAAATCAGATCTTCCTGCAGTCGGAACATATCCTAACAAATACGGTGGCGAGAACAAGCACTGTTAGGAGCTATTTTGATGCACGGAGATGCCCTAAAGGATCACATTGCAACTACTGCAGCGCGATCACAGCTGCTGGCTGAGGTGATCTAATGCACCAAATCCCAAACAATGAATTATTTACATACCAAAACATATAAATATAGGGCCCAGGTTTAAAAATACCAGAATGCTCCTTCAACAGCAAATGGTGAAAGATGTGCCTCTGAAATCGGTGTATATTTAAACAATTCCTTGTTCCATGATGTCTTCGTCCTCTGTAGCTGTTTCTGTCATGTTCTCTCTGTAGTTGAATAATTTACAACCCCTTTAGTTTTCCAGCACTCTGGAGCAAATAGTTTGGAAGGTAATCTGTAGGATTTTCTCTGATCTGATAAATGAACTGAATTGAACGCACCGCTGCTTTTGATGTTTGTAGTTAAAAGGAGTTTTCTCATCTGACTCAACAAAGCGCCGAGCCTTTGACTCTGTTTGATATGCCAGCATTTATATTTTTATTTCAGGCTGAGAGAATCCTACAGGGAATTTGTTTTAAAGTAAAAGACGGGAGCGCTTTAACCCTGTTTTTTTTTTTTTTTTTTTTAGTTGAGTTGTTTTTGCTTTGAACAGTGAAGTCGTGATTCATGTGTTCTTCTGTGTGTCATTCTCTGTTTCTCTTCCACAGTACACCTCCAGCATGCGGGCCAAGTACCTGGCCAACAGCCGACCCGATCCCAACAACCCTCCTGCGCAGTAGACCGCACTGGACTCCACCGAGCGCTCATCCAGTCCGTCAGTCGTTACTTCACCTTCCTCTGCTCTCCTCCGACATGTCACTTGACTTAAAATGGGAAAAAAAACAAATGTGTTTTCATTGGCTGGTTGAAGCAAAACTTCCCGCAAAACTTCCCGCCGATCATCAACTCATCTCATTCGGACATCGGGGCGGGCTTTTTCTCTTAATACCCACAATCCTCGACTGCAAGATTCATCACAGGTGCTGGGAATTCATCTAAAAACTCGAGCCTGGACTGACTTTTACACTCCACACGTTATTTGTTTGTTTTTTTTTTTTAGGTAACTCTACACACGAACGCAACACGACATGTACACCGAACAAGGCATTGCAGTGCTGAGGACTCCAGAAATGCTCACAGACTAACACTGAAAACCACTGGTCGTTGTTTTACTTGGTAAAGTACCGTACTGCTCTCTCATCTCGTCGCTGTGGGAGATTCAGAGAAAATGCCTTACGTGCAAACACGAGGGGAATCAGCTGTTTTCTGAAGCGTTGTTTCTCACAGTCAGCGTAAGTCAAACTGTAGAATAGATTAATGTCACAGCGCAACAACTCTTCAGGTTTTATTTTCTGCCTGTGGGACTTGAAATGCAACCAGTTAAGATTTACATTATACTCCAGTTGATGTTGTTTTTTGTTTTTAAATCTAATGTCTGGGACCAGTTTTCCTGCACAGTTGCACATCTTACAGGTCTGAAACTGATTTTTATTTTAAATTTTTTGTTTCCTTCTTGGAACACTTTTACTTCCTGTGGCTTTTTTAAAAAAAAAAAAAAAAAACATTGACGAGCCACTATTCCACATTTGTGAAGCTGTGAAGATAAATTCAGGCACATGCTCTCAGAGGATTTGACGAGGACAAAGATCAGCCGGATGAGAGAAAATGAAAAATAATTGAACCGTCATGAGCTTGAAGATTTTATACTACTGGAGCAGAAACGTTCTCTCAAGACGATGTCGAGGCAGAGGAGGACAGACTTGTGCTTTTTACAAAAATTTGCCTCTTCACCGGACTGCTTGTTAGTCTCTCCACGTTCCCCGTCGAGATGTAGAGCTTCATCTCCCTGAACAGAAGTGGGAATTGTCCACACACACACACACACACACACACACACACACACACATACATCCTTGACTCTGATCTTCTTGACCAAATGCAGCAGAAATTCCTCTCACTGATTATTCCAACAAGAAATCTTAATGCAAGCGTATGTGGAAGAATATGCATATGAAACATGATGCATTGGCAGTGCAGTGTCTCACAAATGTGTTTTAGCATTTTAAACAGCGGTAGTAAGAGTGATGGATGCTGTGAAGGGATTGCGACGACTCTGCTCTCTCTGTGATAAGGAATTCTGCCGACGTTCCTGTTGAAGCATGACGATCCTTCAAAATCGTGGAGTGAAATGTTTGTCTCCTAGATGTGCTTTTTAGCCCCCCCAGTGCTTTTTGTGCCAACAAGTGAAGCACAACTCTTTTACTATCTGAATATCTTTTCTTCAGTGTCTTTACTCGAGGCCAGTTTGTACAGCCGACAGCTCCCGGTCACCTGCGCAGTCGAACGAGACAATGAGCCTGACTTTTTTCACATCCTTTACGCGCTGTAAGACATTATCACGCCGACGCAATCTTTCTGTTCTAGGGTAGAAGTCATATTCTCTTTGTTGTTTGTAACGCGAGGCCGTTGTACAGATGATAAACATTCACAAAAAGATGAAAAAAAGTGGCTGAAATTGACGTTTCATTTTTAATTTCTTAAAAGGCTTTTTCTTTTTTTTTAAATGATTTTTTATTTGATTTGCTCTTTGTTGTTGTTTTTTTTATTATTATTTCATCTTAGAATCTGTAGCAAGCACAATGTGTTGCTTCATTAATGTGAATACAGTAAATAGATTTTTAATTTTCATTGAGTTTTTTTTCTTTTCTTTTCTGGAAAAAAAAATCACTGTAGATGTTTTTTTTGTTTTTTTTACTTTCTACATCATTTTTGCAGTCTCTAAAATGTGTACATGTTAAACCTGTGGTTATATTGAGCTTGAATGCTGTGTTTTAAAATTAAACCAACCTTAACTGTAGAGCAGCTGCTCTGTGGATTTCTTGCTGCAGACAGCAGAGAGCAGCAGAACTCCACTGCAGCTCTCTGCTCACACCAGCCGGCTGATGCAGAGGTGAACGGGTCATCTTCACCTTTTTATTTCCACTATTTATGATTGTGTTGACAAGTAGAGCACAGAAACTACAACTCTTGACAAGTGGAACAATACAAAATATGAAATGACAAAAACAAATACGCATGATTAAAAAACTCAAGAAATGCAGCAACAAAGAAATTGCATCCAAGTGCTTCACATTAAAACGACAGAATGAATGAAGATATGAAATAAGATGGAGAAGAAAACTGACTTGACGGTAATAGTTAAAGGAACAGTTCACCCAAAGTGAAAATTTAAGTCATTATCTACTCAACAGATTGAAAGTTGGGTGAAATTTTGAAGTTGACGAAACATATTGGAGCGTTGCAGCATTTTCCTAAACAACTGAAGTGGATGAGAACTTGTTTTAAAGCATTAAAATAACAACTTAAAAAAAAGCATTAAATGGCTCCAAACAGCTCGTAAGGTTTAATCCAAGACTTCACTGTAGCAGCTTTTCTTTCTCTGTTGTTTCGGAGAATGCTGCGTTGCTGTTTTGCTGTGACGCTCCACAAATGTTTAATAGACTACAGACTGGAGACTAATTTGCATTTTTGGGTGAATGTGTCCTTTTAAAATGAGGATGAAAACAGTATAGGGACGTGATGTAACAGATGAAGAATAAGAGTATAGAAAACAGAATACCGGCTCACAGGTAAGGTGTTCATGGACATGTCAGGCCACACAACGGTTACGGTACGGTAACCCTACCCTAACCCTAACCCAAGTGGACTGATGGCCAGAGATGTGACCATGTGACCCAAACCAAGTGAGATAATGGAAGGACCAAGACAAAGACCAGAGAGGAGAAATCAGAAATATCGAAACACACAATGATGACATACAACACAGAAGTCATTACTCTCCGTAATGGTTTCAAACCAACAAACAGCTGCACTCTGTAAGGTACATTTTAATGTTGCCTTGACATTTTACAACAATCACAGCTTCAGCCTGACATATCAAACTGAATTCTGTTTCTCATGAAACAGAAGATGACGTTGGGCCTGTAACACAGAGAAAGTGTCACTACGACTGACTTCATTAACTCGACGAGAACATGAGCTGTGTAATCACATTGCTAGAAGCTGAAGAAACTCTTCCTCCTGAAGGTTTCAGATTGATTTTGTCTACATTTCGTACGCAATCTGTTTGATTCCTGTTGATGGCAGTGGTGCTGTTTGTCCCTGAGATGTGTATTTGCTGGTCTTGCGGTGCACAGACGGTCCTCAGGCCGGCATGCAGACGACTCTGAGCGGAGCAGAAAGGCAGTTTTGTGTTGGTGACCTTTCTGGGCCGACAGCAGGCGAGGGGTCAGTGTCAGCACCGGGCCACCAGTCTGGTTCTGTCAACTTCCTTCATACCGCCAGCCAGCTGCTGTCGCCCCCCCAAACACTGATGTCTCGTGAGGAAGTCTGGGGGATGAGATGGATTATATTATATAAGATAGATGGAGTCCACTTCCTTTATCTTCAAAAACATACAGTTTTTATCTCCTGATTCTTAACGTTTTGATCTGTTTTTATTGTTCGGGCTTTAAAATGTTTCACTAAACTTGAGTCCTTCGGGTAAAACCTACAAACAGAATCCTGAAAAATCCCAAATCCAACATTTTTCTTTAATCTTTCAGGGTATTTTCTGTCTCAAAAGATGAATCCAGAGATTACAGCATCCCGGCGGGTTCCCTGCTGTTTATTGTGGGGGCCGAGCTAAACAAAGCGGTAAACAAAGCGCGATGGAGGCAGAGAGTTTTTTATTTTTTTTTTTTACAACCCCGTCTTACACACAGACCCAGAGATGCAAATGAAATTTCACACGGTCTCACTGTCGAGGAAATTGAATTACCCTGCTTGTTGCTGCTCTGGAGGAATGCATTACTAATGCTTTGAGGTGAGGAGCTGAATGGAGAGGGGAGGGGAGGGGAGGACACACACACACACACACACACACACACACACACACACACACACACACAGACACTTCCTGAGTCTGGCCCGGCTCTCTGCCAGGTGGTCAGACCACGGCTCTCCTCCTCCTCACTGCCAGGCAGCTGCATGACGGCCAGGACAGACACGAGGGAGTTCGGCCTGCACCAGACTCCTATTATAAAACGCGCCCGTTTAATGAGGCCGGAAACGTCACAGTCTCTTTTTTTTAATTGACTTTTTTTATGTCCAGATGAAGTTCTTGGTCTCGGTACCCGCAAACAAACGATGAGTCAGACTGAGCAGATATAAATCACGTCTGCAGTAGGTTTACTGACTGGCCTTTTCCACAAACAGCGTGCCATAAATATTTAGATGATGTTCCTGACGTCCTGACTACCGCGTGATTCCACTCATTTCGTTATACCAACAAACTAAAGCGGTCTCACAGTGGACAGTCACAGTCCAACCACTGGAATAAACGCCGCAACTTCACGTGTATTGAGGTTCAGCGCTTATGGAAAAGATCATCACGTGGCCTTCCTGGTTCTGTGAAAGAAGGGTCATTACAACACTGAATCTCGCTTGTGGTACCAGCTGTATTGAAGTCTATGGGAGATGCATGGGGTAACACTCTAGAACCCAACATATCTACAACGTGTGACCAATTATTCTACACTCTGAGGTGTGTTCTTCTATTTTCTGGAGGCAGTTCTTCATCAGAAGTCATACCAAAGTAGATATGTTGGATTTAGTGTGTTTCTCCATAGACTTCAATACAGGTTTCACCACAGTCTGGCACCAAAGGCAAGTTTCAGTGACATAATGACCCTTATTTTCTTTCTTTTTTTTTACTATAAAACATGATATAAGAATGCACCGTATAAAGTAGCTCCGTTATAGTTCTCTCATCTCCCAACAGGTCTCATCTGGTCACCACAGGCCAGGTGAGGCAGGTGGACGTGAGCAGCTTCATGTCTCACTTCTGGAGGGAACGCTGCTGCTTTGTGTGCTGCCATGCTGAGGAGGGAGGGAGGAGACAGGGTGCCTGGTTTGTCTCCTTTGTTGGCCCGGGGGGCTCACAGGGAGGCAGCTGTGTCCCGGGAGTCACTGCTCACGTTATTTACACCTCACCTCCTCCTTTGTGCCCGTCGCCCGGACCAGTCAGAGGGAGCACGTAGGACCTGGTGGAGGATTTATGGAGCTGTCCAGTTATCCTCCTGCTCACTGCGACGCTGCAAGAACTTTCCCCCCTGTTCTTTTAAAGTACATATAAATGGCTGTGTTAAAACCTCTATGTTTCCTTTTTTGTCCCTTAAGGTCACTTTGCTATAATCACAGTGATGATTGACGGCTGCCTGAGGTTCTCCAGCAGCATTTGCATCCTGATTTGCATTTCTGTCAAGTATCATGACTCACTTATCCCACCTTGATGCAAATTACCTTCATTTAATACATTTTTAAGTTGCTGTTTAAACTATAAACACTTCAGTCAGTTTGACACTTTGACCTTATACCGACAAAAAAGTTCAAATAAAGGTTCATTTGTGTAACTTGGTAAGTACAAAACCACTGTATGTTTCACTCATTTGGAGCATATAAATGTTTGATAAATGGTTTAAAATGTGCTTTAAAGTGTTTTTTGAGGGAGTTAGCAGCAAGTTTAAAGGATCAGTTCACCCAAAAATGTAAAATTCAGTCATTGTCCGCCAAACATTTTTGGAGCTTCATGGCAAAACGGCGTTGTAGCGTTCTCGTGCATGCTCATGCTTTTAGTTTAGCAGTTACAGTGAAGATTTCGGCTTTAAAAATGGTGTTAATAATGTATTTTTTCAAATCAGTTTGGGATCTCGGGCCTTACGAAATACTGCTGGACGAGCTATAGGCAGCCATTTTTGTTTGTTTTCAGCTGTTGTTTAGGAGAACGCTGCACAATTTCTTGCTGTGTAGCTCCCAAAATGTTTTGTAGATTAAGAAACGTCACATTGATGTGGCTGTTCGGCAAAACAGGAAATGAAGACAATACAACAGAAATATCTTCACAAAAAGTGAAAATGATATGTAGTTTAGTCATTATACAACAGTATGTGGTTGATCTCATGATGATCAACTGACTTTTAATATGGAAATCATTAATTTCCTGCAAAACGACTTAGAAAAAGGTTCCTGGTCAGCTTTCGCCACTCAGGCTCCACATTCCTCAGCTCCTCCACTCAAGTGCTCCTTACTACGAAGTTCAAGTCGCTCTCCAGCGGGGATATGTGATACCTGGATTATCGTAAACAGCCACTTGGTCTGCCTGTAGAGCACATGTTGAGCAGGATTAACGTCTGGGCCAGTTGCTGTGAGATCTCTCTGTGGGCCGGTGGGACTTGTCCCGCCGCTGCTAATCCTGCAGACAATGCGGGCTGTTAATTGGAGACTGACTGATACAGCAGAGGCCGGTCATGAAGACAATGTGTGAGTGGCCAGCGTCTCTGTAATCCTCTGCACTCTGAGGAATGTCCCTCCGTGGCGGCCGTCCAGACTTCACCAGAGTACTCCAGCTCCTCACCTCCCACTCAGGGGGGGTTTTCATTTCACTGACAGCCAGAGCCACCGTTTTGTTTTCTGAGCCGGACGAACACAAAGAGAGCGACTTTACAGAGCTGTGAAACTTCACATATTCCACTCAGAGCGCTGATGGGAGGTGCAAGAAAGCACACCCACGTGTTTGTGTTTTAATCAGCGGGGTTCAAACTGTTAACAGACTTTGTTGGAAGCGCCGGTGTTTCCTGTCACCTTCAGACGGGCTCACAATGATGTCACTGTCAAGACCTGTGAGGCCTCAAATTACCAGAGTTTGAACATGTTATATACTTTTTTACATAGAAATGATACATTGAGCATTTTCTTTGTCATCATTGTGTCTCTTTGATATCTCTTTTGAGTATTTTGTTAGTTTTGGGTCATTTTGCATCTTTTTATTGCATCTCTTTGTACTTGTTTTGTGTCTCTCTGTGTTTTTTGTCTGTTTGTTGTCGTTTTATGTAACTCTGTTGAAGTCGTGTGTCACTTTGTGTCTCTTTGAAGCATCTTTTTGATGTAGTTCTGTGTCGCTCTTTAGTCCTTTTTGTATATTTTGTGCAATTTTTGGTCATCTGGTCTCTTTGTTGTCTTTTTGTAATTTCTTTTGTGTCACTTTGTTGTTATTGCGGATTATTTCTGCGTCTCCTCACAACCACTTTGTGTCTCTCTGAGGTCGTTTTGGGCCAGTTTTAGTCATTGTGTATCTTATTTGTGTCTTTCTTTAGTCATTTTGTGTCGTTATAATCATCTTGTGTCACTTTGTTGTCGTTCTGTATCTTATTTGCATGTTGTTCTTGTTGATATGAGTCTCCCTGAAGCCGTTTTGTGTCTTTTTACAATTGATTTGTGGTACTTTGTCATTTTGCACTTGTTTGGTGTCCATGTAGTTGTTCTGTGTATCTTTGTAGTCATGTTGTATTTCTTTGTAGTTGTTTAATGTTACTTTGTATTCAGTTAGCACCTCCTTGTTGTCACTTTGTGCCTCTGTGATCATTTTGTGTCTCTTTTAGTAATTCATTGACCGTTTGTTTTTTCCATTAATCTTTAGTCATTGTTCATCAAATCGTGTGTCTTATTCTCAATCCCTTACTCGATTTGTGTCTGTTGGCAGTTGTTTTGTTTCTCTTTGTTAACGTTTCGTGTCACTTTGTCTCTTGTTTTTGCGTCTCATCGATTTGTGTCTCTTTTTGCAGTCGTTTTACGTCTGTTTGTCGTCATATTGTTGTTTTGCGCAGTTGTATTGTGTCCCTTTGTTTTCATTATTTGTCTTTGCTGCATTTCTCTGTAGACATTTTATGTTTTTATGAAGTTGTTTTGTGTCTGTTTATAGCTGTGTTGCATCTCTTTGTAGTCGGTTTGTAGCTGTTTCGCGTCTCTTTGAAGTCGGTTTGCATCTCTTTGTAGTCACGTTGTGGCTGTATTGCGTCTCATCGAATTGTGTCTCTTTTTGCTGTCGTTTTAAGTAGTCATAGTCATATTATTGTTTTTGTGTCTCTTTGTAGTCGGTCTGCGTCTCTCAGCTCAGGCTGTCGGGTCATCATGTTGATGGCAGGCAGGACACTCTGTGGTTTTTAATTTGGTTTCTCCCTGAGGTGAAAATCTGTTGGCGGCTGCATTTTTTGTAAAGTATGACTCAAACTGAGACAGACACAAATCAAGCGGGACGTTTCTGTTTTGTAAACAGAACATGATAGGCATTTTGGATACGAGATCTTTTATCACTGGAGGATAATCAGCAACAGCCTCCAGTCATATTTCGCCATAGTTCACAACTGACAGTTGGATGGTCGACACGTGGTGGAAGTCTGCAGTTGGAGGTTGGTGTTGTTGTAATTTCTCACCTGTTGCCACAGCATACATATGCAAAACAGCGTTACTGACATCATTCCACCGTACGAACGGAGCGGCTGATGTTACACCTGAGTCGATCATGATAGGCCTGCTGACTTCCTTTTTAAAGACATCTGCCAAAGATTTTAACATCTGTTTTTGTGAACACACTGTTCAAACTGATATAATCATTGAGCAACTAACGGCAACGTCCCCAGACTCCCTCACAAACTGTGTGATTTTAAGAGTTGTTGCGTGAGGAGGAATTTAACAGCTTGTGAAACGGCTCCATATATTCTAAATCATTCGTACCGTCCTGTAAATTCAGTATTAAACTAAATACATTTAGTTGTTTATTTCCTTTTAAACATTGTCTGTTGTTGCTGTAGCAGCCAGTCCACCTCTGTGTCTAAAAGTATGTCTTTACCTGCCAACATTTACACAAAATTTATGAAAGAAGACAACATTTTACTGACAGGACACATGTCCAATTTTGCAAATACAGTAAACGTCTAATTTTGAGAGTTGTTGCATTAGGAAGAACTTTACAAACTTTATTAAATGCTGTTTACAAAAAATGTGTAACTATTTTGGCCGACTTGTTGATTCTGCAAATGCTATGCATGAAGAAATGTCCTTCTTTGTGTTGAAAACATCAGGTCCGTTTGTCCCCGTGACGTGATGCGTGATGATCCGTCCACCTGTGATCGGGTCTCTCACGATGGATGTCAGTAACAGGTCTGAATTCCCTCTCAGTGTCTCAAGTGGTCCCTCCTCTCTGTATTCTGTCCAAACTGTCTCCGAAAAAATTCTTGGCCTCAGCGTCGGGGGTGTGAATTGAAATTCTAACAGCGTACACTTCAGAGCTCAGTCTGACTGTATTTATTGTTCTGCAGCTGCTGTATGGGAACAGACATAATTGCAACAGCAAACATTAAGGAATGATAAACAGAGGAAAAATCTGCCATTCATTCGAACCTCACAGATGTGACGGACTGGTATGTTTAGGGGATCACCGATGCATGAGGATTACAAATAAGCTGGAGGAAATGCCTATAGGCAAATTTAAATCTCACACGCCTCCTTTATTTCCTCTCATTGCGATGCTCTGTTACCTTTGAATGATCTGATAGTGTCTCTTTGGTTACGACTTTTAAAAAATGTTACGTGCAAGAAACGGTTTTGAGCGTTTAAGCTTTAAAAGAGGCAGATTACACCAACACACTAATGATTTATTTGTGTAAAAACCTTCCCCTGTTGTCGGAGAAGATCAAACTGCTGCTGATCCGATTACTGTTTGCACTTTCACAGCTTGCCAATTTAATAATACAAGAGTTTTATGCTTAAGCCGCATGCCCTCTTTTCCCATGGGTGCAGTGCCAGAGGAGGGATCTGTCTCTTCCTCTTGTTAGCAGTCTGGCCGAGGCTGAAGAAAAAACGGTTAAAGCTTCCAATCAAACTGCTCCGCTCGTGCAATTTCATACCGCTTGTGATTTGAAACTACTGTACAGATTAATTGGAAACATTTTTTCGAGCGAACCGGGAGAAGAAAGAGGGCGCAGATGACTGATGTGTGTTCGAACATGAGATTTAGACACATAAAAGACTCGCCGTTTTTCCCACTATACATCTCTGGAAGGCAAAGCCGTGATTATGGTTTGTGGTGGGGATGTTTGCTCCGAGTAATTTGTCTCCCATGCGAGGCTTTGGTGATGGATCTTCAGCTCTGGGTCTGCTAGAGTTCAGCCAGCATGCTTTCAGACTAATAACATCTTTTTTTTTAAATTGGAATTTAGGATAGCAATTAGAAAAATGACAAGTATTCAGTGTTTTTCCGTGTCAGAACAGAAGAGTGTAAACTGATGACCGTCGATTTTACACTGTACTGTTTTTGACTATATATAATGTCTGAACTTTAGAGGTGCTTGTTTATGGATTTTGTCACCTCTAAACAGAGCTGAACCGGCTGTTTCCCCTCTTTACAGTCCTCATGCTAAGCTAAGTTAGCCGCCATGGCTGCTGGCTGTAGCTTCACATTTAGCAAATGTGGCTGTGTTATTGCACGAAAGGTAACAAGTAAAACCTTCGTACAAGTTGCAAAGTAAAAAGTACTGTAACTCCCACTGACGTGTGGTGGAGTAAGTAACCAGTAGCTTAAATCATAAACTAAATGCAGTGGAGTAAGTTACCAGTAGCTTAAAAAAAAGTTCAATATTTGCCTGTAGTGAAGTAAAAGTATAAAATAGCTTAAAAAAAAACACTCAAGTAAAATAAAAAATAGCACGAAATTAGACCCAAGTCCAAGACCCTCTGCAACAACCCAGGATGAAATGTAACTAAGTACATTTACTCATGTAGTACAATTTTGAGGTACTTGTACTTTCCATTTTCTGCAATTTTATACTTGATTCATTTCATAACTTAAGTTACTGATTACATGCAGATTATATGCTACATCAGAACCAAATCAATTTATTTGATCAGCTTTTAAATAACAAAAACAAAAAACAAGACTGGTTTAAATAATCAAAACAATGAATCCATTCTGTTTTATACCGCTTTTCCGTGAGGGTTGCAGAGATGTTTCTCCCCCTTCTTTCAGGGGGGTTACTGGGGCCAAATCCAGTTATCTATGGGCGAAGGCCAGGTTACACCCTGGATGAGTCGCTAGCTCATCGTAGGACTCTTAATAATGTAAATGACAAGGTGCCAACTGCACATCAGGAGCAATTTTGGGGTTCAGCATCTTGCTCAAGGATACTTCGACATGTAGCTCAGTTCCAGCCTGGGGAGCCGGGATTCGAACCAGCGACCTCCCAATCACTAGTCCACCCGCCATCCTCTACCCACTGAGCTATAACCGCCCCAATGAATGAATATCGGATCAGATAATTGGTTTCCCCATAGTATACTATACAGTATGTACCACTACTATGTACTACTAAAGTTTTAACTCCATTCAATGCTGGAAAATGACTTTTGATACCCACATAGGCTAGATTTAATATCAGAGACTTTCACTAGAGCACCATTTACACAGTAATTGGACTTTTTCTCCACGATGACTCTTGGGTACTTTTTTACAACATTGCAACATGTAATCTGGTTGTGCAGTGTCACTTAACACTGAATATAAGGTTGAAAAAGTAATTATTTGTAATATGAAAGGTAGAAGACGGGCAAATCAAAAAACATGACAAAGCGTGTGATGTTTCTCAGTGGTTATGCACTTTTATTCAAAGTTTTTAGGTCCCACCGTGGGTCCCATGGTAGTTAATACCAGGATCAGCTCATAATCCCTGAGAAGCCAGTATTGGGAATGAACTGCTCAGACCCTCCAGATACTGGAGAATAATAAAACACCACAGTCATGTAACACAGTTCAAAGCAGTACAATACAAAAAAAACAAAACATGTCCAGGTCATTAAAAGCGTACGTAAACCACGAAATTACATTCTACACATTATACCGTCGCTACTAATTTAAACACAGTACACAATACTGTCATCAAGATGTACAGCGTCACCCAATATGGGTGGGAGAGGACACAGAGGGAACAGACGCCTCCATGTGGAAAACACTGACGTTGCTCTCGTTAAGTTCTCACCTCACAGGCCTCGACAGTTAGCAGCCGGTGTGTTGTGTGTAAATAAAGAACATGAGTTTTTACAATAACAGGAGGCACATCAGTCTTTTTGTGCAAACTATTATAGACTGTGGCTCAGATTACACATGTGGTTATTATCTTAGATGCCAACTGGCTTACATTCAAGACAAAAGTCGCTGAATTCGCCCACTGTCGAGCCTCGTGAGGTGAGCGTCTTTCCAGGAGCAAATACCAGCTCATTTTGAAACTCAGCTGTGCAATTATATAAAAAAAAAATACACTTTTCAAGGCTGATTGCAACCCCCTCAAATCAAAATCTCTTCCACTCGTTATTCTTCCCTGATTGTGACAAATGCAAGGAGTCTTATTAAATACATAAAACTTGAATAGATACTGAGATTTTGAGGGGTTATTCATTCATTTTTTTCGTTAAGCTTGGACACAAATCTGAAGCATGTCGTTAAAGGACGTAAATTAGGTCAGTTCGCTAAGAAAATTATCAAAAAGTGCTTCGTCCTGACATACTTCAGATGCATTTGGAGGTCTGCCTACTGCCAGCTCAGCTTTGTGGGAAGAAAAATAACACTGTTAACTCAAAAGCACAATAACAATCTTCATATTAGAGCGTTTGTCCGGAGTCATCGGAGTGAAACAAGAAGAAAAAAAAAATCGCCAATTATAATGTGAGAAAAGCCTACGCACGAAGACCGTCTTTTTAAAATAGCGAGGAAAAACAAAATCAATGTTAATGTAAAAGCTGGCATAAAAGGCTTGGATATATGACAATACATTCTATGAGAATTGCAGATACATTTACAAGCAACATATACATCACAAAGCTCAACTGATTGCCTGCAAAGCTTAACGCTGAAAGCTACTTCCTGCCGAGAGCCGGAGACGAGGTCCGGGCTCCGGAACGGGAAGGAATATAGTCCCAAGGCGGGCCGCACAGCAGCCCAGTAAAACTATTAAAGACCGCAGACGACTGCAAATACAGCAGCGGCGCGGTCTGATACCAAACACTGGTCCCCACGAGCCTTTCAGATACCGAGGCAGGACGGGGACGAGGATGAGAAAGGAGCGGTCGCCCTAGAAGGCAACCTGGGGGGGACACCAGGGGGTGTCTGGGTACAGGAGACAGTGCACAGACTTGAACCTGGAAGACAGAAGAGAGAGGGTTCCAGTTAGATTTGCTGAAAAGTCTTAAAACTAAGATTAAAACTGTGAGACTTCATTAAAGGGTCACTCCGCCAATTTCAAAGCGAAGTTTATACATCTTGAGGAGAACTACTGAGTATGTGAAGAAAGTAGTATAAAGCCTTTTGTGGCTCCAGAGGAAGCTGCATGTAATCGGATAAAATCCCCCCTGTGATGTCACAAATTGGCCAGGTTGCATTGTGTGTGACGTAGGCAGCAGGTTTTGAAAAGGAAGAAGAATGCGCGGCAAGACACAAAAGGCTTCATGCTACTTTTTTTCCCGCCTGTAAACGGACTTTGATGTGTAAAAATTGGTGGAGTTGCCCTTTAAACACAGAACGGTCTCTCACCTTGATGGATCCTCCTCCACGGGAAAAGCCCCTTTCAGATTGATGATGTTGCTCTTGTTTTCAAACATCCCATAACTGAGAGTGATCTGGAGGATAAAATACAGACAATATGAGCATCACAGCAAAAAAAGAAACACCCAGTTCATGACTTCATCCTGGGGACAAAGAGACGAGACTCTCACCTGCTTGTGAATCTCAGATCTTGACACCTGTTGCAGGTTCTCCAGGTGGGAGTGGAACAGGTTGCTGCGGGTCAGAGGAACCCCCAGAACCGACTCGATGATGTAGCCGATGGTGCAGTCGTCGGGCAGGCGGATCTTCTCTGCCGTGTTCATGAAGTGACCGCCGCTGGAGGTGACGAAATAACAGACATCTGGTTAAGAGCTGATTGTTCTTGACCCTGAACGCACTTTTATTTTGAAAAGCAAACAAGTACATCTCCCACGTTCTGCCATGTCTCACCTGGCCCACGGGCTCATCTTCAGCGCCAGGCCCCGGCTCACACAGAAGCCTGCTCCTCCGGTCGCGAACCAGAAGTTGACTGGTTTCTACAAGGAGACAGAATAAAGTTTGTCAGCACAGGACGATTTGACAAGAGTAAACGATCTGACACCAAAGGTACGAATCTTCCGCCTACCATCTTATTGTCACCCAGCCTCTCTGTAGCCTCGATGGGCCGGTCCAGGCTGGGTTTACCGAGGTACATGTCCTGGGTGTGGGGGTACTGGGACAGGAGCTTCACCAGAGTCCGAACATTCACGTAGTTGTCGTCGTCGACGTGACAGAACCACCTACGCAGCGGACAGAAAGGACTCATTAGATCCAGACTAATGAAGAAATCAGCAAAATAAAAAAAATCAAGCGTCTGTGATTCTTACTTTTTCCCTGACTCGATGAACTTGTCGTACTCCACCGCCATCTTGCACGACAGAGCTTGTCGGCTGTGAGCTGCAGAGCAGTTGGTGTTGATTGCATGACTCCCTGTGGCGACGACAAAAGAAATATATTTAGCATCATCAGTGGAGGCTCTGTGCACTTCACAGAAGGGGGAAAAAAGCTCGAAGCAGAATGTTCATCATCGTTTAGGAGCATCTGATGCAGCTTCTCAAAGCGCCTCTCTGTTCCCCGACGAGAAGTCCCCCTCATGAAAACTCACCGATTTTCTTTTTCAGCTCCTCGTCCTCTCCGTCTGTGAAGATGTACGTCTGTGAACGAAACAAAGAGACAACACAGATGAGTGCACTTGCTCTGTACGTCCGTAAAATCAAGACGACTTTGGGCGATCATGTGGCGCGATCACGCGATTGCATTCAACAGTGACGTCCAAAGTCCATCCTCCCCTCGCACCCGGCCCGGTGCGATTAGCATCAATCGACGTGCCTTTTATGCAGTGGAAAACACGTCGAGTTAAACAACCCCCGGCTCTAATAAAGCCCTTTTGTCCCCGCGTTTCACTCTCTCCATGGCAACTATGCAGCCGTCCCGAAGCATCCCAGACATAGAACAAAGCAGGAGGCAGACTGTCCGCCCCCACGCACACCCTATTCATGCGCCCCATCCCCCGGCTGAGCCCCCATCGCTCTGCTGGACCTGCTGCCGGGCTTCAACCGCAGCAAACAGGTCTGACAAACCAAGCAACACAATCCTCTGTGTGTGTGTGTATGACTGACAGACTCGAGGATTGAACCACGAGCCTGCAGGCGCCTGTTAAATGTAGCAGCTACTCATAAAAAGGAGTTAACAACAAAGAGACGGGAAAACACACTTTCAAAAAGGGAGCGGGGCAGATTAGACCGAGCAGGTGCAACCTGCTGAATGGTGACGATGAAAAGGCCGCCGGCGCTGAGCTTTGTAACCGCCAGCGGCCTGTTTACTCTTCACCTCAGGTGAGGCAGCACCTGCCCAGCATCACGCGACCTTATCTGCGCCACGTGTCTCTACACGCCAGGTCCTGGGAGGCCTCAGCCCTCACTGACAGAAGTTCACCACGGTTGCTGCCGGGCCCACTCTTTTTTTTCTTTTTTTTTTTTTTACGCTTTTCTTTCTTTCTAACTTTTTATTTGTGGAGCAAACTCCCAGCAGATGTAGCTCGATGCTTGTATTTGTTTAAGGAAGGGTGGTGGTTTTCGCCGGTGAAGGGATCAGAGGCTGGCGCATTTTGCTTTAAAAGCCCGTTGAATAGACAGCCTAATCACCGAGGCAGCTGCCAGAGCTGCCAGGGCACTGACAGAGGGAGGGAGGGAGGAGAGAGCAGGAGGAGGAGGAGGAGGTGGAGGAGGAGGGGGGTCTCACTGCTGATTAGTAAATCGAAAACCATGTGTGGCCATTCACCCCCACTTCACCCTCTATCCTGTCCCCCCCCCCCTCCAACCAGAGCCTCTTGAATAGAACAATGCTGTGAGTTTTCATGCTGGGTAAAGTCTCCACTGGGTAAATTCGAAATATGTTTGCCAGCATTTGCATACAGCTGCAGGAGTTAACTAAAGAGAAACCTCCCAGGGAAAGTCCGCCTTTGTTTCTTAACTGAAACTTAAAAGAACAGTTACTTTCGGTGAATACTAATTCCTGCCGAAAAAGAAAGAAAGAGTTGGAGGCAGAGATAAGAGGCGACAGGGTGGAGGAGGAGGAGGAGGGGGGCTCCTGACCACAGGAAGGCCTGGCACGGCCCTGTCTGAGCCGAACGTGGTGCCTGGCTGGCTGTCTCCAGCTCCACGGGAAGGAAGGGCATCGCTCCCCTCCCTCCATCAAACACTTCCCCCCTCTGTCCAAGAAATTCAAAGCATTTTTCTATCAGGACAAATGATTTGGACATCAGAGTGCTCGAGTGGCCGCAGCGCCGACAGTAAAAAAGATGAAGAGCAGGCACAGATTTCTTCCGACCCCAGGCTTCTGAATCCTTCTGATTAACTCAACCACTCGGCCAAGTGTTTTCTCCTCTAAAACGCTAAAAGCGCTCTTTGTTGGGTTGCTGGCTAATTATCATACTCTTAAGAGAGGAATGCATGGCACACCATGGAGATGGAGGTGCCAGCTGCAAGATGAATTCACGCTCTGGTGGAAGCAGCTGCTACCTGCCAGATTTGGTGATCAATTTGTGGCCGATCGACGCTCTGGAACGAGAAGTTCAATTTCGTTTGTCTTTTGTTTTACAGTTCTGAAGCTCTGTTGTCGGGGGGGGAAGAGGTGCTGGTTTTACAAAAAGAAGTTCTACAATGACTTGGGTCTGTCTGTTTGGTTCTCGCCACAGAGGAGATCTTTTCACATGAATGCTGTTTACTCTCTGAATGGGCTCAAAGATTAAGAAGGCCACAGGCGCTATTGTGTCAACACGGCTATCGCTGAGATAATCTTCCCTCCCTCTTCACATGTAAACAGCAGCAGATAGCGGCAGCTCCGTCTGCATACGAGAGAAAGGGGGATCTCGCAAGAACCACAAAGTCTTTGCAGGGACAACACTTTTTCTCCCTCGCGTCTCTAAAAGCGATTCCAAACTCGGCAGATGTTTCGTCAGCTGAGCGTGAGAATCAAACCTGAACACAGAGGATGCACCATATGTACATTGTGGGAACCGGGAGCATCATATGGCTGGCATTAAGGCCGTCCTTTGTTACCCTCTCCTGACCACCTGTCACCCTTTCCTGCAGGAACTCCCTCTTGCATTGTGGGCTCAGTCCGTCCCACCCCCCGCCAGCTGCCTCCCTGCCCGCGAGCCCTGCTGTTGGCTCTGTCAGGGTGGGTTAACTAACTAACTAACTAACTAACTAACTAACATCAACCTGTCCAGCGTGAGCAGATGTTGCAGGTGACTCTGTCTGATCCGTCTCTGACTGACAGCCTGGGATTATCCTCCAGGGAGAGGAAACTTTAGAGGTGCACCAGATGAAAGAGAGGGAACCTTGTGCGTGACAGCGCCCGAGGCAAATTAAAAAGACTTCAGAAAGAAGCACATGTGACGCCTCTGGGTGCAGGATAAAATCACTTTGACTATAGCCGAGCGCGTCTTTGTGCAGCTCGCTTCCCGGCGCAAACTTGCCTATAGATGCACCCCTTTGTCCCCCCACCAAAGCATCCCCTTAACGAAGCCCCCCGGTTTTCCCATCCCTCCAGCAAAGCTTGACCCAGACTCGGCTCCCACGTTCCCATGGAGAGAGGGGAGACAAGGGGCTGGGAAAGCTTTTCTTCCCCCATCAGAAAGACGCTTTGTTAGTCCTGGAAGGGGGACAGCGCTGGAGCCTGGTGCTGTGAAGCATCCATTGCACCGGGGGCATTCACAGGGACACCCAAAGAGGAGGAGGGATAATAGAGAGTGGGGAGAGAGAGAGAGAGAGAGAGGGGAGGGAGAAGAGGGAGAGCTGAAACTGCTCCCCTCCGTTTCTCAGGGACATCACTCAGAGGAGAATAAAAAGTGACAAAGCTGGAGGAACTCAACAGCGAGTCAGGGGGGAGCAAACAATGCAGCCATGAAACACACATCACCTCCTCACCATTCCCTCAGTCCCCTGCGCACAAAACATGACAGAGCTCAAGAATTAAACGTTTGCACTGGTCCTTTACCTGCTGCATGTTTCTGGAGATCCACGTGTCCAGCAGCAGGTTCAGCCGGGACTGGTGGAACTTCTTGGTGGTCTTCACGGCGATGAAGATGTCACCCGCGCCGATGTCCTCGGCCGGGGGCGGGTCGGCGGAGGACGCGGGGGAGCGCGCGGGCCTCTCCACCTCCCTGCGGCCCCGGGTCAGCTTGGTGAAGTAGGCGGAGAAGCCGCTCTTCGCCGGCGCGTCCTCCTCCCGGAGCAGAGCGCGCGTCCCTGCGTCCTGCTCCGCGCTCGGCTCCGCGTCCAGCTGAGCGCGGTGACGCTGCTGCTGCTGCACGGCGACCAGCAGCAGCAGCAGGCAGACGCAGGCTGTGCTGGCTACAGTGATGGCTGCCTTCTTTCCATTATTCTTCAACATGATTAAACCCCAAAAAAAAAAGACTAAAAACTATGAAGCGGCGCGACGAAACTCCAAAGCAAAGTCCATATGGTGTTTTTTTTTTGTTGTTTTAAACGACTCGTCCGTCGGGGTGCATGGCTCAATCACATATGGATGAACAGAAAAGAAGGGGCATTTATAAGCTTCCGTGCTGGCCACGCCTCATGGGAGGTCCTTGAACGCAGCATGCCGGCGGGTGACGCAGCAAAGAGGCGTGGTCGCAACTCTCTGTGTCACCTACATGAAGTTCAGTTTGGCTTTTAGAGATAGTGTGAGTAAAAGATTGACCCAAGGGAAACAATACGGCAGGAAAAGGTGTGTTAAAGCCACACCTGCATCACAAACACACTCTGAGATCCACATTTGCAGTCAGAACCTGTGAAGCCGTTTGGGACTCAGCCGACTGTGAGCTCTGCGCTCGCCAGAAAGAAAAAAGAAAAAACAGCCCCTATTGTTCCTCGCTGACCTTGTGAGGACTCTAAACAGTTGTCCCATTCCTGAACACTTGTTATTCAAATTCTGGCTCTCGCAGACCGAGTGCCGTCTGCTGCCGGGCCGCTCACCGAAACACACGCAGCTGGTGGAGCCACAATGAGCCCCCACCGCCCCCATGACTCGCAGGAACCTACCAGATTTAGACGGTTCGGAATCGAACAAATGTCTGGTTAAATATAATCTGAGGGAATTTGAACAACAACCACAGTGTGAGGTTAAATCTCTTTGTTTTGTGCAAAGGCAGCTGAAAACACAAGTCTCACTCCAGATATTGTGCGAGGTCATCTTTGTGATAAACTCCCCAAAAAGTCAACGTTGTTTGAGGCAAAGTCTGAGTCACGCCCCACGTTTACAACGCTGCGTCTCTAGTTGAAGGAAATGTTCGCCCAAAAAAATGAGTTCTTTATCTTCTCGCCTCGTGTCGAAAGTCCACGAAAACAACCCCAGGGTTAAAAAGAATGAAACACCTGCAGTGGAAATAGATTTTTCAAACTATTATCTGACTAGTGCAAATACAAGTAAAGACAGAGGAGTTAAAGGAGCAGTTCCCCCCAAAATGAATCATTATCTTCTCACCCTCGTGCTGTTGGAAACTCAGGTGAGGTTTCATAGTCCGCAAAACGTTTCCTGGAGCTTCACAGCAAAACAACGTTCTCCTAAACAACTGAACTAGACGGAGACTTGTAATATGTTACATTAAAAATGTGATTACATTACTCTGTTACTGCTTAAAATAACAGATTACTGTTACATGTTAGTTTGTAGCACGGTACCCCAGCACCGGTTGTTTAGGAGAATCGCTGCGAAGCTCCAGAAATGTTTTGTGGACTTTGAATCTTCGCTGACTTTCCATCAGCACCATGGTGAGCAGATAAAGAGTGACACTTTCATTTTTGCGTGAACTTATCCTTTAACTCCTCCGTCTTTACTTGCAGTTGGACCAGTCGGAGAGCCGTTTCACAAGAGAGAAACTCATTTTCCACTGCAGGTGTTTCTTTGTTTTAGCTCTGGCACACGGGACATGAGTTACCTCTGTGCTTTGTCGCTCCTGACAAGCTCTTTTATACACTTTTTAAAAAAGTGTGCGCAGAAAAGGAGTCTAAAAAGCAAGCAGCAGAAACCAGGCAGAGGGGGCCGTCTCCGTGGCCCCCATTCTTCTCCGATCACCCGCCTCTTTCTGCCGGGCTTGCGGGGCATTCGTCCCACCTCGGAAACTCTCTTTGCTCCTTTGGACTCGTGGAAACAATGTCGGTTGTTAAAAGTTCTGCAGCCGTATTAGCTCCGGCCTCCCCCTCGCTTCAGCCTTTTGCTCGCTACTCTGACACCGATAGAAAAACACTTTCTTGTCCCTTTTGAACACAGCTCCACTTCATCTTGTGCTCCCCCCCCCCCCAACACTACTTCTGAATACCAGTGAGATTAAACCCAGTTTCTTCAGACGAGCCCACTTCCTCACCACAGCGGCCACAAACCCACAAATAAACACCGCAGTGGGCTTGATTTTAACCGCTGATGGTATCAGCATGTTGGGGGATCTGCTATTTATAGAGCAGGTAAACAGCGCCGCGACCGTCCAGAAGAAAACATCAAGTGTCTCTTTTCATTCTTTGATACACGACAAAGCGGAAACACATGTGCGCGAGCAGCTATAACTTGATACTCTGCATATGGATCCAACGCAGCATGGAAGACATTAACTCAAAGCCACATCTTTGGCTTTTTATTTTTATGTTCGAGTCCGTCTGACATTCCTCCGGATGGTTCCTCGGAGCGTTTGAAGCTCTTGTTTATTAGTCGCTGATTCAAATATGTGTCTGCTGAATTCCAGTCTGTCACATTCTGATCTGAGATGCTGCTGTGAAGGATGAGTCTGAGACCTCCCACAAACTAAACTCTCTTGGATCATATTCTCAAAGACGTTTTTCTCAGTGTAGCTCTGTCGAACTAATCCTTGTGATATCTTGATGGTGATGTTGAAGCACTTCGCTGTCTTTTGATTGTAATTTGTTATAATGTGGTGTGGTTGTTTTTGTTCAACAGGTGTCACGGAGACAAAAGTGACTTCCGAAACTATAACAAACAAAACGAATATATTGAAACTAACAACGTATTTCCATATCTCGTAGGGTATGGATGTTTCAGGGCACCTTCCCAAATGTAAAGAGCAAATGAACTGCACTGTAAAATCACACTGCAGGAACATACTTAATGTAACTATGTCGGTCATTTCAACTTCAAATGTGGGGTTGAGTCCACGCAACTCATTAAATAAACACCCCGGGCACATTGGTCAGAAGAAGCCACTAACACTAACTGACACATGGCTTTTGTCTTCAGTTGGAAAGGGAACAATCGGCATTCGTTCCTGGGTAGCATGACGTTTTTTTCATATTCATCAGTTCCAGCTTCGTCACTTTCCTCTGATGGAGACGTGACATCTGGGCGGAAACGCTCATTTTCTGAAGTTAAGGACGCTCGCATGCAAATCGTTTTCTATTCGTCCCTGTTCGAGCAACATTGTTCTTTTGGTGTTGAGTTTGAAAGAAAGATTGAAGTACAACATAGAAAAAAAGTAACTTCCAAAAACATTATCTCTGGCCCTTGGCCCTCTGGGCTCTTCTTAACACAGCTGAAGCGAGATGGCTCACTCCTTCGCTCCGGAGAAAAAAAAAGACTGATGTGTCAAAATCACAACGTTTTCTTCAACTTCCGAAAGCTGTGTGAAAGGACTCAATTGCTTTTTTATAGTGGGTTTATTCAAACTTAGAGCACCTGCATATATGTACATATGACAATATATCTTTTTGGTGTAAAAGTGGTTTATGATTGTTGAAGTTAAGGATGTTTCCAAGTTATTAGCTCAGACGTTGTTCAGTCGGCATTGAATTTGGAAGAGAGACTGAAATAAAAAGTAGAAAATAGAAACCGCCATAAAATACTGTCAAAAACTTGGCGATGGGAAGAAGTCAATTGCCTTTTTTTTATTGGTTTACTCATATGCACTGCTTTTGGTGTAAAAATGGTGTAAGACTGTAAAAAAACCAAGATGAGCATGTCAGCAGACTTCCCAGCATTCACTGTTTCAGAGTTAAAACTCATCAGACGCCTTGTTTATTTGTGGTCAGTCAAACGTGATGGATTCTTCCTGCGTGTCTCGTATTAAATGCCTGAGCCAACATGTATACAAGAGCTATAATTACGTATAAATGGCTCTGCCCTGTGAAGATCAGTGGGAGCTGGGCGGCGGGATCACTCTTCAGCTCTGTTTATTTTCCCAGTATGGACACACTAGCTCTGATGGGATTACAGGTCACACCAGAAGTGAGAGCCGGGGGAACCGGGCGTCCTCCTCAGAACTCGGCTTCAGTTTCCCCCTCCGCATGCAACTTTAGAGGAGGCTCTCCGAGGACCGCGGCTGAGAACGCTTCGGCTGCTTCCAGAGACAAATAAATATGACTCCGCTCTTATTGATCTGCAGGGAGAGTTCCCATCGTCCTGGATCGATCTCCTTCAGGTGAACGCAGCAGGCCGAGGAAACAGGGAATGAGGTCATATTCTTAGCTGAGATAAAGGAAACAACATCCCAAAACACTTCACACAGAGATTGTAGGAATCCTGTATGACTGAATGGACTTCAGGGCTGATTCAGGTACACACAGAGCTGCGTGAAAAACAAAATCCTGCTTTTGGTTCGCTAAAAAAATCTCCAAGCTGAATGAATGCAGACCTGATTTTCCAACTGTAAATGATCAACCAGGAGCTCAGGAGTGTCAGGTTACATCCTGGCATGCCCAGACATGTCGAACATAATTTTCCTCCATTCAATAAACCGGAGCTATAAAGATCATCAGGTCAGAAACGGCAGCCTTGTTAAGTCAGATGGATATTTGTCTTTGTTTCACAACAGCACGGACGTCTCTCCACACTGTGTAAAAAACACATATTGTTGCTGGAAACTGGATATTCACTGGAGACCCCTCAGGTTTATATTTCCACCAAGCACTCACTGAGCTCAAGGGACCTCTAAAAGCTGTTGACAACTTTGAGTTATTCCCATATCAGAATGTAAATTTAAGAGCCAGGAGGTCGATGGTTGCATGTCCCAAAGTAAGCCTATGAAAAGGCCCCTTGTGTCGGGTTAAACGATCATTTTTTTCCCGACCAGTGCACAGTGTCCTTTTGTCTGCGTCGGCTGTATAGGTACCTTGCTGGGACGAACAATGGGAGGTCCAGCAGACAAAGAGGAGACACAGGAGCCATTGAGGTGCTTTAAATCGTTTGTTGTGCCCCTTTACTCATCGAGATGCATGAAATGTTTGAGCAATTGACGAGGCACTGCGCATAATCAGCACTCAGTCTTGAGGTACTTCTTTGTAAAACACTCGACATCTTGCCAATGAGATTCTTGCCAAAGTCTGCAAGATATAAATGTGCTGTTGGGGTTGATGTTATATCACCTGACTGCCAGAAATGATCTAACGGGCCTAACGGGACCAGCATCGCCATGTTTCCTTTTGTCAGGCCGGTCCAACTCAGCAGCAGTAACTAAGTGGGGGGGCGGGGCTTTGGATTGGTCAATTCCTATAGTATACAGTTAACATGCAAATATATCTTTGAATTACTTTTACATTTACCCTAGTACGACTTTGTTTTCCTCTGTTATCACAGGACATTGCATGTAAAGAGTTTGTTCTAAATGTAAAACAACCATGTGGGAGTCGGATGACTCTTGATTTGTCGGAGGATGTATCAGTAGCGACAAAGTTTACTCTAAATTTCTTGGCTAAATAAACGAGCTCGGCGCTCTGAGGCGAGGGACAATCTCCGCTGCCGAGGAGAAAAAAACACGACTCTGCAGATCCAATGAAAACAGGAAACTCGCGGCCGGTGGTTGATGTCCTATTTTAAAGCGCTCCCCCCTCCTCCCGTCATAATTGTTCCCCTTTTTCACTTTCTTCTCCATAACCAGGCGAACACAAGCTATTTGCATAACTGTTCAGACCTGCTCGTCACCCCCTGGTCTGCCCTACTTCCACTCCGTCAGCCTAATGCTTCCCAGCACTCTCTCTTTGTGCCGGCCCTTGTTGTTCTGGGAACATCAAATGATCGACATATTAAATTAGGAGGACTCGAGTCTAGTCTGGTCTCTACGGCCTCACAACTCCAAACGTACGATGGGGGAGAGTGGCTGTGTGTTGTCTCTTTTCCGACCAGTGTTACAGGCCGGGCTTTATGTTGTGAAACATGAAGAGGTGCAGAGATATGATCTGTGTTTGTGTGTGTGTATTATGGTGGAAGAATAGGGCTGTGGGATCTGATACTGTGAAAATGACAGGGCAGTCTGATGTGTCAGACTCTCACGGGACGGCAGGCAGAGCGGAGCTCCGGCTCCGGTGGGAAACTGCTGAGGTTTCACTCACGGAGTGTTATGTGGGTGTCACACGCATTGTGTAATTTTTTTTTTTTGTCCCGAAGGAGATCTGAATGGCTGCAGACATTTTAGGGGTTAGTGGTAACAACCACAATGGAAATGACTGTCTGAAATAAAGAAGTTAAGCACAAAAGGATGATCACCAGCTCTTTACATCCCCTTTTGGATAAAACTGGTTTCTGTGGAGGATTTGTTCCTTATTCAACTTCATTTTTCCCCTGTAGTTTTGAGGGGGTATAGCTCAGTGGTAGAGCATTTGACTGCAGATCAAGAGGTCTCTGGTTCAATTCCGGATGCCCCCTGACCTTTAGCAGGGGGAAATATATAAAAATGCTTCATTCTGAAATACACAATCAGTCGTTACACATTTGGAAGCCCTTCTGGAGCAGTGATCTCTCATTGGGCAGCTCTTACACCATGCCTTTCTTCAGCTAAAATATCTGAAATGAATTTGACACATAATGTACAATCCAGACATTTTATTCTATTGAATATTCACCTACTGTCTGAAATAAAGAGTACCACTTCTTAAATTCCCATGTGAATAAAACTGTCCTCCGTTAAAGATCAGTTCTCTCTCCAGTCAGTTTTCAACTTCCTATACAGTTCATTGGTGTATAGGGGGTATAGCTCAGTGGTAGAGCATTTGACTGCAGATCAAGAGGTCTCTGGTTCAATTCCGGATGCCCCCTGTCCTTTAGATTTGCAAGGATGAAAAGAATCCATGAGCAAAAGTTGTTCAACTGCGTGCTGCCTGTTGTGAAAATATACAAGAAATAAGTGCACAAATTAAAGATTCACAAGCTGTGAAAGTACTGAGGCTCATACAGTTGAGAAGTTGTGTGTTCTGTTCAGGTTTAGGCACAAATGCCACTTGGTTGCTGTCATGTAATTACATCATGTTTTGGCTTATCTGGATCTGTCACAGCTGTAAATTGTCCTGAGTTCATGTTAAAAATATTCAGTGTTTTCATGCTTACAAAGTTTCATTATCTATGATAGATATCATGTGTGCCAACTGTGGGGGTATACCTCAGTGGTAGAGCATTTGACTCCAGATCAAGAGGTCTCAGTTTCAAATCCAGATGCCCCCTGACCTTTAGAGTCACAGATATATGACTTGAATTGAAAGCTGAAAAATGCCAGAATTATTGAGCTGCACTGTTGTGAAATATGCACCTAAACAGTGGATAAGTTAAGAATATGCATACTGAAATGCTCAAACTCCAACCGTATTGTACTGGTCACCTTTAGTCACAGCGTTAGCAGAACCTCATGTGTTCTCTTACCTTATCAGTCGCTACAAACACAGCTGGAAATTGTCTCAAAGTCTAGTTAAAAATATCCGGTGATCTCAAACATACAAATGTTGAAACGCCATGTTGAACAGTTGTCTTTCATTTGGCAGCTGTGTACCACCACACCACCCCCAAGCTTATACAGAGTATGTGTAGTGCTCTGGCGTGAGTTATGGAAATTATGAAAGTTTTCTCTCTTCTTCATCTACATGTTGTCAGAAGGGGGTGTAGCTCAGTGGTAGAGCATTTGACTGCAGATCAAGAGGTCTCTGGTTCAATTCCGGATGCCCCCTGACACTTTAGGTTCACAGAGATGAACTCTGTAAGCAAAACTAATTGTAAGCTGTGGTGTTGTGAAAATATGCAAGTGCATGAAAAGCTGCATACTGTTAAATTACAAAGAAAAACAGTTATGCTCATAAAGTTGAATGTTTGTGTGGTCTACTTAGGTTTAGGCACAAATACCTCTTAGCTACTGTTATGTCATTATGTTGTGTTTTGGCTTATCTGGTTCTGTACTGTTATAAATATCCAGTGCTTTCATGCTCGAAAAAGCCATATATGATAGTTATTAAGTGCAAATGTAACAAATCTATGGGTGATTCTTTTACCTCCTTCGCTACTACTTCATGGGTGATACAGCTCAGCATTTGACTGCAGATCAAGAGGTCTCCAGCTTGAATCTAGATCCCCCCCTTAACCTTTAGATAAAAAAGAAAATAACTCATCAGAATCTGTTTAGGTTTAGACACAAAGACCACTGTTCTGGTGTTGGGAAAAGATAAGTTTTTGCTTGCTCGACACATTAACAGCTGGAATTAGTAAAAAAAAAAAAAAAAAAAAAGTGTATTAAAAAAAGTTTTCAGCTGCCGATTGTCCCATCCTCTCAACAAAAGTATGTGTTTTTTTTGCCAAAAACACAGCTGGAAAATGTCCCGATGTGTTCATGTGCCAGTGGATCATTTACTTCCTTTAGTGTTTTTAACTCTTAAGGGGGTATAGCTCAGTGGTAGAGTGCAGATAAAGAGGTCCCCCTGACCCCCAACAGGAACGCAAGCCTTATAAAAATCACTTCATCTGCAGCTCACAGTAGAAAAAGGAGTCAAACATTTTCAGAAATAAAGCAGAGAGTTTTATCTCGTTCTGTGAGAGCAAACTGTGAATTCTCCCAACGCCTGGTTAAGAACATCCAGTGTCTTTGTGCCTACAAATGTAGAAACGCCATCTTGAACGGTCACCTTTTGCTCGGCTGCCGTCTCACTAAGCTGTATGCCGCAAACAAATCTACGATTATACTGTATATGTGTATACGTGTATGTGCTATGACACATAATTTTTTTGTACTACCTTGATCATTAAAAGACAAAAAGAGCGTCATTTATTGCCGCAAATAGCCCCTTTGTTGATCGTGGCGGCCCTGTGACCACAGGTGAAAAGGCGTTCAGAGTCCTCTGGGTCCCTCACTTCAGAGCGTGATGTCACTGGATCTGTTTTAGAAACCTCCTCACTTCCCGCTCCTCTGGGCTTTGTGGCATCCCGAAAACACAACCGCTGCAGACATTCCCCGTCAGGAGAGGCCTGAATGATTCTGAGATGCTTTAACACAATGTTCTCCTCCTGTCCTGATCCTGTGAACAATGACAGATGGGTTAAAAAAAAGTCAAGGTCGATCATGTCTGCAACTCACTCCATCTGTATCTGTTTAGGATTTTTAATGTTGGTCCATTAGCAACCAGTAGGATTAATCATTTTCAGAGGATTGAGGTTAATTGCCGCCTCTTTTTTCAACCTTTCACTTGTTGTTTTTGTGACTCGTTTGGATTTTCGTTCATGTTTTTGTGGCAAAGTTCAATAGGAGCTTATTGTTTACTGAGAGGGAGCTCCGCGGGGAGCAGGGTGATATACAGCAACAGGGGAGGCCTGACGAATTAAGGAGGCATGACAATGAAACCCAGATGTGAGTGAAGGAGAGTTTATTACTTGAAAACAGCAAGAGATAATGTGGTAAATGCTCCCTAATTATCAAAGACATTCTGTTAAGTGACTGAACATGCGACAATAAGGATAAAAAAAAAAGTCGGAGCAGATGTTTTTCCAGTCCTTTTTGGTTTATAAATGCAGATGTTGCCTTTTTTTTATCTCTGAAAGCTGTTATGTATTTTCGTGATCCGTTAATTGCAATTAAAACTGCCGTTAAATGACAATATTAAAGGATAGCGGGATTAAAGGCTATGGAGGCTAAGCAGGGGTTGCCACATGGCATATTTTAACCCATCAGAAAATCCACTGTAGTTACAGACACGCATGTAAACATGCACCTTCTTCCCAGACCGTCCAACCTGGTCAGCTGAGGGAATCCGCTCATTTTGATACCGGGATTATTTCCTGGCACCAGTTCTGGCTCAGCTCCAGAGCAGCTTCCACCCCGCAGAGCAGCAGTTTATCCCTTGTGGTGGGTCCAACCGGTCTGATCCTCTCATATTAAATGGATTAGCGGAGGCCTTGTTCTACTGTCAGGAGCTTGTGAAAGGAGCAGGGATTTAGCATGTTGCCGCTTTTTTTTGGACAAAATGTCAAACTGCAAATGTAGAAAAATCACGCCCCCACTAAAAGTAGATCTTCCAGCCTGTTCACACCGAGTGTATATCTGCACCCCGGTGTCAGAAACATGATTCGTCGCCGACCTCTCGGAGAGCTTCAGCCCTGTTTAGCCTCTGTAGTATCTGTGGGAAACTGTAGCATTAGTGCTGCTTACAAGCTTTGTGATTTCCCATGGGAGACATCCATGACAGGAGCAGGTTAGGCTGGGCCCTCAATGCTGCGTTTGCCTGACCCGGGGTAGAAGAGATCACGTTACAGATATCTGGAAAAATCACACGAAGGGTGTAAAGTTCGCAGCAAACTGCATTCACTCTTGGACACATTCAAGCTGAACGCCGCTGCTGTCTTTCGGCGTTCCTCGCGAGATAGAACCGAGAGTCTCTGTGGTCGCCCTGCACTTCAAACACAGTTCCTGTTAGAGCTCCCGCTCTGCCGGTCTTTGAGTAGACGGATGGCAGGTGCTCCTCCCTGCCTGCGCTGTTGTATTAATCTCCCTCAGAAGGCAGCCGACCCGTCACCCTCCCAGGCTTCCATACGGGCGCCACACTAATCACACTGTTTAATAGGAGGTCGTCTGTGTCCGAGCGCTCACGCAGACTCCACAGATGTCCTGAGATCAGGCTGGGCACAAACAGGCCTGACCTAGGATCAACCCTCCAGGACCAGACCTGCACTGACACAGCCTCAGTGTGGATCTTTATGATGACCGTATTGTTCTTTATAATCCTCCTTCATTCATAAATGTGTTTAGTTTATTCTTTAATCTGGCAGCCAATCGTCAAACTTAAACCTCCAATGTCAAGCCTGCTGGCAGAGAATAAGATGTTGGCACTGAACGTTTCTGCAAAGCACCGATATGTTAAATGGGAACATTTTATGTATCATATTACATTTATTATTAAGTGTGTATGAGTTTCTTATCAGGAGGAGGGGAGGATGTTGGTCATGTGACAATGAGGAGGTGACACAAAGGTGTTTTTGTGGGGGTATAGCTCAGTGGTAGAGCATTTGACTGCAGATCAAGAGGTCCCCGGTTCAAATCCGGATGCCCCCTACTCTTTAGTATGTATTATATATCCAAAACTGAAATAGTCCCCAATGCGTATTAAAAACATGCAGTGGCGACACACTACAAATGTTTGAGGGCCTTCTGCAACAGTGGCCTCTCACACTCATGCCAGTCTGTCAGGTCTTACACGTCCACATCACTTACTCACTCCTTCTTGAATCAGCAGTATTTCGTTTTCTACAGGCAACATCAGTGGTAGAGCATTTGATTGCAGATCAAGAGGTCTCCGGTTCAATTCCAGATGCCCCCTGATGCTCAATAGGGATCACATGTTTACAGAAATTACTCTAAGTCAGTGAGCTGCATTGCTGTGAAATGGATGAATTAAAGAAAGACATGCTGAAACACTGCAGTGATGTGCAGTGTTTGAAGCCATTTGCTTATCTTGTTCTCTCGCAACAAGCTGTGAATTCTTACAAATGTTGAAAAGTCATATTTTGCCAGGCATGTATTGTAGATTTCATGTTCGCTTGTCAACTGCTTTTTACTGTGGTTTCAGAGAGGGGGGTATAGCTCAGTGGTAGAGCATTTGACTGCAGATCAAGAGGTCTCCGGTTCAAATCCGGATGCCCCCTTAACCTTTAGATTCACAGAATGACTTCATCGGATACAGGTAAGGACAATATGTGTTGTTGCTGATGTGCAAATGTACAGGAAAAGTTTGACGTGCCGGTGAAATACTTGATGTACATGTCATTGGAGGTGTTTGCTGTAGTCTAACAGTCTAACGTTCACAAATAATGTCGTCCTGATCAAGTTATAAACCATCATCATTAAGCAGCAAATGTTATGAAAGGAAACACAAGGAAAGATTGAATTATTATAAATAAAAATATCCAGATGTCTTGTTCTTACAAATGTTGAAATGCCGTCTCAAACAGTTGTCATCACCATATGTAACGTAGAAAGAAAGAATGAAAGAAAGAAGTCAGAGTATATTTTAAAAACATTCATTTTCTGAATATTTTAACTTTGAACGAACAATGAAAATGATCTGAAAAGACAAGTGCTGGCTTCAAGCACTAAAAGTAATATTACATTTATCCAAACCACCACTTTGTTTATGTTGTAGATGAGCTTTAAAACCCTGCAGCATAATCTTAATATGCCTTGAGATGCTCTAAAAGTCTCAGTCTGAGCCCACACACGTGTGTCCCATCACAGTCAGACAGTGTTGGTCATGTGATCTACAGTGAGCCCCCTCTCGCTCAGCTGGACTCGGCATAGTCCTTTCAGCGAGGCAGGCCCAGCCCCCCGATTGAGGCCACACTTACTCACTGGCCCTTTCCCACAACCTCCAGGCACCTTGGAGGAAGTCATCCATGCATAACTGTGCTCCTTAATCAAAGGCTGAATGTAGAAGTTGTCCCGGAGGTTGGCTGCTGCGAGTGCGGCATTAGCAAAGCACATGCTCTCCTTTCAGGGGGAGACAATGCCGCCCATTGTGTCCGGCCACAAGTGTCTATTTTGATTTAAAGGGGGATCTTACGACCAGACAGACAATGACGAGGGAAGATCTCGGAAGAACACACAGGATGCGCTCAGGGCGGCACACCACCAGAAAATTAACAAGCTCCTGTGTGTCGGCATCGTCCTCCAGATAACAGACGCAGCCTCCGCCACGCCTGATATCAGAGATACCCTGCAGAGTAATGCCCTCTGCAGCTGTTTTGACAGACTGAACTTATCTGTGTTTTCAACTGATGTAACGAGCTCCACTGGGCCTCTTACAGATGTCAAAATAAGAGCTTAGTGTGATAAATGGACGAGACCTCCGGGTATCTGGATTCACTCTGATAGCAGCTTTACTGGTCATTAGTGAGAGACACACTGGACAGACATACAGGCTGATGAATGTCATGAAATCAACTGAAAATTTAATTTAATTTAAACATATCTGGAGGCTGTGTGTCACAGTGGACGCACAAGAATAAACCAGACAAATGTTGTCTTCATGTCCCGTCCCACCTCTTTCTGGCCTCTTCACGGCTTTATAAATAGCAGTGACCCATCTTTAAATAGGACATTGTTTTGTCTATTGTCTTTCCATCCATGTGCTGTCCTGATCACTGATGCTGAAGAGCTGCAGTAAACATCCTCTGACCCCCCCAACACAAAACCCTGACCTCAGTCACAACACGCAGGTCTCCGTGTTTTAGGAACGTGCTTAAAGTGATGATAGTAGAAGTTCAAAAAACAACAGCTGAGTTAATAAAAAGTGTGTTTTGCACATAGGATTAAAAAAAACTATGGAATGGGGATAAACAACAAAGCCTAGGCCACGTTAGCATTAATATCATGTTCACATTACCTGCTTCTGACCTGACTTCCGTACATGGAGTTGGAGGTGATGATGGTAGAGTTAGCCAGTCCGAGACAGCGTTTCAACATTTGAAACTGCTGGCTGTTTTTAAGGAGACAATTTCCAGCCATGTTTGTGGCGACACAAGCTGGTATTTTACGACAAACACAAACTTACCCTTACATTAACCAAGTGTTTTTTGAGTGTAAACCTCATCAGGCCAGAAGAACAGCGTTGTCACACAATAAAATTGAAAAGTTAACCTAAAAAATGTACAGTTTCAACATTTATTCCGCCGACTGGGCTCACAGGTTGACTTCATGTGACTATGAAACGTGGTAGACAAAAATAAAGTTGTGTTAGTGGTAAGAAACCTTTACCTTTTACTTAAAAAGTCCATGTATTCTGAGGTCATTGTATTGTTTCCTTTGCACTTGAAACTAATGGAAACGCTAAAATGCAAAAAAAAAAACTTGACACGTGAACACACCGAGGTCTGGAGAACAACTTCCCAACTCGGGAAATGGGACCAATCCGAGGAGCACGTGAATGCAGAATTATTACCTCTATGTGTGATGCTTGGGGCTTAAAAACTCTTCAGACGTGTCTAATGAAAAGCTTGAACCAAAAGCATCAAATCAAATTAATCATATCATACATGACATTAACCAGATAATGACAAAAAATAGTACTGAAACATCAGATGTGTGCGGACCAATGAGGGGACCGCTCCTCCTCTCTTCGACTGGAATGTTTCAGACGAAAGTTTCTTTTCTTAATATTCTAAATTGCTGGGACGTTAATGGAAACAGCACCAGCTTAAGAAGCGGGAAATAAAACACGGTTTCTCCTTTCAACATGATTCGACTCAGCATCAGGCTGTTTAAGAGGAGCCTTTTTAAAAGGATGTTTAGGGGCTCGGACCAGGGGGTGTGCTGGAGTGGTGGCTCGCCATTCTTCTCATTATCCGGCTTGCCATTTTCATTGGAATGAAGGCCATCTATCGGGAGCCCCTATAGGTCCTTTCAGGGCCGAATAAAAGGATCACTGTGAACGGACCTGTGTGTGGGTTGCTCAGACATGGGAGACAACAGATGTGTTAAACGCAGCCCGCTCCCGCACAAAAAGCCCGGAGAGTCGGGCTGCGTGCTCTCTAACGGAGAGGCAGCTTTGTGTTAATTGCTGAATGAAGTCGGTCAAAGCTGCTGCGAGCTTTTAGGGTGTACGTTCGAGGAGGAACGCCACATCATAAAGAGCAGTTCCCTCCAATTTCTTTCTTGGAGGGAAGTGCCGCGGAGAAGAGGCCATAAAATTGTTACAAGACCGTTAACCAAAGTTCACCTTTACATCCCACAAAAACCTCCTCAGTGTGACTTTATCTGGGGGAGAGACTACAGCAGGAGGTTGGATAAAAGCTGAGCAATCACCAAGTCACCACCACCACCAGTCAGCATCGTTTTAAACATCTGTAATATCGCATCAATATGAATCAATATACAAATGGTAACGCAAACAAGGCGAACGTTTGGGGACCCTGTGATGGTCAGTGATATAATCCCCCATCACGGCACTATACTGTGCAACATCTGACAATGTTGAATGTTGAATTTCAGTAATTGGTCTTGTTCTTGTTCTTCATGTTTTTCAAATTTTACTAATGTGAACAGTGGAAAAAAACATTTGTTTTAAAAAGGATTGGATTTTCCTGAATATAACGTGATGATGATGAAAGAAAGGAGGGCCTCCGGGGAATTTTTACCCTGGGGCTCAAAAGACCCTAGAAATGCCACTGGTTGGAAGCAAAATAGCCTAAAATCTCAAAATTTAACTCAAAAAATGTTTTCTGTTGTAGTTTCTCTCCCTTAAGTAGAAGTATTACCAGCTCAATGTATTGAATGAATCAAATTAAAAAAGTACCTTTGGTTTTTATCATTTTTTCCATTAGTTTGTTTTACCAAAGCTGATTAGTTGATACATTTTAAGCTGATTTACACTACTTTGTAAGACTTGGTTTGACTTTTAGGACTTTTAGAAATATAGGAAATACACTTGGTGAGATGCAGAGTTTTGTATGCAAGATGTGAATCTAGAAGAGTAGAGTAAAAAAGATTTCCCTCAAAAATGTAGTGAAAAATTCTCTTAAATGATCCTTGAGTTAATGTTATTTAAATGCATTTTCTCTGTTCTTGATAAGGAAACATATCAACTGGTGACGATGCTGGTGATCCTAGTTCAGGGTTTGCTGCTTCACCCCTTGCCTCAAATGTTTGGTTTTTTTTGCCTTCCATCAAACTTGCTCTAGTTTGCCTCAGTGTTTCCTGGTTCCACAGAAAACAGACACTCCCCTCCTGTATTCCTGTGGGAATCAGGATAATCCAGGGAGATCGCAGCTAACTGTCCCAGATCGAACCTCTCCTTCATCTGCCTACACTCTGGATTTCACATCAACCTCAAATTTCCCTAGCAACACACATAAATATAATATTTTGTTGATTTCACCCAAACACAGCGCGGTTTAATTCAACTTCTGCACCCCTATATCATGTCTGTGACACTGAGGGGAGGGGGAGCAAAGGTCCCTGCATCAAACCCCGGGGTCTGCACAATGGGAGCTCGGCGTAGGCTGCCCGAGGCGAAGCCATCTGCCGCGGAGAGAGTGGAGTCCCTTTGTCAGCTATTGTGGAATGCGGAGGCTGATTGATGAGGGCCGGGTGATTCCTTTAGGGCCTGGTGGTGAGGCAGCAGGCAGCGCTGCGAGCCCGAACAGACACCGCAGGGAACTCCCTCTCCTTCTGTCCACACATTCAGCGGTCACGTGACGGAGCTGCCAGACGCTCCAACTTGGGAAAAGTGAGAAAAGGAAAGTGTTCTGAGGAGCTGATGTAATGTTCTAGGACAGGCAATAAAATACTTTTAGTTTTTTGTTTGTTACTCAGTAAGTGTAAGAATCTTTTCGCGTGCCATGTTGTATAAGAATGTACTTCAGGCTGGATAGTGTGTCCCCTGCCTGGATGCTGACCTCTGACCCTCTCAGCAGGTGTGTGTGGACGGCCTTTATTGAGAAAAGCCCGTCCAGAAGCCCTTTTGGAGTGGGTGGGTCGGGGGGTTGGAGGACAGGGCAGATGTTGTATGTGGAATCCCCCGGGGAAAGTGTGCCGCCACAGAGGGAAGGGGTCAGGGCAAGAGGGCGGATCTCAAACACAAGCAACACAACAGACAGCGCTGGTTTCCATGGCAGCGGGCTGCATCACTAAGCCGTCTTTCACCGAGACATAAAATATGACTTTAGGCTCCGGGATCAGAGACAGAACGAGGCTTTATTCTGCTTCTGGTGGCAGAAAACTCCAGAATCTATTTCAGTTTCAAACAAGAACATTACAGCTGAATTTGAGATCAGAATATGGTAAACAGGAAGACAAACAAACAAGAAGTTTGGTTTCATGAAATCTAGATATCAAAATCGACTCTACTTTGTGTGCAACAGTGGTGGAATAGAAGTAAATTTACTCTTATCTTGACGTACTCTACTTTTTCATTCAATGTTACTTTGTAGTTTTACTCTACTACATTTTTTCGACAGCTAGTTATTTCTCAGCTCAATATCTTACATAAAACAGATAAATATATATATATATATATATATATATATATATACGTATATATATATATATATATATATATATTAGGGCTGTCAAAGTTAACGCGTTAATAACGCGTTAACGCAACGTCCTCTTAACGCCGTTAATTTTTTTAACGCGCGATTAACGCTCAGTATATTTTAAAAAAAAAAAAAAAAAAAAAAAGCAAAACGCGCATTGTATGATTACGGCCGTCGGCGGCACCCGTAGTCTTGATACAGAGGGTGGCAGAAGAAGAAGAAAGGGAATCAGAAGAAGAAGAAGCAGGGTTGGCGGTTCGTTAAAAACACAGCAGACTTAAAAGCAGCACTCGCTGCAAACTCCTCATCTCTGCTGTCACTCACGGTGGCGGACATTTGTTTCTCCATCGCCCTGATCATTTTGCGGGACACTCTCTCGTGTTGTGGCCGTTTGCTGATAACTCATCCCCGCATGTTTATCTCAGGCTCCTCGCTAGCCTTCTTCCTCCCTCCCGCAGGCAGAGAAACGTCTAGCAGCTGCTTCTCCCGAGTTTTCCTCTAAATATATCACGACAGAAAGTTTGAATTTCAAGTCGTACTTTTTATTGTTTTGCTGCACCGGAGCCATGGCGATCATCAGTGTGATACTGACTGACAGAAAGCAGCACACTGTGTGAAAAAGGCGAAGAAGAAAAACGTGCAGTGTCAGTGGACACCACTTGCAAGCCAAACAGACGGCAGATGCAGAGAGCCCATCGGCCCCCCTCGCCAAAAGCAGACAACCCTGGATTTATTTTCCTGCATGATTTGAAGTGTTGAATAAACGCTGAAAGCGCAAGCATATTTGACCTTTCTTATGTTGTTAAAAGTATTAAGAACATGAAAAAATACATTAAGGTACATTTAGAACAGAAAAAAATGTGCCAAAAAAATTGCGATTAATTTGCGATTAATCGCGAGTTAACTATGGACAAAATGCGATTAATCGCGATTAAAACAATTGATCGTTTGACAGCCCTAATATATATATAAAAAGACAATCAGGTTTGGGCTTGTTGTCAATTTCAGATGAAACTATCAAATGTTTCAAACAAAATAATTGGCACCAGGCTCAATTTTTCACAGATAAACGAAGGTCAAATTACAGCACAAAGGAAGTGTATTTGCTATTGCACAACCAAAACAGGAAGAGGTATTGTTTTCCCTGGTTGCTGTCCCCAGGTGCGACTCCCTGAATTCTGCCTGGGGGCAGCACCCAACGCCCTGAGTGTTGTGTGCCTCATGTGCATTGTCATGTCTCGTATTGGGTGTCTCCACAATTGTGACTTCAAACAGAGATGATTACTTTTATCTTTTCTCATCATCGCCAGTATTCCTGACTCATGTTAGATTAAAACTAAATGTTCACTTATTTCAAATTCAAACCGCGATCCTTTCCTAAATCTAAGCAGGTGGTTTTACTGCCCAAAGGTGACCAAAATGAAATATTATTTTAAGTACCTGAAAACAATAATTTCACTAAGTAAAAGTCAATTAAAAAATAATAATAATTAAGGACCTTTAATATATCACATAAAGGTCTAAGTTTGCAGAAATCTTCTCATGTAACCACCCAAATGATCTGACAAGGCAGAGAGTCACTTCTGATACACGTGGATGTGCGGTCAACAGTATCTCAAAACTATACTTAAACATCTGTAGAACCATATTTGTGCATCATTCCCATCATTCCTCGCTCCCCCATTGTTTTCCATATTTTTCTGCAGATCACACAAACACAATGCTAAATCTCGAGCAGATAAACAACGACTATAATAAGACGCTTTAATGTCTGGGGACGGGTTTTCAGCTGCGGGAGCTTCAAAGCCACAGAGTGCAGCAGAAATAAGACGGAGATAAAAAGCACAGCTTGTTGTCCTGAATGTTTACCGTAGCCGGACCGTGAGTCATTTCCTTTGAGGTGACGACTGCGGAGGAGCGCGACTTTCTGCTTATGTCTTTGATCAAAACGCCCCGGCTGTGTCGGGGTTATCTCAGCGTGCACTAAACGGGCAATAAACCTTTGAATTCAACTGGCTGAAGGATAGCTGGTCACATCCTTATTGCACCAAACTGACAGGCTGCCGCAGGTTGAATCCTCCCTCGGCAGGATTATATGTCGTCTTATTGATAACACATCACAGCCAAATTTTATACACAAAAACGTTTCATCATCCGACCTTGAATCAAACTGTTACAGAGCTACAATTAATAAACCAGACTACACTGCGACACTAGAAACACTGTTCCTCTTAAGTGTTGCTCAAAGGAAGAAACGGCTTTTACGTAAAATAATCAGCAGAAGCACTTTTAACATGGGGCTGAAAACATTGCGCAACAGTCTCCGTGTTTTTTCTTCTCGCTGACCTCGTCCGTAGAAACACCATTGTTCGTCCTGCCAGAGGTCTCCACAAAGAGCCCCCTCTCTGCGACAATGCTCGCAGGCCGAGTGCTCGCCTCTTACGGGAGCTGCCAGTCCCATGATGCATGACATTTGTATAACATTACCGGGGTCACAGCCCACGGTCGACATGATCTCGCCGGATGAAAAGAAAAAAGCGAGTCAGGCCTCCGGACGAATCTTGAACTTCAGTCGGCAGGAAGAAAGCGCAGGTCAGATCGTACTTAGATATGCATCTCCAGCCAATGGGTCGGCCATAATGTTTGAAAAGGTCTCCTCAGAGTGGAGCTATTGTTGAGGGGATCTGAAGGGAACTTCACAAAGAGTTTCATATCATGTCACTGAATCCATCAAAGGATTCGGAAGAACGTTCTCAAAAATGCTGAATTCGTTAATTTCAAGGCTCTTTTTGTTTCTTTATGCGCCATGAAAACACTGGCTTGAACTTCATTCTTTGTCATTCTTTACTCAGGAATTAATGTCGCTTCTCATTTTTACAAGTGAGTGCAAACGCAATTAATGCCTGTCCGACAACGTGGAGCTCTATCCCCCATATTTAATCGATTACCCTTCAATTACGGCCGTGAACCCATATTTGATAGGTAGTAATGTTGACCATCTTGGTGTCTATTTGGCAATCAACACAAAGTACATCTGTGAATGCCACTGGGTGCAAAGCATTAAACTAAAAGTATATATGAAGGTGTCACCAAAACGTCATAGTTATTGATACATTACAATATAATAGAATGAGTTAATAATACAATGCAACTTTATCCATCCAGTGGCTGCCAAGAGACGTCGCTTCAACTTAAGTTTTGGCTCCAGAGGACGTCAGATGATCAACAGAGTCAGCAGGCGTCATTCTGTGGGGAGCATGAGTGTCTGTACAATCCGTCCTGCATCCTGTAGATATTTCAGTCTGCACCGGCAAACCAACAAGCTGCTACCACGGCTCGAACGGCAACACTCAGGAGGGTAACTCACACGGAGACAGGTAGACTTCAGACTGGACTGCCTGTGTTAGCGTCGGTCAGTTGTGGTTTACAAGAACTTTGTTTATGGATTTTATTAGACAGGAATGTGGGTGAAACAATGCGAGAGGAAACTACGTTATCACATGTCCCATTATACAGTGGCAGGTATTGAGCACGGTGAGCCTAAACAGAATCCACAGATAGGAGGGAAATTCACTCAAAATTTAGGAGATGATAAACAAACTTGACTTTTTTGACTTCCTCTCCACAAAGCCAAGAGATAAGCTCCCCTGTCTTCTGCCAGAGAGGATACAGGTACTGTCGTACCTCCACGAGCCAACACAAACATGGAAACCTCATCGCTGCCTGAGCAGAGGTGCAGGGAGGAGTCCTTTCCTCTCCCCTCTGATTAGCAGGAAAGGGTCATCGTCCTCTGACATCTCTTTGTCTCTGCAGTATTGACGGAAAGGATCCTGATTTCCCAGGTCGTCGCCGCCGCTTCATCGGTCTCAAGTCAGCCTGGCGCGGCTCGCCCTGACCTGAACGTAGTCACATCTCCAGGAAGAGTCCTCATTGTGATGCTGCCTTTGTAGTCGAACACTGTCCTGGTTATTTTTTCCTGTAACATCACCAAATTACCTTAGGCTCAAAATAACACATGATGGTGTTATTGTTCTCTACCAATCAGCTTGTGACCTGTCTTCATATACAGTTTTTAACTACTCTTCTTCTGACTCCCATGTAGGCACCGTTATTAGATATCTGCTCAGATATATTTAACATCTGCGGACGGTCGATGCCACGAAAAACACGACACCGGCCAACTTTATCTTCCGCGAGCCAAATCCGAGCAGCAGCCTGGAAATAACTTAATACAGATCCTGCGAAGAAATCACAGAGGGACGTCATGTATGGAAAGCGATGGACGTCACTTGGAGGGTCTTCAAAGCCTCTGAGGACGTTACACTTGCCAAGTGGTGCTGTAATGTTGTTTCTGGGGTGCTTTGTAGATGACAAATGGCAGTCAAGATTAAGAATCCTGTCTAATTATACCGTTTTATGTGGCTTTTGTGAGATTTAAAGGCAAGTCTACCCCTACGACCACATTTTACAACTGCTTATTTAAATCCCGAGGCTTCCTTCGCGTCGTTTCATGCGTTCGCGGTCGTGTCGACTGCAAAATCCTCCCGTGGAGCGGAGCTTTAAAAAGAAAAGGGCTTTCTGAGAAGATTCCCTGAACATTATCTCAGATCCCGCCTGCGTGTTGGCGGAGATTGGAATAACAGGACAAACAGAGAGTAGGATGTGAGCAGCCCAACTCTGACCTCCATCTGCACAGCTTCCTCTCCAGTCTCCATGGGTGGGACTCCCCCCAGGCCGCTCAAACTCACACATTTCTACTGTTCAACAATCATGTCTCAAATTATGCGCCGCTATGCCTTCTCAGGCCTGCTGTAGTGTTTCTCAGGGTGCTGAGGTTAGGGACCCTCGTTGTCGAGAGGGGTTTGTTGCAGTTGGGCTGCTGCCACCCCGAGATATTAATCTGCAGTCATGGAGCAGGAAATCAAAAATAAGCTGTCGAACACAGTGAATTAGTGGAAACAGCTAGATAATCCACTTTCCCCATAACAATAAAGTAACGGGCATGTTTCTCAGAAAACATCTCAGCGCTGAGGAGAGGAAAGTCGTCTGAACACAGAAAAGTTGTGGGAAGTCGAGTCATTGATTTAAGCAAACAGCGCGGCAGACAAAATTAAAAGACAACTGTGGAAAATGTAAAGTTTATCTTTTGATGGTGTGAACATTTCCCAAGCTGGCAGTGCTTAAAGGGACAGTTCACCCCAAAATCAAAAATGTGTATTTTTTCCTCTTGCCTGTCGTGATTTTCATGTCTAGAATGTTTTGGTGTGAGTTGATGTTATCTGCGTTATAATGGGACTAGACTAGAAGTGCCAAAATACATTTTAAAAACTCAACAGTCTCTTTCCAGATATCATGACACAGCTACTAAAGATAATCTACAGACCTTGCTGTGGGCAGTTTCATGTTGGAAATATTTTCTTTCAGCCAAAAATAAACCAGCACACAGTACCGACATGCAGGACGAGGAGGTCATGCTCGACGTGACAGCGCAGGATGTGGACGTGATCGTCCTCCTCAGCGGAACTGTAACATCAGCAAGTTTTCGTCCAAGAGTAGATGCAGTGATATACAACACCAAACTGCTCACAACAAGCTCTGTGGATTATTTTTGAGTAACTGGGTCATGATCTCTGGAAAGTTGGGTTTTTCAAATATATTTTTTTTAGGCGGTTTGAGCACCACAAGCCATCTAGTTCCCTAGATCTATGTTCAATAAAACGGCGGGTATCTCCAAAACTCTTCAACTCACACCAAAAAAGATATACATGCATAAATAGCCCTACAGGTGAGATGAAAAATACATATTCTCTTATCTTAAGGCCTATATATCTAAAATATTCAGATTCAGTAGTTTTGTCCCAGTGGTGCAGAGCTGAATGCAGCATCTGCATGCTAACATGCAGTTTATCTTATTCACAATCTTTGTTCAGCCTGTTCACATGCTAACGTTTGCTAGTTAGCACTGAGAATAAAGTATGACTGAGGCTTGTGGAAAAATCAGCAGATCTCCAAAGTCATAAGTCAGAACATCGTCGTGGAACCGTGAATGTTTTTACAAGATTCTTGTTCCAGTCCTTCCAGCACACGTTGAGGTCTTAAAGAGAACATTTCATCCTGCTAGAAGCTACAAATAGTTCTCACTGTGCCTTCAAAGTTCTTAGAATTGATCTTTTATTGACCTTGAGTATCCGTTGCAAATTTCATGCCGATCTGTTGAGATATTTCAGCCTGGACCGGAGCACTGGAAACACAGAGCTAGAGGCATGTTGTGAGCATGGTAAATATTTAGACAACTGGCTATCTGCAACAAAATCTCTGAGATTTGTTTTTTGATATACACTCACTTTTTTTAAATACAGTAACATGAGGGCATGGAGACCAGAGTTTAGCATGTGGCTTGAATTTGTTTGGTTGGCTCATTTGCCAGCGGAGCGAAACACTTCCAGCCTTTATGGAGATCGGCACTCGATCTGATGCATCGCTCGTCCCCTCAGGAAGTGTGTGCACCAGTGCAAGCAGAGGAAGTTTACCCCAGCTCCACAGATCTCTGTTTATGTTGGGGCCACCACGTTGGGATGTAGAGCAGCGCTGATTTTCTTTTTTTCTTTTTTTGTTCTCTCTCTTTCCGTGTGTGTTGTTAACAGAGTCACTTTTTTCCACTTGATAAGTGGAAAGCAAACAAATTGATTCTGTTGTTAGTGATGAAGTGCAGGATGTAGCTCTTGGATTAACCACAAAGATGCGTTCGATGAAAGGGAATCCTCCTCTGACTGACACTGAGGCAATTTATTGTCATTACTGGAATGATACACGGATTCTGTTTGGACAGTAGGTCGGCTTCTGTAGCAGGAGGACTGTCACTGAAATCACATTTGTGCCTCTAACAGAGCCGGTGGTCAGGCTGCGACTTTAGCGATTAGCATTGCTCGAAAAAGAACTCGAAAAATTTGAAACAGATTCATGCCAGAACATCAAGCGGCTGTGAAATCAAAGGAGTGATGTGTAACACAGGTCCTTTGTTGGCCTTCGCATCTTCTGTTAAAACCCAGAGAAATCCATAATGGTCACCTGTCACTATAACTTCAGAGGAAACACAAGAAAGGACCGATGATACGTCAGAGAGTGAGGAATGAAGTCGTCGCAAACAAAATGTGAATAAAACTTTAGAACTTTATTACCTCGTTGTGAACATTTCTGCCTGTGGCGATGAAAGCAGGCATCGCTGTCATGGTTCAGGGTTTTTTTTTTTGGTTTGTTGATTTCCTGTTTTATTTTGTAGTTATATCCTCATGTGTCGTGTTTTACTTTCTACTTCCTCCCTTTCTCTGTTTTCCTGCCCTTTTTTGCTCCTCACCTGTGTTCCACTGATAAATCACTCCCTGTGTATTTAAATGTGTACGGGGGACCCTCTTGCTAAAGTAACTGCTGCTAACTGTAGCTGCCCATAGTTAGCCCAGTTAGCCCTGAGGCTAGGGGTTAAAACTGGACTCTCTGGGACCGGGATTGGCCGGGCTAGCCAGTTATCAATGCCGAAAGACATCATAAGGTCAAAACTGCTATTTGTTCACATTCTGTTGATAATTGTAGTTCAGTTTTTAATGTTTTCAACTAAAATTCTTACATAAAGCCCCTTTGAGCGCTCCAGGGAAAAATCTGAGTTGTCACTTTGTCGTAAAAGTCTAATAAAGGGGAAAAATGCCAAATAAATTTCCCGTCTCGCCCCGTCGCCCTCGGCCAACACTCCATGGTCACGATGCTTTCTTTCTTTCCAGAGACGCCCGATTTAGTCAATGCCTGCTTTGTTGGACGCAAATAAAAATGACAGTGTGTCACACTGAGACGATTCAAATCACAACACAACAATGTAACGCTGCTCTTTTTGAATTAGCCTTAAGTGACTGATGATTTGCTTCATGATGAAGAAAACTGGCTATTAGCTTTTTTCTATAAATGGCTGCATTTAGGCTCCATTAAGTCTGTAAACATAAAAGTGTATTTTCATACAAGTTACAAAATGCCATTTCGTCCCCAGAGGCTCAAACATCAGACTTTCCTCTCTTTGAATTCCGGTGGTCTCACAGATGCAATCTATCTTAAGATAAGGAGGTTCGCTGTTTGCTTTAAGTGGAAGAAAAATGTCCCGTTTGTTTTTCCTTCTGAAGATTGTTTGGGATTTGCTCTTATCTCCATCGTGTTTTACACACCGAGGTGAAACAGAGATGTTCAGGCGGCCAGGCACACAGCGGCACGAGGTTATCAGCTGTGTCGCAGTGAAACGTCTCCCCCTTCTCCTCCGTTTCTCAGGGCGGGGGTCTCTGCCCCAAATTTGTTTTGCCTGCAGAGGAGGTATGTCAGCCCAGGCCATAACTTCCACTGAGGACACGGAGGTCGTGATCTCTGTATGAATGGACATCTTCATTTCCATTTTTCACACAAAGGCACCATTTAGATGAGTCTGCTCATGTTCTTGTCGTCTGAGTTTTAATGGAGGTCAGTTACTTAAAAAAAAGTTGAGATGAAATGATAAATGCTTTTTTTTTACCATTTTTAATCACATCCATCCATCCTGCCGTGGTTTATGGAGTTGAGCTGCTGTCAGACTTTCACCACTTGCTCTCTTAGTCATGCAGCTAACGTTAGCAGTCCTATTAGCTGCCTTACATTAAGGAGTAGCAGTATGTTGGGGTAGCATGGAGCCAAATTACACTCTGCTCTCCATATTCTTGCTACCAAAAAAATCATAAACACTGTCTTTAAAAGTGCAACTTTCTCCCATTTTGACATTTAAGAGATCTAAATTCAAAGTTTAAATGCAATCATATGTTCTTTGGACAGTGAATTGTGAGCTTTCTCATGTCATTATTGTTATATAAAGCTAAAGATCCAACGTTGTATCTGTGGTGTTCCCCTCATCCTGTCAGCGAAAAAGTTCCAGGATTCACCAACAACAACCGTCTTTGTTCTATAAATCTGGTCCAACAGACATTTGAGCCTTGTACAAACTGAAAAACATCTAGAATCTCATGATCAGGGGCAGATTTTTATCATTACGCATGTTTGGTTCACAGTTTGTTGTTCTGCCAAGCTGGAAAAACATAAAATATTTTCCAGATTTCCTGCATCACAGCGTATATTGAAACCAAACGTCTGCTGTCAACCCCTATGAGATTTGAGCATGTTTCACTCGATGTATCCTCCTTAAAGCGAAGAGTTACAGTAACGTGACCGCTGATGTTAAATGAGGTCACTGTTTCTCTTGGCATTGTCTGAGATGTAAAGAATTTCCTTTCTCCTGGTCACATGTTGAATGTAAGGCCACAAAGAGGGAACAGTTTGAGTCGCACACACAGTGATCGGGTGTGATCGCTCCATTTGATCTCCCTTGTTCTCTCTTCAGCAGCAGAACATCCTCATTTTTCGCCTCATAAAGAAACTGGTAATGAAACAGATCATTGTGACACTCCCGTCACTTCCTTCTCTTTATGTTTGCAACACACAGGCGACAAAAGATTTGGAAATACATCCTCATTTAACTCGATCGTCAGGATCATGGAGCTAAAGCATACAAGCAGAGAGAACTGGCACCAACCACTTAAGTTTCACTTCTGTTCGTAAAGGGCACTGCTTTAACACACAAAGTTCACAATAATACATATTGTTCCTTTTATCTGTAGCACTATTGTTTTGTTTGGAGATTCGTGAGAGACTAGAGACTTCGGCCGACCGAGCCCGCTAACTTACGGTTTAGCGCCGGGCTAACTTGAATAGACACAAAAACATTTAATCTTGTAGCTCTTTTTGTTTTTCCCAATTTTGTTGGACCGAATGGCTTGAATTATGACAGGCAAACAAGTCTTAAAATGGGTAATCCCAATTGTTTCTGACAAAGCAGATCATTTTCATTGACTCCATTATGCGACCTGATGAGAAGCTGAAGCAATGAAATTCTCATTAAGGATCCACCGGAGCTCAGTGAGAACTGGGCCACTGTGACAGTGTCTCACCGAGACGCTGGGAACCGAGGTCACGCAGGAACTGCATGGTGTTTTCTCAGGGAAAATGACGGGGCGAAAATTAAAACAGTGGAGGGCAAGAACAAAAAGGAGGACAAAACAACAACAAGACTCTTCACCACACTGTGGTTTGGTTAGGAAGGTTGCGAGAACTGGGTTTTCAAAATGCAACCAAGTGTGGTTACCCGAGACCAAAATCTATGGTCTGGATAGTTTATGAGCTCAGAGTGGAAATGTTGTCCCGTTGTGAAATTACACTTCGGAAATTTAACAACAGAACATCAAAACACAAATGAAATGTCTTTTTTTTATCATGTCAGATTGTTCATGACGCTGCTTTGCTCTGCTGTCTGAGAGAAATATTCCCTCTGAAGAACACTAGAGTTGCCTCATCTTTACGTTCACCACAACATATAGGGCCAAAGAGTTAAAGTGATCCACCCCCACCTAATTAAAAAAAAAAAAAGAAACTGTGATAGCTGCGCTGAAAATCAAAGCCTTAAACACAAGCTGTCTGCAGGTCGCGATAAGAAACGAGATCCACCAGAGGAGGCGAGATGGAGAGATCGATTACTGTGAGGTTTCCCATGATCCCGCCTCTCTCCGGGGAGAGTGAGCCTCTGCTCCGGCGCTGCGTGGGTCTCCCCACTGTCATTATCACCGATGGGAGCCACAATAGGTCAGGGAGATGAGATAACATTGTGAGCGGCGGAGCAGCAGGTGAGAGGCTCAACAGGGCACGATTAGGTATCCGGGTCCCAGGGTGTAGCATTGCCTGGGGCCTCGGGGGCCTCGGCCCCGCCATCTGCCGGGGTGAATTCCTCCCAGTTGGAGAGGAGCCGCTCAATATCAGCGCAAACTGTTGCTGTGGGGCGTTGCTTTGAGTTTCTCCTGTTACCTTTCATGGAGAGAAGTGTTACACTTTACAGTTCCTTTGTTACAGTCTCAGACAGAAGCTCAAAGAATGCAAGAAACTCTGGTGGGACAAAGGACCGAAACTTCCGGTATTTGTGTTGTACTTCTTTGTTGTTTTCTGACTTCATTAAAGTTCCAATCCACTTTTTTTTAGCTTCAGTGTGAAGAAGCTTTATGTGTAGAGTTTGACACTAGAGTGTACATTTTCACCGTGTTCCCTTTTCAGAAACAAATCAGAAGCATGGAAATATTTTGGATTTTGGAGAAAAGCCGGTCAACACGGCGTCTCATTCAGCAGTTCACTAACTTGCTGCTCTTGCAACAGCAATAATATTAGCAGCGCTGTTTCAACAATGGTAGGCTGAAAAAACGATACAGTATCTTCTGTAACTGTGTTAAATTGGCAGATAATTTCGTCTCGTATCAGTCGGAGGCCCCTGAATTGAATTGACTTGAAATCGAATAGTGGCAAACTATCGTGTCATTGTCCAAAGAATCTGTATGATATTGTGCTGTGAAGAAACTTACAGTCCTGTTTGGAAGCTAATCGTGGTCAAATATGCAGCATAAATAAATGTGATGTAGAAACTTGAATCCTCTGGTGCTCAAACACTGAGAACGGACTTAACAGTAAAGCAGGAGACATTTTGTATCACTTCATGGGGAAATTGAAAATATTTGCATGTTAGAGTCATTACAATGGAAAGCCTTGTATTTATGCCTTATTACATGTGTGGAAGGGGGTCTGCTTCATCTGTTGCGCTTTAAAATGTCAAGTTATGCTTTTGTAGCCAAAACAGAGCATATCTGTGGACATGAATATATTCCATCTGCGTGCCTGTAAGCCCTCTGGCCCCGTCACACAGCCCTGCAGTCCAGATCCGCCTGTTTTCTGGACTGTAGGTTTCGGGGCTCCAGCGTGAAGGCCATCAGTCAGCGAGAGCACACCCCAGGGATGCTCCGATGACAGCCATGCTGGATGGTTCACACATGACCTGAGAGCACTGCCTGCACGCAACACGCCGTCCCGTGACCCGTAAGCACCAGCCCCGCACTTTGATCTGACAACATGGTGTAAAACTGGAGATGCCCACTAATGCTCACGCATGCCAGACGCGCAGTCCGTCTGACGGGCAGGCGTGAACACGGCTGAACATGAGAATATTGAATTAGGGGCCGACGGATGTGTGGCGTGGCTCTCGGCTTACCAGATCGGGGACAGGTGAGCGACGATCAATCAAGGGTTGTGTCACTTGATACTCTTGAACGTGGAGCTCTGCATGTTTGGAAACTCCACCTATCAGATTGTTTTCAATCACGTGGAAATAAAAAGCAGAAGTCTAATTAATCGATGTGTTGACAGACACGTTATCGGGGCCAAACTCTGCAGTTCTGATAAGACTAAAGGTGTGTGTGTGAGTGAAGAGCCACATCTGGTAAATCACTTAAAATCAGTTAAGAAGCTCCCGGTGCCGATACCAGATCACTGTGACCAGAACCTCTAACCTGACAGCGATAGATCTTGACGCGCTTATTATCCGTCAGATCTACTTTCACTCCCTTCAAACACCAAACTACCCAACAGTAGGCCCCCAGAATACCAGATTTAATATGTTTGCAAGCCGGCACACACCATCGTTTGTTTGCGACCGAACGCAATGGCACATATTTTATACGAGGATGTTGTCTGGCTGCAGTCCGTCTTTTGGCGGATGGACATTGGCTGTCTTTGTGTGGATCTGGAGGGCTGATGACACGTCCAGATGTGGAGAGTGACCCTGCGCTGACCTGAAGTGGAGCCCACAGTGTTCCTGTTGTGCATCCCAGCACTGAGACGCTGGATAGTGGTGATGGGTTTAATGGATGCGTATCATATTGAAGGGAAAAAATGGGAAGAAGAGAGTCTGTTTGGCATAAGAATACGCCTCAAAGGTATTAAAGATTGGTCAGCGCCCGCCCCAGCCGCAGTCCGCACACACTGCTGCCATTTGGCAAATGATACACAAGTATCCGCTGTCGCACCACCAAACTACAGGGCAGCTTCTGTCCACTAAAATCGCTTGTTTTCCTGTCTTTTTTCCAGTTATGTGGCATTAAGGGACTAAACTCTGTTTTGTTTTACAACCCTGGTGTTTTTCTTTTACCTTTCCATACTGTGGTACTGAGAGCTTCCGCCACAGTCAGTCATCAATCTATTCCTTTAATTTCAGACTATTAGGTGATACACAGTAATGGACAGACCAATAGGGTAAATAATGAATGCACATATGCACATTTTAAAAAGTCGTAAAATACACATCTGTTCCAACAGACCAGAGGATGAAGGGCTTTATCTGTTACAGCTCAGGCTCTTCTGCATTTAACCTCCATCTGTTCGGCCCATCAGGTCCTCCGCCGCTGCTTCTGCTGGAGAACAGTTGGGAAGCTGCTGACAACCTCCAAACGACCCAGAACGACGGTCCAGCATGGGACTATACGACCACCCCCCTGTCCTCCTCCTTCTCCTCCGTCATGCCCACGCCTCCTGCTGGGCCACCAGAAGGCCTCTGTTTTCATAGTGGCCATTACCCTCATCGGGTCGACCCTCTGAGCTAACATCCCTGCCATTAGATACACAAGTAAGCACGACTGCAAGCATGCTCCGTGACACTGGGTAAACATGTTGGCAGAGTGGAGGAATGTGAAGTGAGACAGTTCAAAAAGACCGACTGCGTCTGTAGCCACACACAAAGCACACACATCCATCCAGGAGTTTCTATAAAAATCTGTTTACGGCATTTCTTACTCTCTTTACAGACTCAGAGGGCCACCTCTGACCGGGCCGACCTGGACCAACCTGAGCCGGTCGTCAGCCTGTGACGGACGGAGCACTAAATCTGTTAAATCACTAGTTCACCTCCACCTTTTGGTGAAGGCTCCAAATGGAAAATTGAGAGTTATTAAGCAGAAACATGAGATGGCTTCTCCATCACTGAAACTCACATCACCACCTGGAGAGTTACATGATTTCATCTTTTCAGATTTGAAGTATGGACGACTGAATCTGCAAAAATCAAAAACAAATACATGAATAATTTAACTGATAACTCATTTATTTATTTGCTTTAGGTAGTTTCAGCCCCCCATAGAGAATGAAGAAGAACTTCCTGTGATAATGTACTTTCTCATTACTTTTGATGTATTTATTTGCATATTTATTCACATATTTATTTATTTATTTCCCTTTTCATTTTACAAGATAATAAGAAAATACAATAATAAATATTTAAATCAATCAATCAATTTCTAAAATAAATTATGTTAACATTTTTATGCATAAATTACATTAATATATATAATGGTAAAAAAAAATAAAAGCATTAAATAAAATAACAATGACAGTAAACTTTTAAAAGGAAATATCAATTTATGTCACATTTTATATGGTGATTATTATGTGTCATTTTTTATGCATTTCATGGAATATGTATTTATCACCTGAGCCATTTATTTCTTTACTTATGTTTGATTTGGGCAGTTTCAGTCCTCAACACTGGAGTGTGCTGTTTGGATAAAACCAGCAAAAAATCTTCGACAAAAACAAAAAGGAAAGAAAGAAAGAAAGAAAGAAAGAAAGAAAGAAAGAAAGAAAGAAAGAAAGAAAGAAGGAAAGAAAGAAAGAAAGAACAATCTATATTATCTATGTTAAACCCAGAAGCTGATTTTTATTTGAATTGGAACAAATTGGAGGGGTCATAAACAGTATAATGAAATCCTGTGTCACAACAGTAAAGATTTACTTGAGCAATTTATTTTATTGCCCGGTAATTTACATTTACACAAGTGTTCCTCTTCACTGTCGACACACTGAAAATCTAAATCTTACATAACTTTTGCACCATAATTCTCTGCGTCTGAACGAAAAAGATTAAGTTAAAGATTGTGTATCCGTTCTATCAAATGTGTTTATCTGGACCTTCTCATCTTGATTAAGTTAAACATACATAGATCAACAGATGACCAGCAGCTACACTAACATGCTTCTCTGACAGCACATATTCATCACAGTTCAGCACCGGGTTTATTATGGTTGCTCGGACTTTTTGAGGGATCAGAACCTCTGCCCTCAGACAAACACTCTGTGGGAGCATGTATGCACTCATGTGGGCCGGGTGGCCTGCTGGGCGGCCTTGCTCCCCGGGGTGTCTGCTCATGAGAGGGGCTGTTATTCAGAGCACATCCTGAGGCCGTCCCACCCTCCTGTAGTGTCTGCGCCCATGGAGAGAAGGAGCTGGGAAAGCCCCGCTACAAAAGAGGACAATTTGTGGTAAGAAGCTGAGACTCTGCTGTTTAGGTAAATATTGTAGCATGGTGGGGGGAGAGCTGGGATTGTTGTTAGTACAACAGAAACAGAGAAGGAAAACTGTAATTGAGGAAAATGTTTGGTTATTTCAAACTCTGCTAATGATCACGATAGAACTACTTTCACGGCTGAGCTCACACGGAGCACTTTCCCCTTTTCACGTCACCGCCATATGGTCCGCATTCACTGGGGCATTAGAGAATAAACATCTACAGCATCATTATGTTAATAATGTGGCACTCAGCAGACAGAAGGCCAGGCTGAGTGCAACATGGAGGATGGAGGATGGAGGAAGGAGGGGGGGGGTGGATTTACTAATTCCCACACAGAGATTCTGTCATCGTCTAGAGCAGAAATAAGGACAAATGCAAATGACTCAGCTGATCCAAGCCTGTTGAGAGTGCGGATCTCAGACACTGTTGAGCATCACCACGGCTGGAAATGTACAAAAGAAGGAGGTCAGATCTTCTCAATGTGACGGCGTCATCACACTGAGGCTGAAGCCAATCAGATGACAGCGATCAATCACCTTGTTTCTCTGATAATCTGTCCCCCCTCCTGCTCATCACTACGTCTGTTCTGTAAAAATCCTACATTGTCCACTTGTTACTTCATCTCACATGACAAGTGGTGGAAGAATCTTATACTTAGCAATACCGTAGTGTGGAAATACTCTTACACAAGTGAAATTCATGCATCCATAATGTCACAAATTCAAATTTTCAAAGAAATATTTTATCAAAAACATACTTTATGTAACAAAAGTAAACATACTGATTAAGAAGAATTGCCCATTCAAATAAATATGCAGCAGAGTCAAAGTACAGTACTTGTATCTGAATTGTAGTGGAGAACTATAAAGTAGCAAAAAAAAAATGATTTACTCAATGAAAGCAAAAGTGCATCAAGATTGTACACAAGTACAGTACTTGAGTAAATGGATTCAGTTACTCTGAACCAGTGCACTATACTCAGCCTGAGACCTGACCCAGTGTGCTGAACTGCCTCCAAGCATCAAACAGTCATCTGTCGCCATCTGCTGGACACATTTATTTTATTGGATCAAAAATCTTGAGACCTTGTGAAACACTGGGAGGCGCTGCTGTGCACTGTGGTACTGATAAATCATAAAAACGTGGATACGTGTGAAAATGTCTTTATTACAGCTAGTTGACTTTTAAGGATCAAGGAGTTTATTATACCAGAGTCTACGAATACAGACTCTTTATACATATAAATATATATGTATGTATATGTAGTCTGGGATCTTACACTGTATGTACATCTGGTTCTTTCAGTTTTATTGTACTCACTCCAGTCACCTCGATGTCATTTCTAAATCACTGAGTATCTTGTACATGTTGAGTTCCACATCGCCATATGACCAGTGACAGATCCTTATGATTTGGGGATTTATATGGTGAGGGAACTGCTGGTTTAATATCAACCCCACAACCTTGTAGCTTGTCATTTTCTGCATATTCTGGTCTAATCTAATCTGAAAAGCACATCAGAACTCTCAGATTTCCCAACATGTGTCATGTGTCTAACAGAGAAAGGGATCAAACAATTTCTTCAGGATGAAAATGTGTGAGAGGGACCTCTGAGCGTCACTGTATCCACCACAATATCCAATTACTATGTAAAACATAACTGAATACATCTGCAAATAAAGAGGGAGCAAAAATGTAGTGTATATATATTATTTAGTTAAAAATCCAAGGGGGGTGATGAGACAAACAGCAGAAATTTAAACAAGATTTTCTTTATTGACAGTGACACAAGTTAGCCAACATAAGCCTTCCTGCTCAAAGTCACATCTAAAACTTCTGGAACTGCTTCTTGGCTCCAGCGGCCTTTGTCACTTTGAGGACGTTGAACCTCACAGTCTTGCTGAGTGGTCGGCACTCTCCGACGGTCACAATGTCTCCAACTGTGACATCTCTGCAGAAAAACACAATCAGGACAGATATTAAACAGGTGGTTGAGGTAACTTCAACCATGATAAAAAAATAAAATTAGCTACATTTGAGTAGAGAGTGTAAAGCTAGGCTGCATCAGTGTTTGCCAAAGGCATTGTCGTCAGAGCTTAAGCTTGGAAGACCATCGTGAGAAAGACATCATTTGCAGCAAATTATGTTATTTTCTTAGCAAGATCATATCACAGGTAGTGACATTTAGACATAACAGAACAAGTACACCAATTCTGAGTATGCCTTTCAATTTCACTATTGAAATTAAACCCGATATCAATCTTGGCTGGAGGGGGAAAAAAATTGACACCTAATTTTCAGACTTTACATGCATATTTTTCCTACAGCTGCAGGAACCATGAACTAATAGCAGATGAGAGGTTTAGTACCTGAAGCAGGGTGACAGGTGGACAGAGATGTTCTTGTGCCTCTTCTCAAAACGGTTGTACTTGCGGATATAATGCAGGTAGTCGCGTCTGATTACGATGGTCCTCTGCATCTTCATTTTGGTCACCACACCTGTAGACCGCACAGAAAACAAATTTCATTTCAACCCTTTATATTTACAATGCAATGAAGACTCAAAATCACACAAATATACCTTAATAGCCATGTTCTTTTGAAAATATTATTGTCACTCCATTACATCAGTGTTGCCATTAGGCATTATCGTCAGAACCCAGAGGGTTTGGAAGACCATCGTGAGAAAACATCATTTGCAGGACAGTGACAAGAGAAAATAAAGTCAATATGGAATTTGTGGTCAAGTCGTGGCAAGTGAGCCTATAAAGAGACTTCTGGTTTGGGTCGTGTGAAGTGTTTTTTTTTATTTGCATTCAGATATTGCTCGTCTTGTCCTTAACAGAACTCCTGAGATATCAATACTCAGTAACTGGACATTCTAACCCATGTAGCATTAAAGTTAAAACCATTTACACCAACTTTCTAGATTTTGCTCTTACCTGAACAAAATAAAACATCAAGTTTTCTTAAACTAGTGCAGAATTTTATGTTCCTTTTTAAAATTATATTTTTGGATTACATGTAAAAGTACCTCAATCACTGTACATGTGCGCTTTTGAGTGTTCACATGCCACTTCGACATTCTTTGTTATGATATAGCCAAGTGATGCATAAATGAATGCAAACCTATAGCTTAACACTACTTCAGCATCCCAAACCAGAGCTGACGGGCTAAATGTCTTAGTTGAGTGTGAATCTCACCAGAGAGGATTCGGCCACGGATGGAGACATTTCCAGTGAAGGGGCATTTCTTGTCAATGTAAGTGCCGTCAATAGCCTGAAGAAAACACAAGTCATTGTTAGTGTTATACAATCAATATTACATCGCTCAGAAAACGTGTTTTTACAACTCTGGACTGCATCAGCATTGCCATAAGGCATTATCGTCAAAACCTAGCAGGCTTGGAAGACCATCGTGAGAAAGACATCATTTGCAGCAAACAAAAACTGAAAAGCTCCACTTGTGTCTACGTTAGTTTGGAGTATCTGACCGTTCAAGTTACCTCTCTTGGGGTTTTGAAGCCCAGCCCGACACTTTTGTGGTAACGGGGGAGCTTTTCCTTGACCTCCTTGCCACCATCAGCGACCAGAACACGCTTCTTGTTCTGGAAGATGGTGGGCTGTTTCTGGTACGCCCGCTCGGTCTGTGGAAGAAGAAAATCGGCAAGTTAACACAGAAACCACGTCGGCTTCGCCATCCACACTTCCCCTGCACTCAGCAGAACCACTAGCTTAAGTGAACACTGCCCGGCCTCAGGAGTTAAGATTTACTTCCTCTAATGAAGGACTGGCTGCCTTACACTTAGAATACATAACGTTAAACTAAATTGTAAGGTTACTTTTTTTATGCGGATCGATGCTGCCTGCAGTTAGTACAAAGAACGACTCTGCTACTTGAGTTAAGTGGTAGCAAGCTAGGCTAAACGAGTTAGCCTCCCGGCTAGCTCAACGTTACACGAGGGTATACAGAACGGCAACAACTAATGGCAGAAATAAATGCCTGAAAGTGGCTTAAAATAGCACAGGGACGTATATAAAGGCTATGTGAAGGCACATGTGCAATATGACCAAGTAAAAATGTTCGTTAAAATGTAAAATTATCGATTTAAATTCACCACGCCGTTTTCCTGAACGTACTTGTGCATCCGCCATCTTTGCCAGCCGAGTCGTAAAGAGGCCTGATAGTGCGCGCGACGAACGGAAGACGGCGAGACACGGGAAATGACGTCAAAGAAAAGGCGAGGCTCTAAAAAAAAAAAAAATCAACGCATGTGTTTTTATTGTTTCGTTAACATTACTGACGGTTATACGCAGTTAATAGCGTAAATATAACATTTTTAATTGTTTATGAGTAGTTCAAGCGCTCTGAAAACGTGGTCTGTGCGTCACGCTGATCTATAAAACATAGTACACAGTGGATGATGTCACCTCCTCTTATTTAACGCAACGTTAGCACAGCAGCACAACAGTTCCATCAGGCTTGATGAAGAGCAGCACGTCTGAAAACCGCGAGGCGCCTTCGGCTGCGGTTGACACAAACAAATAAAAAAAAATTGTCACATGATTGTGCGGAAGTACGAGCAATCTTAACAAGACAACAAGATGGCATCACACCAGGGAGAAGGCGACCAAGGTAGCTAGCATCAGCAATGTTATAGCTGCATTTAAGTTGACTGTGTCAGCGTCGTTAACACTGTGGAAGACATATATAATCTGACAACATCGCTTGTTTTGTGGTTGCAGCTTGTTGGTCTGCCAGCATGAAGATAAGCTAGCTGAACTGAGGTTAGCAAGATAGCTAATCTAAACGTTAGCTGTTAGCACTTACTTGCGTTTTCATAGATAAGTTAGCTCGGTTAGCTACCTGGATACAAGGATGAGTTAGCAAATATGTTTAAACAAAAACAAAACTTGGAAAGAGGAGCATTTTTTTCACCTCCAAAATAGACGTCCAGTAACATGTAGACACAAAACTGGTTAACTTAGCAAATTAGTTGAGCCTAATTAACTTAGCTAACAAATAACAGTCTTTCTATGTGCTGCCTTTGTATAAATGTCTCTCGCAAGGTATTCTTTACATATAAACACAACGTATTTAAGAATACACACGAATACATATCAGACAACAACAGACACATCAATAATATAATGTTTTATCATTCGTTATTTTGAGTTTGGCTAATCTAATCTAAGACCTTGTAAGACCTTAGATTCGTTTTTAAAGTGAAAGTAAACAGTTTTTCAAGCACGGAATTCCTCTACTTCTAGTCTCTTCGATCCTTCACTCAATTTATTTCTAATCTCAGGCAACTAGTTGTAAAACTTTGTATGAACGTTGGTCTAATATGACCCTGACCTTTGTCTTTCAGGAAATTCTAAAGATCAGATACTGGAAGTAGGAGCTGTTTTGTTGAAAGAGTGAGTACATGCCATACTTATCAACTTAAGTTTTACTTAGTTTACTTAAATTGGGCAGTAAGATCACATCCGCTGTTATCTGTCTTTGTCTCGTGTAGTTTCATATACGAGCGGGTTCAGCGACATGGAGACAGCAAGACCACAGTGACCAGGGCACAGCTGGGTGGAGGAGAGCTGTGTGACCCAAACCACAAGAAGCTCGCCATGTGCCTGCAGCAGATTGGAGATGAGCTGGATGGCAATGTAGAGCTCCAAAGGTGAGTAACTGTTCATGTGTCAGTTTAATCCAGATCCAGGGAATTATGAATAGGTTATTTGCTGTCATGTTATTCCAATGACTTGTGAAATTCAGACAGAGGACGGAAGTGAAAGGCGGAAAGGATAAGATGAAGAGAAGCTGGTTATTATTGCTGCGTATTGTTGTTGCTAAAAGGGTAAAAGCTCAAGCAAAAGAAAGAAGAAAAAAAACACTGACTTGAACGTAACAAAGTATGAATACTGTTAGCAAACAAGTAGCCACTTCACAAATGAGCATTACCTCCGCTTCCTATGTATCATCACTCCATCCATCCATTCCATTGTCAACCGCTTATCCAAAATCGGGTCGCGGGGGCAGCAGCTTCAGTAGCGAGCCCCAGACTTCCCTTTCTCCGGCCACATCGGCTAACTCTGACTGGGGAATCCCCAGGCGCTCCCAGGCCAGAGAAGAGATATAATCCCTCCACTTGGTCCTGGGTCTACCCCTAGGTCTCCTCCCAGTTGGACATGCCAGGAACACCTCCCTAGGAAGGCGCCCTGGTGGCATCCTCATCAGATGCCCGAACCACCTCAACTGGCTCCTTTCCACGCAAAGGAGCAGCGGCTCTACTCCGCTTTGTATCATAATTCACTATCAACCCTCCATCTGCAGTTTGCGCTATAGTATTAGCTTGTCCCTGATTGCTAACTGTTGTTTTCCCCAGGATGATAAACAACTCGGCACTCAGTCCCACAAAAGATGTGTTTATGAAAGTTGCCCTTGAGATCTTCTCAGATGGGAAGTTCAACTGGGGCAGGGTGGTGGCGCTGTTCTACTTTGCCTGCCGACTCGTCATCAAAGTGAGTTAAGCTCCTCTGTTGTACTTCACCGAATTGTAAAAACAAAACAAAGTTAGACAAAGCTTCATTATTGTTTTAGGATAAATTAACAACAATTAACAATTAACATCCACTCTTTTCTCAGGCTCTTTTGACCCAAGTTCCTGATATCATCAGAACAATAATCAACTGGACCATGGACTATCTCCGGGAACATTTGATTAACTGGATCAGGGACCAAGGTGGCTGGGTAAGGAGCTTGCTATCAAACGCAGTTCAAACATAATTTATTCGTTATTGTTTTATTAACTTCTGCTGCTGATTGCTGGTGTGACACATGCTCATATATGGTTTGTTGTTAATGTTTTTCTAGGAGGGTATTCGTTCCCACTTTGGCACACCCACATGGCAGACGGTGGGTGTTTTCTTGGCCGGTGTTCTCACCACTGTTCTCGTCATTCGCAAGTTGTGAGAGGTTTGTGAAGAGCGGACACGTCAAAGATTGGAGGAGCTACGCCTGAGGGAAACTTGAACAAGAGCAACTGATATAAGTTCGTGCACAGTGAAGGAGCTGAAAACATGTATTTGGACACGAGGAGCCACTCTTCGTTTCTGCCTCCCTTTCACTTTCAAAGACTGGGAGTTGGACTGAAAGCGCTGACGTCGTACCCGTGATCCCTTTGTCAGAGAGGAAGTGAGCAGTGCATGATAACATGCAATCTGGTGGTGGAGAGTTTGTTAGACTTGAACAGAGAATGCATTTTAAGTAATTTATTTTTTACTTGGTACATATAAAAAGAGTCACTGCATTCTGTCCTCTGCCATAAAAAGATATATGGACTGAACTTTTTGGAAGTTTCCTTTCCTGCATTATTTTTGTTGTAGTTTTATTTTTTGTTCCACTCAGACTGCTTTTCCGATCTTCCCACTCTGTCCATCCACTTCATCAAGGTGTCTGTATGCTAGAGATTCCATATTCATATGTATTTGTGAGTGTTCACTGCTGTAAATCTGCTGGCAATGGACGGGCTGGAGGGTGGTGACATCCCTTCATGTTTAAATAGCATTTTAAAGAAAGTACACCTCCGATAATATTTAGGCTCAAGCAACTTAAAATATTTTCTCCCCTTGAATGCATAGTTCGACCGTTTTTCAGTGGACTATCAAATTGCCACAGCAGGGACCTGTGTACAAAGTTTTGTTTACATTCTACATGAATCATCACATGCTAAAAAAGTCACTTGATCTCAGCAACCAAATATAAATTCTTATCCTGTTCAACAATATATCATATGCTGCCTTGGGGGCATTTCGACCAGCATTGTGACCTTTATGTGGCTCCAGCTGAGCAAAAAAAAAAAAAAAAAAAAACTGCCTATTTTTGTATATGTTGTAATGGAGCCACATGTCATGAAATAACATGCCCTGTGGTCTACAGAAGGTGTTGCACTGCAGACACAGAAAGCACTGGATTGCTCACAGATGCTTACCTCACTTCAAACATGTTCAAAGTACTGTATTTCTACGTGAGTAATTCAGACTGCAATCTTCTCTACGCAGTAAATGGCTTTTTATACATTTTCCTTTGTTTGTCAGTGCCTTGGTGGGTATTTTTTCATGTTTTTTTTGTTTGTTTTTTTTACCACAAAATCACTTTGATAATCTCACGTTTTCACCGTTTTTCTATCGCCTTTGTAAAGTTTAAATTAGTTTCCAAGTCTCCCTGAAAATCTTTTTGCAGTGACTTTGTAAGCTGTAATATTGAGAATAAATCTTTTACCTCTTACTGTGGCTGTGGATTTGTGTCTATATAATGTAATGCATTACTAACATGAAAAATTAATCTGATAAGCAAACCATTTACCTTGCTAGGCCCTTAGAGGTTGCAAGGTTCACTATATGCTAATATCTTTTTGCCAGTGCTGGAAACACTTTGGTTCAGGAAAAACTGAAATATCCCAACAATTAATTAATTAGATTGCCATGAGATTTGATATGTATTTTCATATCATGTTACCCAGATTTGAGTGATCCTCTAACATTTTTGGTAGGGGTTGAGGTTGACTTTTTACTTTCCTGAAACTTGTCAGCCACTGTTTGATGGATTGCAACAGCGCCATCATTAGGTCCACACTTCAGCTTGTCCCTTGTTTCTCACTTACTTGCAAAACTTATGACAATGCATGTAAACATCAGCATGTTAGCATAAATCTTGTGAGCATGTTGATATGCTAATGTAGCATTTTGTTAAAGGAATTGGATCAAATCATACTGTATAAAAATGGGATTTTAGGAAGGTGTGTTTTTCTGAAAAGTTGTATTTTTTTAGTTCGTGTGGTTTTAGTTTTAGGCTGTTGTACACACAATAAATAGTGCTAAAACAACATTTATAACCAAGAAATGCCAATTTATAGTCCAATAACTTTCTATTTCAGAGACAAAATAAAACCCAGGATAAGCAACTGAAGTCACAGTCGCTATGTGGGATTGTGGATTATGGATCAATAATGTATCACACACTCAGCGTAGCTTCATTAACCATTTAATGACTCAATGTAAACAAGCAACAAGAAAAGGTGCAACATGTAAACATCACAGTGGTCAAAAGTTCAGTGCTCTGACAGAGTAATAAGCACTTAAGAGACCAGAAGCAACACCACAACAACAAAACTGTTGGCTAAAAGGCAGTTTCATCTGATTTCTTTGAACACCTCATGAAAGCACATTGAGACAATTCAACAGAAGGCCACATGTAAAACAGTTAAAATGAGGCTGTGGCTGATGTGAGGAGAGAGCTGTGGCCTCTATCTCGTCTCCAGCAATCCGTCTCTGATCCTCCACCTCCAGGCTTGGTTGTAGTCAGGAGCAGGAACACAGCAGAGCTCCAGACCGGACTCCTGCACCTCGTCATCATGAGCGACATGCTGGCCCTGCTGGGTCTCCAAGGTGAAAACCCTTTCAGAGATCTAAAAAGGAGACACACGTAGACATTAAACATATGTAATCTTTACAAATGTTGAAAGAGCCTGAAGTGTGTGAGAGGCTGCCAGCCCTCACCTGATCACTGATTCCAGTTGCGATGTGGCCAACCTTCACCCGGCGTGTCTCTCTGATGCGGATGCTTCTCCTGTTGAAGTCTCTGATGCAGACGTCCACCCCTGGAGCAACATGATTTCACATTTTAAAAGCTGGTTCCACGTTAGTTTAAATAAAGAGAGATGCGGAAGTTTTATCTGACCTTCAAAACAGCAGGGAGGCGGTAGCTGCGTGTGACTCAGCAAATCCACACTGAAAAGCTGCACATCTGGCTGACTGTTGTAGGAGAAGACACCAGAGCTTAAGTCATCTGCTGGGCTCATGGACCAGCGGCCAGAGTCCTGGAAAAATGGGTGAAAAAGAGGAACACAAGCCAAACAGTGGGTCAGATAATACTAACAGCCAAGGTGGGTGAACATCAATGAAGCTGTGTTTAAATGGACCCAATTTTAGAAAAACTTGAGTATTTGGACAACATTTACTGGACGCTGTCATTCATCATTTCTTATCTTCATTATTAGATACGCTTCACATGGATGGAGTCTAATAGCCAAAGTCTTCCCGTAGTGCTAACCTCAAAAAATATTGCCATACACTTCCAATTAATCTCTTCTTATTGCATTACTTTGAGGCACCTAAAGTGTGTGATTGCTAGTGGAATGTTTGACAGTCAAACTTTTTTTTTGTCGAGGGAAACTCTTTTACATTCGGTTAAATTAGAAAATTAACACTCTAGTCTGCTTGTTACCTTTTTGTCCCACGGCTCCCAGTTGGTATATGGGTCACTGCTGAGACAAGACAACAGCTGCTCCTGCATCTCAGCCGAGTGAAGCTGGGACAGACTGCTCAGGTAGAAATCTACAGACAAGCAGGAAATCAATGAGAAGAGTTCCGATAGTAGATGCACACAAAAAACAAGCAGGAGACTGAGAGAAACCTCACCTCGCTCCAGTTTACGTAGCTCAAGTTCAGGCACTGTGGTGATCTTGTTGCCCCTCTTGTGGTTCGGCTCAGATATCAGCGTTTGTGGACAGAAAGGCGAGCCTCGCTTTGACTCAGCCTCCTTTTCTTCATCGACATCACCCAGTTTCTTTGTCTTCCTCCCCGCTGTGATCACTTTCTCGACAGACTCTTGATGTTCCTCCTCATCCTCACAGTCAATGCTGCTATTGATGAGTGGGGAGTCAGGAGGTTTGTCAGCAAAATACAGGGGCTCAGTGTAGGGTCCCCTCACTGGGCTGGTGAGTCCTCCCACTGCAAGCAGACACGTGAAGTCTTTAAGTAAGTAAGTAAGGATCAATCTTAATCTCCAATCAAGGAGTTGAGCAGTTCATTTGCCCTCAGTTTTGCCTCTCGCACATACAGACTTCTGATATATTTTTGTAGGCTAACCCAGAAGTTAGAAGTGCCATGGCACCCCTCGACAAAAAGCCTATGGGAATTTTAAAGATGTAAAGATGTACTAGTGAGTCTCCGTGTTCAGTTTAATTACGTGTAATGTCCACGACAACCTCTCTAGTCTCAGTTAGCCACCTGTTAGCAACTGCCTTTTTTAATAACACAACATGAACATTTGTTGAGTTTGGTGGCCTTATTTTAGCCATCAAACCCAAACCCAAAACATTGATTTAAAGACAAGGGAACCAGAAGTGCATAAATGCTAACCTATTTCTAGGTTTAAGGACTCGTTCCTGTGGCACTGTACTCAGCCTGCAAGGAATGCTCGCAGAAACAACTCTGGGCTCCAAAAAGGTACTACCAACAATATTTACAGATTCAAATTAAATGCACGTGATAGTTACCTTCTTTCAGAGCCCTGGCAGCTTTTTCTTTGAGGTCGGATGCTGATGCTCTCTTGGCTGGATCCTTCTGAAGTCCCGCCTTAATAACTTCAGCTGTGAGCGGGCTACAGTCAGGTGGGATCTCTCTCAGAGGCGGACGCTCGTTAGCGATCTGTGAATATGACAAACTTGGTCAAAGTCTGACTTGAATCCTGTGAAAAGTGTACTGAACATCTGCACTGAAATAGCAAGGTGGAGAGTCGCTGTTAAGTATACCTTCAGGTAAAGTCTGCAGGTGTAGTATCTTGTCCAAGGTTGACACCCATTGAGCATGTGCAGTAACATACAGCAGCTGCTCCACACATCTGCTTTGGCTCCGCGGGGTTCCCCTTTAACAATCTCTGGGGCCATGTGAGTTTCCGAGCCCTTGAGATCTGTATTAAATTACAACGAGAAAACAACTAATTAAGATATGGAAGTGGATAAATTACTCATCTTCTTAAGTGAAACGTTTTACAGCATTTACCTTTGGACCCACTCAGACTCTGTCCCTGATTGTCAAGTCTCTCTGCATGTCCGAAGTCACACAGGAAGGTGTCTCTACCGTCCTCCGACAGCAACACGTTGTCAGCTGAGTGAAACAAACACAGTCAGTAATCCGCCGCATTAATCTTGGCGCTGCTCAGTGAACTCAGTGGCGCTTTGCTGGTTTCCATGACTTGTGCAGTTCAGTTTTTGGATGACATAATTAGAAACAGGGCAGCTGCACAGACGGAACACAGACAAATGGGGCAGAATAAGAGGAATATGTGAGGTCACCGAGGGACAGCTGCTGTACAAAACACTTTAATGTGGAATGAATGTGGAGTCTGGTTACAAACGGGCAACAGATAAAGAGATTTGGTGTGACTGCCTTGCTTTTCTGGAGGCATTACAGACACCAGGTGGCGCCTGAGCAGCAAGAGGACAATAAAGCTGTTTGTCCGTCCTCCAACTTAAGTCTGTTTTTTTTTTCTCACCCTTTGTTCCCTTTCTGTTTTTCTCTTTTCTTCTTTTCTACACTTATTTCCACTTTATTTTCACCTTCTGCTTTCTGTCTTTACGTCTCTGTCTGTTCTTCTCTGTCTGACTACTTCCTGCTCCCCGTCCGTCCCATCCCCCCCTCTCTGTTTCGTTCTTCCTTTTTTCTTTCGAGCTCTCCTGATTCTGTGCACATGCGCCGTTTCAAAAGAGCGGCGGTGAGTCACACTGTGGGAAATTCCCAGCCCTTCTCTGTGGTAGTCTGGTTTCACAACACAGGTGCTGAGGATCAGATCAAGACTGTATCTATGACACTTGTGTTCCACACAACAGCTGCACAAAGATCTCTGATGAGAACTAATTAGAAATCTGCCTTTACTCTCTCTCCGTGTTTTTGTTTTCCACTAGGTATGACAACAAGTAAAAGTCAAGCTGACACATCCAGTTTTACTGATATTAGTGTTGAGCCACTTTGATCTGAGCAATTACTTCTATTGAAATTCATCTTGAAAGTGTTGTTAGGGGCCGACACCAATATCTGATGTCTGCGTTTTGGTGCGATAACTAACCATAACCCACTGGCAGTTACTTTTTTAGTCTGAACATTTACATTCATGTTTTAGATAATTCATCATCCTAGAGGCAGTGAACCGTACAAAACAAATATTGACGTAATGAACAAGGGGGAATATCTGCACGACAGTGACGTGATGAACGTTTTGTCCTCACCTACGTGTTTAAAGGTCTTCTTACTTTGCCTTTGCTGTAGACCCGCAACAATTAATCGATTACTAGTCACCAATTAATTCAATTACCAACTACTTTTTTTGTTATCTATTCCCTCATTCGAGTTTCTTAAATGTGAATACGTTCTGGTTTGTTTACTCCTCTATGACAGTAAACAGAATATTTTTGGGTTGTGGACAAAACAAGACATTTGTGGACCAAACTATTAATTGTGAAAAGAATCTACAGATTAATTGACAAGGAACAGCTCTATTTTTGTGGATAAACTAATGATGATAGCTCATTTGAGGTTAAACCTAGTTTGTCCAGTACCAATTTAAAGATAAATACCCCTGTGTGTCTTTTTATGTTTGTGTGTCTTCAAAAAAGTGATGCATTGTAGGGATGACGTCAGTTTAGTTCAATTTTGTTTTTAACCAGTAGTTTTGTGGTTTCACATTCAAGCATTCAAATTAGTTTTCTTCGTGTCATCGTCATTTGCATTTTGACTTCTGTTTTCTGTAGTAAGATATTTTTTTATGTATGGGCTCTCCCTTGTTTTTTAACCTTTATTTAGTGAAGCGAGACCTAACAAGTGAGACAAAACCAGACACAACTAGGCATATTAGGAAACGTGACAGAATAAGCTCATTATGGGAGGACAAACAACATCGAATACAGAGAATGGTGACATCAGAAAAACAGAAACAAGCACTGGGCAGTCTGTGTGGAGTTCCTGTGTGTGAATTTGTGTGTGTTGGGGAACAATAAGGAAGAGCAGTTTCAAGGCAGCCAGAAAAGGAATATGGAAAAAAAACATTGAATAGATTTTAGTAAGTCTGAAAAAATACATCAGACAATCAATAAATACATAAAAATTAATAAAAAAAAACTGAAAAAGGAGAAAGACAGAAATAGATATAGATATACTAGTTTCCTGGGAAGGGAGGTGAAATATACTACTATCATTATCATTTTATTAATTTATTTATTCACTCTCCATGGTTGCTACCAACAAGGGGAAATGTTGTTAAGAGCCCTGATGAAGATCATGTTGGCCTTTTTCAATGACTGGCCTTTAAATGAGCATAATAAAGTGCTTTTACTAGTGCCCAGATTGCTTTAACTTGAACATGAGTTTAACTGTTGTAATTATATGGGGGGGAAAATGTGTTTAACCTACCTTTAATGTCTAGATGTGCCACTTTTTTCTTCACTAGGTACTCCAACGCTGCTAAGACTTGCGAATGGTAGTGGAGACTAAGGTCCTCTGGCAGCCGTCCACGCTCTGCTATCAGCTGGCCCAGAGAGCCTGAAATAATAGATAAGGTCAGATCAGGACAACTAAGAATGTATCTTGTTGACATTCATCCCATGTGATGACAAAGACAAACTTTGAGATATGTAATTACGTTTATCAGACAGGCATCTCCACCTGTAATTTGGAGGTCAACAGTCATTTCTGGCATCCTAACCACCCACTTCCACATCTTGACACTAATTGCACCCATATTTCTGTAGTTCATTATTCTCAGGTTGCACCTACTGTGCATGTGTTGTGCACTTTATTCATTGCATTTCACTCAAAAGTTTCCAACCACAGTCAGAAGTGAGGCTTGTTTACCAGATTTGTGGTCCATGAAGAGGACAACGTTAGGGCCCTCTCTGACCACTCCAAAGAGTTCCACCACACGAGGAGATCTGAGGGTACTCCACGCACCCACCTCCTCACTGCTGAACCTCTTCAGGGCGATCTGTGTGGATGGAAAAAAACAGTGAGCAATCAAGAGCACACTTTGAAACCCGGCAGTGGAAAAAAACAGAGAGCGATATGCTCTGTCTTACCTTTTTGACAGCAAAGCTGAAGCCTGTGTTGACATCTTGAGCAATGTGTACTTCACCATAGGAGCCTTCTTTGACAAACTCTTTGAGGACATACTCCCTCCCTTCCTTGTACTCGGAGTCCACAATGTGGAATTTCTGAACGAGAGAGACCAGTTAGTTCAGCAGCGCCACATTTAAACCAAGACAGAAGACAGGAAGTAGACTAAAGCACAACGTACTTCGTTGAAGAAGAATAGTCCCTCGTTGGTGTCAGAATCAGACGCTGAGAGCTCATCTTCCTCTTCTCTGACCTCCCTCTCCACATCTTTAAAAAAGGGCCCTGCGAAGCACGGGTCCCCTTGACTGACGCTACCACTGAGACCAGCGAGGGCCAGCGAACAGTCTCCCACACTACTGTGGCTGTCTGTGTCGCTGACCTGCTGATAGGAATAGACACTGGAGAGGTGGTCGCAGACGCCGTCCCTCCAGGGCTGAGGAGAGCAGCTGGAGCCTGTGTTGTAGATCGGACGGCTGTAGAGAGAAGGCCCTCTGTCCCGATCTTCTGAGCTTTCTACGCTGCTACAGCAAGAAGTGCTGAGATTGCTTCTCCCTCCAAGAGATGACTCCACCTATAGGAGACAAACAAAAACCATCAGACTATGTTTTGTTTACATTCTCAGGTGTGTTTGCTCAGCGGCTGAACGTTCAAGGCCATGAGGGGCAGCTTTGTCTAAATGGAGTGAATCACTTCCACGGAACAGGAAAGCTAATGTTTGCATGGGAAAGTCAAGAGGTCGAGCCTCCGGTTGCCAAAGTATGTGGCAATCTATCCTTAGAGATGATTCATAAGGAACACTGCAAGCATGCTGAGAGTAAAAGAGTATGCAATGCACCAACCTACTTCTGAATGGCACTTTTGTATATTCAAAAATCAATGAGATGTGAAGAATAATGAGAGTTCCTACCAGGATCTGAACCAGAGAACTTCCACTCTCCTGTTCAGGGACACCAGAAGGCATTCGGTGTCTCTGTCGCTGCCTCTCCTTCTTGTTCTCCTGTTTTTTCTTCCCCTTGCGCTTCTGTTTCTTCCTGGTCTTCTTTCTCGGGGTGAGCTGAGCTGAGGAGCTGCTGGGCTCCTGGATGGAGGCTGTGGTCGGGCACGCCACGTTGTTTTGTTCTGAGGAAAGACTGGAGCAGACGTATGGCAACGATGTTAATTCCAGATATGAGATTAAACATATAAGAAGCCTCTCTAAATGTGAATGAGAAATGCAGAAGCACTATTGCCATGTCTACCTGGTGAGGCAGTTAGGGTAGGGAACGAAGGAAGGCTTCACATCGGATGGACTAAACTTTTGTAAGTCCTGGGTTTCACCTGAGGAGAGCACAATGTTAATGTTAAATTCCATGTCGACACACATTTTTTTGATTTAGTGTCAAAAAAATATACCAAAAAGACATATTTACATTCTTGGGCAATGACTGATGAGGTCTTTGGTGGCAGTTCTCCCACTTGCTCTGCAGTCCCATGTGTCATGTACTTCATCATTGTAGGGTTGTAGGGACAGGCTGTGTAGCCCATTTTGCTATCCTTGCCCTCCTCTTCCTCCTCCTCCTCCTTCTCCTGGTCCGCAGCCGAGCAGGGTGGCAATGACCCCTTCAGCTCGGCCTTGGAGGAGCCGGAGAAGGGTAATGTTGAGTTAAAAATCCTTTGCCGCACCGCCATTTCATTTGCTGGATCTGGGGAGAGAAGGAACATCGTAAGCCACTGATTTCTATACTGGGAATTTAATTTCATACACCAGGCACCTTTTTTGCATTATAATCTAATTCCTATATTGGCGCAAACGGACAACAAATACTTTGATACCTACTTATCCATGAAAGGTCATTATTATCAACCAACTGATGTCCTGGTTGGGCTCTACAAATAAGAAATCTTGGTAATTTTTCAGGAAACCCATAAACTGATCAAATATTTTCTTACGGTATTTGATTAACTGACAACACCGTGTTTCAGTTTACAAGGGGGCAACAATTACTCTGCCAACTCTCAAATAAAGGTGGGGGAGGTGATTCTGGACAAAGACAGTTGATTGTTGGGTGTCATAATCTCCATCCCCACCTTAAATCATTCTGTCTATAAAAATGCCCACAGCCAAAGTGGACCATTAAAAAAGCATCTTTGAATGTAATGTTTTGGTTCAGCCATCAGTTGAAACATATTTAGCTGACTAATATATGGCAGGAAATCCATCAAATCCTTGTGAAGCGGGAACTGGTAAATGTTAATTAATCACTGCATTAAAAACTGGATTGAGTCAAACTCCAACATGGTGTTTATGCATCATGTCTATACAGTAAATCGCATGGCTCATCATCACTAGGAACTGACCTTTAGAAATGTTAAGTTTGTGCTTGCTTCCCCATAATGTAACAAAGGACTTTTTATTATCTGCTATGTGTGAGTGATGGTTCCTATAACGAAAAAAAATTGACAGAGACTGACAAACAAATATATTTCTTATTTTCACATTTAAACCAACTTTTACTTATGAGATTCCACTTTATTCTTCGGTTACATGTTTGCTTTGTTCCTTTTGTTATTTGCAGGATCCCCAGTTGGAATCAAGTAAAGCAGAAGTAGAAATTTTGTCAAACCTCTACCGCAGAAATACGCGCACACCTAAATGCAACAATCACAGGTTTTGTACTGGGATTATGTACAAACTAATCTGCTTCTTTAAAGCTTGTTAAATATGTTTGACTTTGTCTTTGTGATTTCAGGATCATGGTGATCACTTGATCTGAAACAAAGTGAAACTCTGAAAGTTTGCGGTGGGCAGATGAGACAGGAAACTCAACCCCGGCCTTGTTTTGGCAGTTGCAACTGTGTCGTTAAAAGCAAGAACTCCGTTTCACGCAGAGGAAGTCAACTGCGGCGCATTAGGCATGGTCGGGCTGAATTTCTAATAAAGATTAGTGTGACTGACTGCTGACGGCTTGGACGTTATGATCATCAAAACATGTATAATTATGAAATCTGCACGTTCAGAGTCACTACTTTCATCTCAGCACTTATCATTTGCATTAAAAACTGTTTTAAAAGCACAAGGCAACTTGAGAACTGGGACTACAGTTGCAGCATGTTGCATCAGTGTGTCCTTCACAGTTAACAGCAGCTTATTCCTGTCACTTAGCTTTCGACCCTTTCTGCACATATACATATAGACATTCTTGACAGAAGTCTTTTAAAACAAACGCACAGCTGCCAAAACACATGCCCAGTTATTTTTTGCATACTCTTGCTCCTTAACACAAGTAATACTTAAGAAAAACTGACATCAAACTTGAATGAAAGCTGCTTAAGTTTAGTAACGTCTTTACCTTGTGTGCCGACTTCATGCACTGCAAGACTTTCTAGAACAAAGCAATTCAACTGTCACTTCCTTCTTAAGACGCTGCACCGGTGCTGAGAGCAACACCACACCCCGATGAATTTACGTGGAAAGGAAATAGAGAAAAAACCCACTGCAATAAACACAACCACGAAAACAACTCTGTGTGTGTGAGAGGCTGAGGGGCGTGTGGACGTACCGACAGATGCCAGTCTGAGCTGCTCTCTCTCTCCCGTGTATCCGCTCTGAACAACCTGACATCTACATTAGTAAAACTAGGTGCTGTGTTGCTTCGTCGTTCATGATCGGATTCTCGGTAAAGTCTCGGCTGAGGCTCTCCGTTCTCTGCTCTGCTAGTTGCTGGCTCTCAGCCAACCGGGGGAGGAGCTGGCTGACAATGACTTATGGGAAATGAATCTCCACTTCCCCATACGCACCCCCCTCCCTCCCTCCTCTCGCTCCAACAGGGCTGGCTAACTTGCTCTTCCTTCTGACTAGATTAAAGGATAACATGTTTGGCTGTGTTCTTGATGATCAACCGTGAACTATAGACTGACAAAAACAGAACATGAGCTCTCTGACTTTTACCCCAAGTAGAATTAATAGTCTACACGAACCATAACCGCTTCAAAGTCAAATTAAAACCAGAATGTGGAGGAATAGATGTTTGCTAATAAAGTAAAAAAAACACTACAGAACAGTCGCAATTCTGTGTGCATGATGTCACTGAGAGTTTGACCTTCCACACACAACCACAATACTTCATAAAATGTAAAGAGTTTTGTGACCTTTCATGTGCTCTGATGAACAAACCCTGTAGCAGCTGACATATATATAAGTCACATGTCATGTCATCCGTCCACACGCTCTTCACATCAACAACAACAGAGTTTTCTTTAGTCTGTTAAAAAGTGACAGTTTGCTATCTGACAGTGTGACGGCCGTATGGAAAATATTAGCCACAGAGAGAATTTGGATGCAAAAAATGCATGAGCTGTCACTTTAAATGTGAGGTGTCCTCTTCTATCTGAAATTATCTCACTTGCTTTTCTTTTCAGCGGCAAAACAACTTACTCATTTATAAACCAAGACAGAACACAGGAAATTCAGAATACCACTTGAGAGGCTCCGCCATAAACCATGAAAAAAAAAGAAGCTAAAGTGCAAGTTGCTCATGCTTCATGAGTGTAAATGTTTAGTTTGCAGTCATGACAACAATACCTGAGAAAAACTGTTTACGATCAGGATTGTGGACATTGTCATGAGCAGTTATGGTTTAATTTAGGCTATTCTTTAGCCTCTGACTGATTCAAATCTTATAAATTTTGAAATTTGTTTAGTGAAGTTTCACAGAGCAAAACATTTGCACACCTGTGGATCAACAGGTTCATAGGAGAAGACTGAGGATTGGCAAAATTCTGACATAAAACTCCCGCATAGTCATCTTCACTTGCTGTCAGGAAAAGTATAATAACAACACTTTAGTTAATAACCAGGTTAATAACCCGGTGAAGGTCTGTGTATCAAAAAAATTGTTGTAAAGTTTTTCCTCATTGCAAGTTAAGATTGCAAGAAACTCTGAAAATGCTATGTTTGATACGTTTCTATTTTCTAACAGGAGTGATTCAATTTAAATCAGCAGAACAAGACTTAGAGAGGGAGTATCAGCAGCAAAATTCAACATGGCTAAACACAGGAATGAAAAGACGTCATATCTTTAACTTCATCAAAAGATACAGCACATTAAACTGAGATAATTCCATTAGGGAGGCAACAGAAACGATTCTATTCATTATTTATCATCCTCTCAGTTACAACCTGAAAAGATTAGCCAGTAAACGGAAAATGAATAAAACTAATTTGATAGTCACTTCATCATTTAATGTTTTATCCAGTCAGGTTTTTTTGGGTCCACCACTGATAACTGATTGCTGAAAGCAGTACTGACCGATTCTAATCACCAATCAAAAGGATGTTTCTTCAACTATAGTTATTAAAGACACCATTAAAGTGTTGAGAAAATAAATAATTATATTTTCTCTTGCTCGACTCGAACAGTCTCAGTCTTTGTGCCCTTAAGCTACAACTTCCATCTCGAAACTTGCAGTATGCTTTAGCACTTCAGCAGCACGTAGACAACCTGTCTTACATGTTTTTCTGATCGGCCTTCATAGAGACAACTGATCAAACTAGTTTGAGTAAAACATTGCCAGTAACAATCTGTCGCCATAGCCGATCATTCAGAGCACCCTTAGTTTCAGTTTTCTGTATCAATAAACTGAACATCTTTGAGTTTTGTTCTGTTGTCTGGACAAAACAAAACACTTCTAACATGTTACATTAGGCTGAGGGAAATTATTTTTGGTCACTCTAAGGTAGAGACTAAGCAATTAATCAAGTAATTATAAGTCGATTAATCCAATAATGGAAATAATGATTAGTTGCAGCTCTACTTTGGAAGATATAATGTCAGAAAATGGTTTGTTTTCTAAAAAAAATGCCCTTGTCAAAATGCTTACAAATTGCGTGTGCTGTCTGACAGACCAAAACTGAGAGATAATCAGAATACAATGATATAAAACAAAGTAGCAAGTCTGCACAATTTAGACTGGAACCAATGAATAAAAACCAAAAACATTACTTGGACCCTTAATTGATCATCAGAATCCGGCCATTTACTTATCTGCTTATTATCTATTAATTAATTGTTTCAGTTCGAAGCGCGATACAATGCAACCATTAACTACTGCCTTCATTTTTACAACCAAGCTAAACCCACAGCTCTCTCGCTCAGTGTCAACAGGAACTCAACACATGAGATTCAAAGAGATAGGACTTATTACAGGCTGTTGCACCAGATTACATCAGACTCTACAGGTAATAAACTTGTACAAAAGAACTTGCATCATAAATATGAAGTGGTACAATCTACTTTTGCAGAGAAATCCTGAGCTTAGCTGCACATACTGCAGTCAGTGGCTATATTGAGCCGACTTCTGCTGTACACCCACACAGATTAATGAAATTCCAAAGCCTTTAGTAAGGACAGTGAGAAGGGACTCAACCTGAAGTCTCCCACGGATACAAACACACACACACACACACACACACACACCACATACACACATCCAAGCATTCCTTAAGGAACGCTGCTCCTTAGGAAAATGTCTCAGTCCTGGACTAACACGTGTCCAGAGCAGTTAAGAAACCATATGCAGGATATGACTACAAGTTGTACTCAGAGTGTTCAGTCACACCTCTGTGTCTCCTCTAACTTCCCTTTTTCCCTTCCTTTTTAAGTAACAAAACATAGCTTACTAAATAGCAAGACACAGCAATTTTGTGGAGCCCTCCATTTTCTGCAAATTTTCATTCAACTGAGGATGTTTCCATACATTAATTGTAGGGAATTGAAAATGATTATCTCCCTTGTCAAGTGTGGATTAGGTGAGAAAATGTAGGAGTCAATATGAACACAGTTTTATTATTGTCGTTCAAGCTTAATTTTTTAGTTTTTTATCATTGTAAACTGAATATCTTTGGGATCACCTTGAACTTTGGGAAATTTAATGTAATTTTTTTGGGGCAGTTTACAGATAAAAAGATGATTTGAAGAATCCATTCATTTTAATAATCGTGATATAACACTACATATTGTTGCATTTGCATTGTCTTTTCCTGGTTTTAAAGGCTGCTTTGCAGTAAAGTGATGTAATATTTCTACTAAATACTTACTTGCCTTTACCCAATCAGTGATTATATCCACATTACTGATGATTATTTATCAAAAAATCTCATTGTGTTAATATTTTGTCCAAGTAGCAGTAGTAGTAGTTGATCCTACAGTATTGCTGAGATATCAATATCAAGGTATTCGGTTAAAAATATTGTGATATTTGATGATGTCACCCAGCCCTTGCATTTGAGAAATGCTTCTGAGGAGATTAGTTACATAATGTGTATTGCCACGATAGTCTAAAAATACCATGTTATTAATACGAGGTCTTTTCGCCCAGACCTTTAATCTGCTGCCTGAGAAGAATCATATGTTGCATGCCCAATTTCTGCTAAAATTTCATTTTTTACACATAGAAAAGGATCAAAAACACTTGACAACTGAACACATCTACCGGCCATGGTGAAATTCAAAGCAGTAACACTACAGTGCGATCCAAGTTGAGCATGTACAAGTACAAATCTGCATGTATTTAATGCTATATCAAGCTGTACTGTCGTCTAATATAGTTATGTAGTGATCTCCTGCGGTGCCATATGAACATATTGAATTGAATATGAATATGAATATGAACAGTGAACATATTTCATACAATGTGCTTAACTCTCTGCACTTTTTTCCTTATTTGCACAGGAGAGGAGAAAGGAAATTTGCACTGACAGGACACCATAGGTTTCTCATTCGTGGATGGACCCAGGCCAGTGCTGTTTAGCTCTAAATGCAGTCCAGGAGTGCGACTCTGGGCCAAGAATGGTCCGGCTTGTATTTGTACAGCGTGTGAGAAACAGCAGAACTTGGACCCAACATATAGTTCCTGTCATGGGTGATCAATGCTAACAAAGAAATGTGACAGATGTGAGCTGATAATGGCTTAATACTTAATAGATCAAACAGCCACATTAGAGATGATGCTATCAAGTATGTTCATATTGGACAACATGATATTAACATAATAGCAACTCTTATGGAGACTCCTTAGTACAGTTATAATAAGTGTAGCTTAAAAAATTGATAAATCACACCTTTTTCTTACTTTTATTTGCATTGAATGTACTTGTATTCACTTATGTGCTTCTTATATGATCTTATGAGTATGTATTTTCTTTCTTTCTTTCTTTTTACATGATGCAGCAGTGGATAAAGTATGAGCTGCAGAACAACAGTTGGTGTAATCATCCACATCTGGCCCATGCAGGCGTTATGTGCGGTTTTGAAAAAGTTTGGTGACCTGTACAGCCAAAGTTACAGTAAAGGTAACCTATTATTGTGCCCAGTTTGGATTATTCTAACCTTTGTCACAAGCTGACCGTATATAACCATGAAAATATAGCATACACTTCCCGCCAGCGTTGTTCTTTGAGGGCCTGTACGCGCTCTCAGTGTAGTACAATAATAACTTCCTTCTAGCCACATTCACCGACATTTCACATTAGCTTCAAATTCAGACCGACATGTTTCTGCTTTTCGTTGAAATGTTGAACTTTAGGAGTACAAAATCGTTGTCTTTAAAGAGAGAAGAAGACGCTAAGGGTGGTCTGAAAACAGTATCGCTAGTTAAACAATGTAATTTATTGATAATTATACAGTAGAGTCTTAACTTACCGAGCTTCCAATTAGTAGGCGTCGGCCGATCGCTATGAGATCGGTGTCTAAACTAGCTAACTTCCGGTTGCTAATTTCAAAAGCAAATGTTATGTTCACTTATTTTACAGTAATTATATTCAAAATTCGCTTACACAAAAGTGGTTGGCACTTTTTCTCATTATTAGTTGATTGTTTTGAATGTATTTCTTATTGCTGCTTGCGCTCTATTAATTCTTGTCTATTTGCTTTTATTATAAACGGTCCTAACGTGACCGTTATGCTTTTGATTTGAAGTTGATATGTGTACTTCCTGCATGCGCCTGTTCTGAGATCAGTTCCTGAAGAAGCAGAGATGAGGAAATGGTGAAGTGTTGTGTAGACTCAGATGACTTTTCAAGCAACAGCACTGTAATATATTGCATCAAATATCCCTTTCAATTTAATAGCAAATGTTTACTATTTGTTTTAGTTCATTTATTTTTATTTTCTTGGTGTTTATCCAATGCTACCATCCTGTTTACGTCGCTGTTTTCATATGTCGTTAAATTCTCTGTACTCCCTCATCAATAAGGCTAGACAGTCCCAAAGTTTGATAAAGTTGTGAAGATAATATAATATTCTATGTATATTATATAGTAATATACCTTTTTTATCGGGGTTATTTGTATTAACCAAGATTCACCACAAGATGGCGTCATAAACTACTGACTAAAGGCATTACTGCTTCACTACAAGTATCAATATTATCATTATAACACCCTTATTTACATGTCATTTTATAGGCTGCAAAATGTGCAATCTACAATGATTGTACTGGGATAAAATGCAATGAAAAAGACGAAGTATCAGTGTCTTTCATACTCCACACATTTACAAACATGTCAGTTATTTGTTGAGATTGGCAGTGGTCCTCATATCAATGTGATTTTGAAATGTTAAGGTGTGAGACACTAACATGTAGCATTCCCATTCACTCCTGTATTTAAGGAGTTATTCCAAAAATGTAAAGGATCTGTACAAAATCTGAACAAAAAACAGAGAACATGGCAGCAAAACTGCCTTTGTTCAAGTTAGTCCATCAGTTTTGACGACACTGTCAAAAACACTGGATATATATATAAATATATGTATAGATCTGTGTTTCTTACATCAATCTGGACATACTGCAGCCATTCAAACACCAGCATCCAGAATTATGCTGAGGTTGTGTGTCATGCGTCAGTTGAGCCAAAAAATATATTGATGATCTGCTAATTTCCCCTTTTTAATGCCGAGTTAAATCCTTGGATATTTTCTTCTCGTGACTCAACACACGTGTGAACAAAAGCCAAGAGACTCTTGGAGCAAACAATGGAGCTATTTGGTTTAAACGAAACAGGCAGATGAGCGGATTTCACTCTGCAGTCTTCTCCAGACAAGTATTTGTTTGGAGCAAGAAAATATGAAAACAGGAAATCTGAGCTTTTTTCATGTCAGCAGACTGAAAATGACTCTTAGGCAAAGCAGACAGCATCTGAGCAGAGGACATAAATATGGTAAACAACAGGTTTTCCTCTTATTACTGTCGGGGGAAGATGCCATAAAAGGCAACAATTTGTCTCCTACACATACAATCATGCTGTGTGGAAATGTTATGCATAGTTTGAAGATGACCATTCTCTAAATGGGGACATATACAACATAAAGGTCTATATATAGATCTCCATCGGATTCTAATGGGATTCATGTGATCATAGTCGTACCATCACAGCCAATGGACGGGCCCTCCAACTCAGCAAGACAGTAAAATGTGGCCTCTGATTTGATTTGGCACATTTTAACTCATTTAGCCTGGAGGTATGTGAGAGCACCTGATGAACAACAAACTCACCCACTGTGTTGCAATCATGTGAACAATGAATACATCATTCCCAAACACTTCAGACACCCAACTGGTATCATAGTTACCATTAACTCCATGGCTGGATTGTCCTGGTCCCTTATACTGACTCCCCACTTTCCATCCAGTATGGATTATGTGTATTCTGTCAAATTTGTCAAGACATGAGCTTCATCTCATGATCAGAGACACAGACACATATCAAAAACAACATTTACTATTATATAAGGTCCTCTCAAGAAATAATAGCAAATGCATAAAGAAAAAAATACTAGAATAATGGGTGACCTGTCTCCCAGGTTTTCGGTACTCCCATTGAAGTTGTGTTGCCTTCCTCTGAAAACGTCCACACCGTTGATGATATGTTTGGCTCCGTAGTCTACACACAATTCTGACATCAGGAGCACGATAACTGCATGTTGCGCTTCCTGTTCTTTTTCTCCTTCTTCTCGTCTGTCAAACCAGTTTTTTTGCAAACCACAACTTACTGTATCTCAGGCTATAATTCTATATATAGCCGTATATTCAACTGATAATGTATCGGTATGACATACATCATGAATCCATAGTAAAGAAAATGATCTTGAGCATTGAGTAAATGATAAATATCTTTAAATTATATTTGAAACATGAACCTTATATAAGACAACGGCAGACGATTACCTAATCATGCAGGACTAGCATCAGCGGATATTTTACTGTATTGGTGCAAATCTCCAAACATTCTTGAAATTAATCAAATTAACTAAATCAACTGACACACTAGGTAATTTAAGGCCCCCCTTAGGGGTCTGGGGCCCCTGGGCAGCAGCCTGCTCTGCCCAGTCAGTGTGTAATCCAGTTTTGTTTACACCCATTTCTGCAAACAAACCTTTGTGTAAAGCGAAATACACACATATACATACAGAATTAATGCAAATAAACAATCATCTTCGCAGTTTCAATGCAGTTCAATACATCCCCATAGGTAACAGTGTGACATCCTGGTGGGTATTGTTGTGAAAGGTCAGTTGACAGACGGCGGATCTGCGGAGTGCACATCGTCTCTACAGCGCGCTTCTGTCGGACACAGACGGAACGAGCACAGAAGCTGCTGCTGCGTTCAGAAAATGGCCGACAGATTTTCTAGGTTCAACGAAGAGCGTGATTTCCAGGTAATGCATGTCAGACGATTGCCACTTTGCAGATATTTTAGCTCGTCTGGGTGTTTAGGCGCGCGAAGACGGAACGAAACGTGACGGGCGGCTAATAATTACTTCGAAACGGCGCCGTGCATTTCGGTCTACATGACGCCTGCTAGCACTGCAAGCTAGCTAAGCTACCGCTAGTGGATACGTCTAGTGCACTGCGGCTCTTTTGAATTTAACTTCCCCTACGTCTCGGGGTCTGGCTGCCTGCTACAGTTGATTCTGCACTGTACCACCATGCATACTACGTGACAGTCTTAACCATGCTACGACATAATACATGTGAACGTCCAACTAGCTTGTTAGTGACCTTGGGTAGACTGGTTATTTATCGACATATGCTAACGATGGGTAGCTAGCTAGCAGACAGCTAACTTGTACGCACGTTGGGCAATATTAGCGCTAGCAAGAAAAGGCTGTATCATTTTGACACCTAGAGTACAACAACCGCAGCTAGTTAGCACGATGAATGACCCACTTCTTGTCAGCTATCTGTTGGTCCAATAATTTAGTGACACTACGTGAAATTATCTCTCCTATTAAATGCGTATGGGAAAGACGTTTGGGGTGGATTTAAGATAAGCAGGTGTCCTTGGCCACTCTTTTGCTGATTGTTTTCTAATTAAACTGCATTACTTGTTTGTTTTTGTGCTTTTGTTAAAGTGGAACCATTTCATTGCTGTTGACTGTGTGTGTTTATACAAAGCGAGTGGAAACATATTCCTTAATGGAAAACACAGTAGGATGAAAACACAAGGGGATTTGTTTTGATTTTCTTGTGAGTATTTAATCAATTATACTAGTAAATACCCTCCTTACTGCATATTAATAACTTTGTGTGTATGACATGACATTTTCCAGGTTGTGGATTTACACTATTACTTGAATTGAGCTGCAGAATTTCACAACCCATGTATGACTTGTTTGCTTTTCAGTTGTCTATCTGTGATCTAAGACCGCACCCAGTAAAAGCCAAACATAGCATAACAGACGAGACGACAAACACTTCTTAATCCACATTTGTAGTTTTTCATCAGTCATTCATCATCGGTATTTTCATTGAATCCCTTAGATGGCATTATAATCTCCCTGCTTCACCCGGCATCTTTGATACTGTGGGATCCCATCCGTTTTATTGAGCCACCGAACAGGTTTTTAATTATTTGACAGAAATGTCAATGTCCAGTCTAGCAACTTGTGAAACAAGTGAAAGATCTAGCTGTTACTAAGTGTTACTAGCTGCGCCACATGTTGATGTGGCTGAATAACTCCCTTCTCAGTTTCATTACAGTGTTTTGCTGTATTTTGGTAACTTGAGTTGAGATTTTTTCAGTTATATTGGAGGCTGTTTTGCCCAGTTATGCGTTGGTGTCATTATCTAAAAGTTTCAAAACCTTTACTCCAGGGATCATCTTTTCACACAACACGTTTAACTGTATAAACATATAACCTTGACATTACTGTGATTGTGAAGATTCTTGCTGTAGAGTAAAAATGTTTTCATGCCCGTATAAAGTACATTGCAGCCTTTTCTCCTGTTTATGACCTTGTGTGATATTTCTTTTTTCACCCCAGTGATTTTTGAAGGAAATGGAGAATTGCTGTATCAACAGTGATGTTCAGGGTCAGAGAAAGGGCTTGGTTAAATAACCTAAGCAGAACTAACACAGCAGCTCTTCCTTACAGTGTGCTGACAGCATTTTGTTCAGTCATTTACGGCCCATTAAAAATATCGAAGTGTTTTTGAACAAGGACAACAGAACCAGTGGGGGTCTGGCTTGGTTACAGAGCTGTTTGTTTTAGAAGCAGTCAGCTCTCTGTTGTTGCGCAGATGTGGCGAAATAGGTAAATTGCCAGACGAGCGTGGCTCGAAACCGGCTACAAGTTTAAGCATGTGTATCAGGAACAGTTTGTGAAACTGCTCATGTTTTTTTCCTGTCTGCCCACTATGTTGTTGTCCAGTGGGAACTCAGTATTCTGCTATTTTGTCAGTGAGGTGAAACGCTGTGTGGTCTGAATGAGTCTGTTGAGAGCAGCTCTGGCTCAGCACAGTGGAGCACTGTGTGTGAGATCTGCTGAAGGCATTCATATGCGCAGTATTCAGAAAGTTTCTCTGTGACTCCATGGATTGAAGCCTGCTGCCAAGCAACACAGCGCAGGAAACACCCACAGATGGTCTACCTCTATCTACAGTACAACCAGTCCAACAGCTCTGTCTGCTTCATTGATTAACATTGTTGTTGAAGCTTTAGCATGTGGTTAAACCTCAGTCGCAGAAACATGGCAGGCAATTTATGAATGTCCACAAAACTGGTCTGAAAAAGCTCTCTTATTTCCTAATGCAGGGCGTGTGAAGCATCCATTTCACTGTTGCAGAACAAATGGAAATTTAGTCTAATAATGTGCATCAGAGGACAAAGTGAAGATCATTGCTACACAGCATTGCTGTGGTGTTTTTGTGTACCAGAGTCAGAGTGATGAGGAAGCAAGCAGCAGGGAATAATAGAAGTCATTGTGGTGGGAAGACGCTGTGCTGATGGCACATTAAGTGGTCTAAGCAGAGTGTCAGGTGGATGGAGGAGAGATGGGAGTGGGGGGGTAGTAGTCATCGATTTGTTCATGAATAAGTCGTTTGCTCTTCCTCTGCATCTCCCCTTCTCATAATCCCCAGCTTCACTCATGCTGATGAGGGTCCTGTTTCATTGGAATTAATGACTGCCAGTGTGGCATCAAATCACCTCATTATTATGGGCTGATTTGAGCAGTTGCTTATCGCTGCAAAACCAGATTCCCCTAGAGAGTGTGGAGGGCAAAGCCTCTTGCAAGGACCAGCCCATGTTTACATTGTGTTTTCACAGCAACATTTGCTGCATAATTCTGTAGCTGTAGTCTGAGGAATGTTTTCAGTAATTCACCAATGTAATAAGTCTGCAGCGATAGAAAGAGAGAGTAAATATACTGCTGTGCATGTTCCATTCCTCTAATACATATGAAAAGATGAAATAAAACCTGTGAGTATGTTGTGTATATTTTGTGTGTAGTTACATTTGATTTCGCTGTCTACACATGTCCTGTTGCTAGAAGCTGCAAGCAACTAGTAAATAATAAAATACTATGGACTATTTTCGGACCTTTCAGTTTTCTGCTTGCTTGAAGGTCAGGAGGAAAACGGACTCACAAACATGACCTTCTTCTCTCCTCTGCTGCTAAAGAGAGGAAGCCATCTGTCTCAGAGCAGAAATCGCTCTATAAACACACTCCTTTTGGTCGGGGTACCAAGCCCATTACTCACTGTCTGTCCCAACCGGGGCACAGACTTAAACATGAATACTCTTCATTTCCTAATTTCTAAGTAAAAGCTATGCTTCAAATTCGGACAATTAATAACCTAAGGAGGAAGGCTTGTTAATTTTTTTCCAGCAGTGAAGAAATAAAGAGAGAGAAATCAAGTCAATCATGGCTGAATGAACTTGTACATTTGAAGCTGTGATGTAAGATATAATGGGATGGGTTATGAGGGGATAATGGGTAACAAAGGGACTAACACAGTCAAATATACTGCATGACAGCGTACCTGTTTCTCTCTGGTTCATGGAGCTTTGTCAGAAGATATTTCGCAAACGGCTTGGCTTATCAACAGTGTCAGGAAGTGACTCTGAAAATTTTGAAATAAAAATGCCCAAGTTCACCGGAGTGGGGCTTTCAGTGCTAACACAAAAGCTTGTATTGTAATGATTTTGGTCAAAATACAACATGGTAAAACACACGTCTAGGTAAAGGATAAAAAAAAACAAAAAACCTTTTTCATCATAAATGGTTCTTGCGAAGCGTAATCAACCCGGCACTGGTTGCATTACAGACCTGGGTTTGCTTCTTGATGATAACGCTCCTTTGTGCTGTGGGTAATATAACTGCTGGAATGTTTTTCCAATTGTGTTATTAATATTATTCAGTGTGATTGACTGTTATTCAGTGGGATTGACAGGCAGTAGGCGCATCTCCTTACACAGTGCTGTCTCATTGTTTTGAAAACAGAAATGAAAATGCAGTGTCTTCTTGTTTCCACGAAATTAACTAGAGCTTCATAATGGATTTTTCCTCAGAAACACTCAACTGCTACTGATAAGGGCTTCGAATAATTATAATTTTGTGTCATATATTAATCTGGTAGTAATTCAATCATTTGTTTGCTCTAAATGTCAGAAAATGGTGAGAAATGTCCATTACTCGGTAATACATTTCTAAAATAAGCTTTACAATGTATGTCACTCCAGGGTGGGAATCACTTTGACCAGTATGAAGAGGGCCAGTTGGAGCTGGAGCAGGCGTCCCTGGACAAGCCCATCGAATCGGTAAGGCTGCATCTATCATCCTGCACCATTGGACCAGCTGTGAGAGTGGATGATTGGTCCAGGGAGAAATAAGAACCACACCTTTTTTACTCCATCCATTCTGTCCATGTAGATACATCCAGTGTTTTCTTGAACACCCTTTTTGCCACCTAACCTGTAGAGTCACTTGTCTCATGTCCATTAATATCCCTTTAAGTCCCTCCCACTTCCCATGTCCTCTGCCTACTCCATTTCCTGTGTGACAGTTAAAATGATGATGTATATGCTAGATCTTCCTGTTTTATGTAGAGCTTACAGATAAACGTTTGATTTTTTGTATCAGTATCCCATTAGTCATTGTTAGTCATCTTAGCACTATGAGATGAGATGACTCTGAAAGCATGGGGTGGATAAAGCACTGCCACTAATGGCCATTACGTTTTTTTTTTAACTCATTCAGTACATATTTGATAATGCCCATATTTTTATTGTGTTATTTGAGTGAGGTTGCTATAGAGCACTGCAGGTTTGATATATTTATGTGATCTTTTCAAACTGTCCCTGTTTTTTAAAATGTATTCACAAGGGAACTGAAAGCCTTTTTGAAATGAGAAAAACAGAATAAACTAATGTTGCAGCGTTACTTGGATATAAAATGGCCAAATTAGGTAGATTAGACAACCATATTATTTATCCTGTGCATTTGCAGTGGCCCATTTGTTAATTAAAAGTGTGCAGTGCTTATTCCACTCCATTTAGCAAGCAAGAGAGCGCACATTAGATGGTGTGAATGGCTACATTTGTGTTTGAGTGAGTGTGTTTCTATGTAGCTTTAGAATTTATGTGTTAGTGTATAGTGTTTGTGTCTATAGGACAGTTATCTTATTGTACACAACTTGGGGTGTTCGACATTTCTCTCCTGCAGCGAATTGGCCCCTATTAGCTAAGCAGCAATGACCCGGTTTGTATTTGCACGCTCTGCTTTCTTACTCCTATCTTTAGGGTCCTTGTAACGCTTCTCTGACTGTCTCTCTCTGTTTCACTACTGTCACACTCTACATCTATTCTCTCTCTACCTCTCTCGCTCCCTCCCTACTACACAGTGATTCGGTGTACAGTACCCTCTGTCATTCTGTGCTGGCATGGTGCTTGTGCAACTGGGACTGCATTTTTCGCTGAAGAGGCACATAGATAATAGCGCAGGCAGCTCTCTTCTTTCTGTCTTTCCCACTCCCTTCATCCCCCTCTTCTTGTCTCTGAAGCACTGTGGTGAGCAGGCCCAAACTCCCCTGCGTACACACAGTGTCGGGTTACCTCTCCTCCACGTTATGGATGTGCTTTGTGAGCCAATCTTACAGGATCAGCAACCAGGTAGAGATCAAAGAAATGCTGTAGTTGTTGTTTTTCCAGACTGTAACAGATGTATTGAGCATTGGTGTATAACAAACAGGCTTAACAGGCATCCTTAATTAGTTGTCAGGCATGGAAATGGTCACTTGTTAATTAATAATTACCTTGTAAAATAAAAAACTTGCTTTTCTTCTATTAAAGTTTAACAGTATAACAACCCAAATAATAGCTTGTTAAGAAGAATTTGAAGCATTACAAACATTTTTCTCATTCTCATTCATCTCTTGAATGTGGTTTTCAGACCTTTGAAACACAGAAAGGATAAATTACAGTTTAACATAAACTTATTTGTTTAAAATGACACCAGTGAACTGAGATTTTCATCATTAAAAATGACTCCAAGCCTCTTTTTTTTCTGCACTATAATCTCTAAAAAAAAAAAAAACAGTTTCATATAATTTAATATCAACAAACATACTTGGATACCGATCTATGATAGGCCAATATCGACCAACCCATATATCGGTCAGGCTCTAGACTAAATATTGCTTGCATTTAACAAAAATCTACTGTATTTTTAATCAATGAAGAGAGCTCTATGCGTCAAATGAACGTTACCTGTCCCTGTGTTAAGATTCAAGCAGCAGCAGGAGAAAAACAGTTGTCGTATTCGTTGGAAAAACATAATTTACATAAGCACACTCTGTGTTTTAATCGAGTGAACCACAAGCATTAAAATTACTTAATTTTTATAGATTTTAATGTATGACCTGCTTCCTCACAGGCACACACAAACATCCCACGTGTGTGTGTGTGGGTGGTGGAGAGGGAGAAAACAAAGGGAGAGAGGTGGCCTGCTCACCTGGCTTGAGTGGCTCTTTTTCGCTCCTGCGCTATTATTTTTGGAGGGGCGCTGAGGGCCGCGCTGCAGCATCACAAAGTTCTTCACACATCAGTGGCGCTGTCCTGTCACTTACTCGCTTGTGATTATACGTGCACACTGACATGTTCCTTTTGGAAATTGCATGCCCAAAGAAGAAGGTGGCAGACTTTTTTTATCCACAGACAGGTAATCATAAAAAGTGTTGAAGATTATTTGACAGGATTTGGTGACACTTGTCGTTACATCAGGTGCTTTTTCATAATCCAAATGACACAGTGCCTGTTTGAAAATGTACGAACATATGGGCTAAATGCCTCACAGCATCAACAGATCTGAGACAGACATGATCACTTAGAAGGATAAGTAAAATGTCACATTAGATGTTAAAACACATAGACTAACATGCAGTTTGTTGTTAGGCACACAGGTCTGCCCCTGCCTCCGCAGTGCAAATCTCTAAGGTGGTACGATTTCTGGCAGTTGTCCACCAGTGTTACACCTACTGAATGCTTCGGCCCAGCTGCTCGGAGCCCCTCCCCTGCCACTTATTGTGTGTGATCTATAGGCAGCTAGAGGTCTGTGGTACTTTATTGGGATCTTTTTTCTCTTTCTGTCTTCCCCCTTTGGTCTTTGCTCTTTTTCTCTCTAACATTGTTTTTGCATTGCATGTGTTAACTTGGTAGCATTCAGTACTATTTTCTCTCAACACTCTGTCCTAATCACTATTACGATTTTCCTCCCAGACTCATTTCCTCCCAAGTCTCTTGACCCCCCCCCCCCCCTCCAGTCCCTCAAACCTACCCTCCTCCCCTTACCTGACCCTGTCCCAGAGCGATATGCAGCGGGCAGCCTCAGAGCCACAGAAACCACACACACACACGCTGGAAATCTAAGAAACACATGTTCACAGGCCACAGGAAGATTTGTTGGTAAAAAAATTTGTTGTGTATTTCCTTTTATCCAAGGTTTAGTCTTCACTAAAATTCTGTAATACAGATACTGGAGCTCAAAAGGAATTGGGTTACATTAAGTGAAACGGCCAAGAAAAAGGGATATTTTGGGTATAATGTATCATCTGTTGCGTAGCCTTTTGCTTTAAAGCCAAATGTTGTATCACACAGGTGTTTGACACTGTTAACTGTGTGACTTTTGTCGCCTATTCGGTGGCAAAGAGGAGCACAAGGAAAAGGTCAAACACAGTCCTTTTAAAAACCTGACCCACTTTTTTTTTACAACACATGCTTTTTTTAGCACCAGTCTTAAATCCATGAGCAGCAGAGATGTTTGTGGTCATTGCTTGGGTCCCCGTGAATATTTTTCTTTTATGTCGGCAACAGAGTAAGAGAAAAAACGTTAAACCAACCCAAAGAATAACCAAAGCATTTGCCTGTAAACAAACCCCATCACCTTACTTCAAACTCAGAGAGAATGCAAGTCTTTAGGTCTGTGTTTACAGTCGTTGGAGAGCCCCCAAACCTTGACCTTTAGTGTTTTTAACTTAACTGCACGATGATAAACTTTCAGTTGATGAACTGGGGCTTCAGAATTACGGTAAGTATGTATTTTTATTACATATACACACTTATCTTAATTGGACTCTGCTTCTGTCATTTTCCCCTCACTTAGTTGATTGAAATCTTTAATCCCCACATTTGCCTCCATTTACTGGGAAGTCGAAGCCTTCTGCTTGATTCGTTTGGCTCTTGGTGCGCTGAGACAGTTGTTTCCATTTAGGCACACCTGCAATGGTTGTTACTGACCAGGAATGTACAGGGCACCAGATACAACTGAGCTGCAAGAGTTTATGAGGAGCAGCAGACAGCAGGTCCTGTCAGTCCACTATCAGCACTTGCCAAAAGACATTCCGCAGGGACACGAGAGAGGAAGATGAGTAATTGCAACAGCACACTTCACTTTTTGGAAGACAGATCCCTAAAGGGCCTGTCTCAGTTGTCTTTTCAGATCTCAGATCTGTTGTTGAGAGCAGTCATCCCTTTGAAAATTAAATAAAATATGTGGTTTACATGAATAAATATGCCTGTTCTGTGTTACACAAATTCTTATGCTCAGACAGGAGCAAACAAATACTCCCATATTGTACACACATAAATAGCTGCATAGACAGAAGCAAAAAAAAAAAAAAATCCTAAATCCTCTGAGGTCTCTAGGTGGGGTCCCCTGCATATCACTTCCCTGACCCACATCTTTTACCATGCACTGTGCCGATGACAGCACAGTGCACACTTTTATACAAAACACCCCCCCTTTGTAGATCTCTTTTGTTTGGATAACATTTTCTATTTTTCTTTCTCCTGTATTAACAGTCAGTTGGTGGATTTATTGACATGCCTACCTTTTCTGTTTGTATACAGTATTATGTTTGTTTAAAAGCAGAGAGAGATTTGCATTTTTTAAAGAAACTAGAGAAGCTAGCAGAATTTGCAGTTGAAAGCGTTTGGCCGGTTTCTTACGTTGTGTCACGTGTGACTGTTTTTTTGACAGCCCAGTATTTTAAAGCCAGGTTCGTATGGAAATGCCTTCACTCCACTTGCACTGCTGTTGGACTCGCCGTCGTTGCTTTCATCCGTCTGTCTGTCTATTCTTTTGGTGCACTCATCTGTTGTTCAACACACAGTCTGCGCCTCACCTCCGCCCTCTAACCTTTGCTGAGCCCATTTTGAACTAATCTCTCTATCAGTGTCAGCAGTTGCTACTGGTGCCTCATCCAACCTGCCCTTGTTTTTATTTAGCTTTTATTAAAAAAAAAATATGCACATGGTCAGATTTGTCTTGTTTGATAAAAAGTACAGTGAACAGGGATTGTTAAGAGGCTGAGGATTCAGCGAGTTTAGTTCTTATTTCCCTCCCTGCTCCAAGCCTCATAGATCAGCTAATCCCCCAAATCAATATAAATGTTCATGTGTAGAGTGTTACTGCACCATAATACTGCAGTAGGGGACAGAAGCAGACCCAATGTCGGTTGGAGGGGAGGCGCTCACTGCAGCAAATTCTGCAGTGTTTTCCTACACAGTGAAGTCTGGGGACATTTTATCCACCAGGGAGGAGGCAACATTCTCTATCAGACACACAGCCTCTAATTCTGTATATCTCATAACATGTCCAGAAGCTGCCAAGCGGGGACATCTAATACACAGTGATAGCATGTTAATGTAGCCTTATAGTTTCTAGTTATGATACAAGCAGTTCAGGCTGCCTCTAGCTCATGTGAGACCCAGCACAAATTCCCGTCTTATCTTATCCCACAGCGGAAGGTATCCAACAGTCACAGAGAGTAAGCACAGTGCATACATGCATGAAATGGAGGGAAAAACAGAAACAGGAAGTGAAGCAGTTCAGCCTCTCCCTCGGGTATTAGAGGCAAACATCAGCCAGATGTTTTGGATGTAGTATTTATTCCAGCCATCATGATTGTAAATATTAAGTAGGGCAAAGGAAGGCAACAGTTTGCTCTGAAATACAAAACAAAACAAAAACCAATTATCCCAAATAAGACCTTTGTGGGCGGAGATGCAGTGTGTGCTGTGTGTGTGACTACCACTCCCCTTCACATGCACTAACCCATACAAGCCAAGCTCACCTCCACCACCCTAGAGACTCACCTCCATCATGGCTCAGCCTGCTCTGTCCCCGACCTCCTCTTTTTTTGTCAAAGAGAACTAATTGAGCCCTGTTGAGCCATCACCTTCCTCTTTGTGCCTGATCCACCTGATACTAACACATCTTGAGTTTTGTTAACCCCGCCATCCACCCCCAGCCCGCCCCACCCCTCTGTATGTGTACCATTCACAGTGCGCTACTAACACCGACGATCCTTTTTGTTAAAACTCTTTAACAAAAAGCTGCATGCTGTTTTGTTCCAACCCCTTCACTTTCTGTTTGTGAAAGTTGATGTAAATCTCTTTGTGATTATAAATATCCTTTTTGTTTGGTTTGTATGTTTTTTTTTGGTAGAATGCAGCACTCTGGTGAATGTTAGACAAGCTTGGAATAGTTATAATCACAACAGAACAACACTGCTTATTAAGAAATCTCATTGTCTCCTGTTTATTTGTGCTTGAGGATGTACTGTAGTGTGTATTGGTGGGACGGTCTTGCATTTCACTTAATGTTTTTGTTTTCTTGCTGACCCATACTAGTGATATAATGGTCTGAGACATGCACATTTGCCCCAGAGTGTGCTAGGAATTCCTGTTGTGTATGTTCTTGCACTCCTCTCAAAACCTCTCTGATTTATTATCAGTTGCCTGATCTTGTCCATATTAGGTTTGAATTGAATGTCACTTGAATACCCTTCTGGCTCCCGCCGGACCAAAATGGGATATTTATTTAACTCTGTTAAAATCATGTCTAACTTCAGTGGATGTTAACAAATTGATTATGAAGTTAATATGCAGACTTTTCCACTTCAGGACGAGAAAATACTATATTTACCATTCTATGGGTGTCTGTTTTTTAGCCATGACAACGCCCAAACTGGCCGGCAGCAGACTAGTTGAGCCTTGGTTTAGCTTGCTGTAAGTGCCTTTATTATGTCGTAATACATATTAGAAAATGGCCAAGACTGCTGTACTTGACATTGCGCTTCCTGCAATGTAACTATCATGCACACGCACATTACAGTGTCAATGCGAAACCGTTATATTGTGCATCCCTAATCAATATTGTGATATTTGATTTGGTCGTCCTGTCATAGCGGTTATGAAGTGCTTTTGAGACATTTTTTAAATATCAAGCTATATTAATGATATTTACAAGAATTATTCAATGAAAGGTATGCAATGTGTCTCACGTTTTAAAAACCAGCAGTGACGTGATTGGGACCAAACTGTTGATAAAAAACCAGAGATGCCCGAGGTGTCCAAAAACATGCACCATAGCTATTTCTAGTGTCTCTAACGGGGCTACATGCACACAATGTCTCCCTCTCTTCACCTGCACACCCACATATCCCCCTCACACGTGCATATTCTGTCCACACTGGGCCTTGTAATGGTAATCCAAGGCCCACTAGCTCCACTTCTGTCTCTTCCTCTTGCTATATTTTTTTGTGACAGCTGCATATGTTTCATGGTGCTCCCCTTTGTCATGGTTACGGAATCACAGCAAGCTTGGAGATTCTGGTCTTGTTTTGTTAATGCAAGATTTCCATACCTGTTCTGTGTCACTTTTCTTTGTGTACTAAGATCTTGCTCTGTAGTGGTTCATATATGTATGCGTGTGATACATATATTTCCCTCTCCTTCCTTCCTTCTCCTCTTAACTTCTCAGTTAGTGGATGTGACTTGATGTGTTTATCTTTATCATCCAAAAAAACATAGAAATGCTCATGCCCAATTTTCAACTTGAAAAAAAAATTTATAAAAAAAAAAAAAAGGTTTTTAAACTCCTACTGTGGGAGTATACCCTGTAGTTTACAGGCTACATATAGCCTCATGTATTCATCATAGTGGAAAACCTACCCTTCCTCTCAGTCTCCCACCCTCTATCTCCCCTTCTCCCACCCCCCAACCGCCCTTACCACTCCTTGTGCTGGAAGACACTGATGTTACACGCTGTAGGTGATGTGGATGACAAAAAAATGATGATGGTGATGGTGGTGGTGGTTGTGCTGATGATGATGATAGCGTGATCTGATTGTTGTATTTTTTATTTTGTATGTTTGTTTGTCTGTCTGTTTTTTGACCAGTGCCCACGGGGAAAAGCTTCTCTTATTATTGGAATATTTTTGGTTTTTTTCTCCTCTCTTCTCTCTGCTAGGATAACATCGGGCACCGGCTGCTCCAGAAACATGGCTGGAAGTTGGGGCAAGGCCTTGGCAAAACTATGCAGGGTAAGGACTCACTCTTCTGTACACCTACATTCAATGTATGTTGGTGGTACTGAGCTACTACCCTCTTGTCATTTTCTTTCCCCTCACTTTTCCAGGTTTTTGTTTTTTATATCAGCAAATTTTCTTTTCTCTTTACATTCTTTCGCTGATCTCTCCCTTTGTGTGTGTTGCTGGGTAAAATGGATTTTTATATAAACAAACCTAATTCCAGTTGTTCCTGCAGCATGAAGAGGGAGGAGTATGTTCCAGAGGCTTTGGAAAGTATGAGGGCAGGGATTCTGGGGGTTGGGAGGCGGAAGTGAAGTGTTTATTTGTCTTCGGTGTTGCATTTAGTCAACAGCAACTCAGATTAAATTGGTGTTTTTCCCTTCAAAATTACAGTGTAATTGGTCAGTTTTGTTCACATCCAGTTGTTTTAGACAGTTGTTTTGGTCTTTGGATTGCTGCTGTGCCAGCACGTAAGATCTCTCTTTGAACCCCTGGTTAAAAACAAACATCCTCTGATCAGGTTTATATCTTGCCTACAGGAGCAAAATGTTGTTTCTCTTTTGAAAGAATTATTTTCGTTCGGGGCAGTGATGCAGGAGTGTTAACGAAGAGCACATGGTTGATTCTGGAAACACAAACATGTTAGCCGGAACTCTATCCAACCTGGCTGCCTCTTTGCTGGAATTTAAAGCACATGAGTTAACAGGCAAATCACCCTCCTAGGCCATGTCCACATGTACCAAAACAGTCTTTTTTTCCCCGTCTTCCTCGGCATCGTTTCAAGAATATTTGCGTCCAAACGGATCCACTGTAAACGACTCAACATGCTGTAGTTCATATTCCAGGCCTATAGGTGGAGCTTGAAATTTACCAAAAACGCAGAAGAAGAGATGGAGCATGCGCATAAAGCTTGCGCACTGTAAACAGACAGTAGAAGGAGAAACTGAACACAACAAGAAGAAGATGAAAATAGCTAGTGCAAGGACACAAACACAAGCATGTAGTCCGCCATTGTTGTTGTTGTTGTTGTTATGAGACGTTGCGGGGTTAAGAGGTCGGGCGATGGCGTCATTGATACGCAAAGTATGCAGATTCACTGTCGCAAGGGCAGCGTTTTCGGATTTTTCCACCCTGCGTTTACAGGATCCATGTGGACGATCGACCAAAACGATGCAAAACTTGCGTTTACACAAAAAAGCGTTTCCATGTGGATGGTCCCTTAGGCCTTGTCTGGGCCAGTTGTATTTACAGCTTCAGGCCTCTGTAGCAATGAAATTGGACCGAATCCAGAACCAATTTGCACTAGAAGGCATGTATTTGAAAGTCTTTTATTAATATGGGCCATATATTTACACATTTGAGTCTTGAAATGACCAAGAATGACCAAAAGTTTTGAAATCTGTCCAGAGATCACCTCAGCCTCAGCTGTGGCGGAACTCTGATCCTCCAGTTCCGTTACCGTTGTCCTTTGTTGTTACATAATTAGGTTCGTTTTGGAACCAAGTCTCACTTAAGGAGTAGTGTCGTTCCAAAACCCAGTAAGGTGTGAGTGTTTGCAGTACAAGGTGGAGATGTGAGTCAGAGTTTGGGGAAGGAGTTTGAAGTTTACTAACTGGAATTTACAATCATGTCTGACTTATAAACTGATTTTGACAATCCAGTTGAGGCAACAACTGTAACAACTCGCCTTGCAAGATTTCAAAACGAGAACTCTGCTTTAGCAAGACCTTTTGTTTCTAGTTACAAAAAGGATCTCATCATTTAACAAAAAGGTCCATCTCCACAGGAATCATTTCTGTACCGTCAGAGATTTAAAATAACAACCTCAGCCTGTCAGTAGCAGAAACAAGTACTTAAGTGGACGTAGCTTTGAAGCTCGGAGTTGCCCCAAAGGATCGATTGCAAGACTTTAGGTATGAATGATTCAAACAACAAAAGTGTAAACATAGGGCCCAAATTTAGAAAATACCAGAACTCCACTTTAAGGTTTACTATGTCAGTGTGTTGTATTATTATATTATATTATATTATATTATATATATCAATATATTGTGATTAAAAATGGTTGTCCCTTGAGTGTAGGGAAAGCTGTATCACGAAGACGCTCTTTAAGCCCAGCTCATTGAATTAATTCTGCAGGATATAGAAAGCTTTCAACTAGAAAGCTGCATTAAGGAGGTTTACTTTCTGGAGACATCTGTAATTGGATGGCCTAGTTGATATTGACTTGCTGTAAGAGGGAGCGGGCCGAACACAGTCGAGTGTGTGGGTTGGTCTTGGCTAACATCAGCACCTCATTAGCTCAACCCTGCTGTGCTCATGGACTCATTGGCTGAGAGACAGTGGTGCAGAGCCCTGGCAGATTTCCACTGAGCCTCTTCCTGTCTCTTCACCCCGTTTCCTCATCAGTATCTTTATTCTCTGTCTTCTAACTTCAGCTCTCTCTCAAAGCCTCACCCTTCTCTGCACTCTCCAAAGAGGATGATGTATAGCATTGTCCGTGAGTGATGTCATCACTGGCAGGCCAATGAGTCTTCGCAGTCTGCTGTGAATGGAGCTTGTTTTTCCTCATCCTTTCTTGCATTTTGGTTTGTCTACCTCCTCCTCCATGTTCTTCTCTATCCTTAACCTCAGATCTACCAGTTTCATTTCTGTAACTGTCACGCAGTCATTTCCGTCCACTTCATCTGTCTTTGTTGCAACTCTTGCTGAAGTGCGTGGCTCTCCCTGTAAACTCAGCAGTAACACGGGCTCAGTGTCAGCATTTTAATGAGAAACAGAACTGCGAAATGGAGTCACCAGCCCACGCCCAAACTACATGTAGGTTATGGCCATAGATGTGAACATAGAGACAAAGTAAGTGAGTCACAAGCATTAAAAGTTCAGAATAATTCTGCTTTATTGAATTTGTAGGCAGCATAGTCACATAATTGCCTTCCTTGTGTTTAATGTTCTGGAAAGTAGATTTTCAGTTGTCTGACAACGGACAAAGAGAATGAAATTTGTGCATGACGAAACTGAAACACATAGTAGTGTAGACATGTTCATTTTGGAGGTGACGTTGATGGAATGAAAGGTTTAGCCTGCTGAGACTCAACAGAGAAACTAGGCTCTGGGGCGCAGCTTTTTTTTGGTCACACATGTGCCAAAAAATTCTGTCGGGTGTGGCTACACATTTTCATTGGTTCTACTGATGCAGGTCAGCGTAAAAAAATGCATACAAGTATTTAACAAACACAAACTGAATGTGTAGACTGTTTTTAGAAAATCATCCAAAATTTTAAAATTTAAGCGCTCCACTGTAGCCGGAGGGAGAAGAAATATATCCCCTTTATCTTCTATATTAGTGTTTGTATCGAAGTCATTTTCACAATTAAAAGGTGCGTCAGTGTGGAGGTATTGCTGTTAATCGCTTGTTGATTTTTATCTACGCACAGATTTGCATCTGATTGAATAGCCGTGGTAAGTCAATGTTTGACATTTATGCTTTAGATAACACACGGATGTGACGACTGGCGGTTGTCGTGGCTGCTCTAGCCACTCTTGTTCATGTACATATATGGCCTTGGTTCCCCTGTGTTGTCTCATAGGTATTCTCAGCCTGACTGTGGCCAGGGACCAGAGCAGACCAGGAAGCCGCTTCATTCTGGGCAGGTTGACAAGTGAATGCAAAGCGACAGCACAGCAGTAATTTTTGAGCATAGCGTTTGGTGTTCATCATTGTTTATTTCCATCCGGCCTTGAACAGCTGAATAGCAATCTATTTGATGTGATAAGGATTTGTGCTTTGTGTGGAGGAGAGAACAAGTTGCAGGGGCTGACTGTGCTCTTGTTTTTGCCGCTGGCATCACTGATGTGTGGTTATGTAAGCATCCTGCTTTGTGGGCAGATGAGACTGCGGCAAAGTGTGTCCAGTTGTTGTGTAGGAATTAATGGCCCGGCGTTGGAGCCAACCGTCTCCGCTGAAATTTGCTAAGGCACTTAAGGGTAGACTGAACACAACTGCACCCTTGTATCTCATTGAAGTCTGCCGGACAATCATAATCTTCCTCTCCTGTCCTGTCCTCCTTGCCAGAAGCGAAGGTTTTTGAATTTTTGAAGTGAAAGAATTGTGTCCCCTTTTTAAGTTTTTCACTGTATTGACTTTGTTCTTATTCTTCTTTTGTCCTTTTTGCCCCTTTTTAGGTAAGGTTTGTTGGATCCCCTCTGTATGTCAGTATGTGTGTGTGTGGGTGTGTTTTCTTTCTCCCACTCTGCAGTTGACCTCAATGTAACACCCCTTTTACAGTGTACCGTAGGCTAATGGCCTCTGTCAGCTTCCTCCTCTTTGCTTCATAATCACTAAACCTTTATTTCAATCTGCACAAGTGTAAAGTGCTTCGATTTGAACAAAAGTACCAAAATCCATTTGAAATCAAGATAGATTTAGGAAGCCATGATTCCATCACATCCCTTAGAATCATCATCTACACGTATGTTAGATTTTTTTTTTCCTCTTTGAGTTTCCGTTGCTGCTGTCGGGTATCTGATTGGCTGTAACCACGGCTCAGAATTTGAATGGCTTGCCAAGTAGACAAGTTTTCCCCCCTCTGCTTGTTTGCCTGTTTCTACCTCCAAACCTGTGAAACTCGTGTGTATGTGTGTGGTCATTATGTGGGACTGAGATGTGTGAGTGTGTCTGTTACTGACCGGGCCATAGAGTCAACTTACAGGGAAAACCTCACCACCCTTCTATACCCCGAATGTCTCTGTCCCCATGGTTACACGCTCCCGTCCTCCCCCTGTTTCTTTGCCCCTCCTGCACAGCATGTTTGTCCCAGAGGTGCACACCTGCCTGCCTCAAACTGTCACACTCACCTGGGGCTTTAAGCAGTGTTGGAGGTAACACGCTGAATTACTACTGTCACACGATAGAGTGAAATGTAACACTCCAGATGGGCGCACAGTTCACATTTTTTAGTGTACTTTGGTAATACTGCTGCTACACAGCAACGCAGAACCCGCTCTAAGCACTGCTCAAAGCCTTGCTGGCTCTTTCCTCAGGTACATTTGTACATTTGTGTCATGTGTTCACTTTTTTCCGGGGTCAAGCACATCCCAAAAAACAAAGCTTGCTGGCTGTAAGCTAGCGAGGAAATGAGAGAATCTCGGGGAGATTTGCTAACTGGGCTGACAAGCGTCTGCGAGGCGAAAAGCTCAAAGGGGGAAAATGGTGGTCGTCCCTAGAGGCATCTATAATCTCAGACTTGATATTTGAGACACAGGCGCTCCAAAAGTAGATGTTTGACCATTCCCTCACCCAGTACAGCTCCTCCAAAAGCTCTTATCTGACGGGGTTTTTGACGAAGGTAAAGAGGGAAGGGTTGCTGGGTTTTTACGGGGATATGGGACTTTTGGCGTCCTTTGTAAGGGGTGGTAGTTTGGTACCTTAAAGGGCATATTCTGGTTGAGAGAGCAAGGTGACGCCAGGCTAGGGGCCTGGGGACTGGGACGAGCGGTTGGGAGAGCGTGGTGAGAATAAATCCCTGTAAGCATCTAGCCCTGAGTGAAGGGATGAGGGGGCTGGGGAGGGGGGTGACACACCGATGCCCCTCTGGTAATCTTCCTCCCCTAAACCCCACAACCACACTCCCAACCCCACCCTCCCTTCTCTATGTGCCTCAATCTTCCTGCTTAACCAATTGGTGTTTCTTTTTTACAGCGATTTGATCCTGCCCATGTTGTGCTGATGGTAAACTTAGTGGTAAATGTTATTTTATCCCCCAATTGAATTGTTTTATTTTTATTTTTTTTCTTTGTTTTGATTTCTCCCATTTTTTTTTGTTTTCCTCTCATCAGAGCACCAATGCTACATAGGCTTTTCAATTCTCTCTGTATTAGTCCTCATTCTGCTGCTTGTATTTTATCATGCATACGTATTACTCTTAGAACATTGTCATTTTGTTTGTTTTCAGTTTTTTTAAAACCTTGTGATTCACACCCCGTGATTTAGATGCACATTGTTTTTGTCTGGTCCCTTTCTTTTCCACTGGAATGGGTAATGTGGAAGTATTGTCACTGTGTTTTAAAGATTGGTGATAGTTTGGGATGATTGTAATTGTTCATTAATCTCTAATTCTGGGCCTTGCTTGTAACTCCATTCAGACGTTTCACTGCAGTGGCTGGCTAACAGACCTCCCCTTTTTTTAGGCTTCACTTCTCTACCACTGTTAGGCAAAGAACAAGAACACACATGTCTGTCAGAAGATAGTCTTATGATGTAGTTATCGTACAATCAGTACTCTCCTCTCACTGCCTTGGTGGAATAAGTCTTCCACAATCATCCAATCGTAGTTTAGGTTTTAAGCTAAAGGCCCACCCAACTGCCAGACACTGCAGTGGGACTGAGAGTCCAGGCAGGCCTTCATATTTTCCAATGCCCATGCATTTATGATTTCAGAATGAATATGTCATTGGGCTGTGATGACTAAATTTCTAGAGTAATAACAGATATTAACCAAACCCTCCTCTGTCAAAAAAAGTAAGAATGTGCCTGGGAGAAGCCCTGTTAAAAGAGTAATGTGTAAGATATGGCCAGAATATTACTTTAAAAAATGAATGAACTAACAGTTGGTGTGAAGAAACAACAGTTTTGAAGTTATGTCAAAAACATCTATGTACTGTGTTGTGGAGATGTCTTATTGTCCCTGAAGTCATAGTCTCGGTCAGAGCCGCTGTAAATCACCTGCTTACTGTATCCCTGGTTGTCAAACTGACCTCAGTCAGTCTTGGAAGCTGTTCAGTTGCAGTTTGTTGTCCAGCCGTGTCCACTCTCAGGTCAGACGGCCAAATCCAGTTAAACTGGGGCCAATTGCCCGTTGTGACTTACCCTGTGATCTGAGGTCCCTGTCTAGACGAACTAGAGAGCCACTGGCTTCATGGCTAACTCAGTCATGAGCCAGTTGGCTAACAGTAGCTAGCTACAGCCAGGGATAGCTAGCAAAGAGCAGCACTTGTTGGTTACTCTTCCCGCTGTTTTTGGAGCTACCTCGAGTTCTGGCCATATTCTACTAATTACACCTTTTGAAGTAATAACTTATGTCACATTACACATGTTGTTTCGGGGCTCCTCTCGGCTCAAAGTGTTACTTTGGTAGGACAGTGGAAAATGCACAGTATTTTTTATTTTTAGTCAAATTGGTAGAACCTACAAAGAAGCATTTATTATAAATTTTCAAGCCAAATGCTTTTAGTTATTCCATACGCCCAATGGTATACGTAAAAGCTTGATTCTTGAAAATAAACTAACTTTGATATATGTGGGAGGAAAAAAACTGAAACCAAACTGAATTGATAATCACTATCAGTAAGATTGATTATTGTATCTGGCTGGCAACAGGAGCAGCAGACTAGTCCAAATTCTTTTTATGCCTTTTGTGTTGAGATTCCCCTGTCTATCTATCTGTCTGTCTGTCCTCCCCTTCCTTCTCCTCCTACCCATACCCATGTTTCACCAGGTAAGTATCCCCATCCCTTGCACTGTCACCATGGCGATACCTGGCCTGTGACGTCACTCTGCTGTAGTTCAGTGCTTGTGTCCTTTTTTAATTTTTTACTCTTGTCTTTCTCTCTGCTTTGTTTGGCTGATTATGAGTGGATTAAGCAATTCTGTGTCAATCTCCAAAGTAGTTTTGATTTTTATATGTTTTATATCTTTAATGTTTCATTCTGTTTTGTTTTTTTGTTTTTTTTTTTGGTTGTCTTTGGTTTGTTTATTTTTCTACAGTTAATTTCCTTCCGATCTAGCTCTTTTCACAGCTTACATAACGTAGCTTAAGTAGACAGAGGAAAATAATCTTTCAGCTCCGTGTCATTATGAGGAAGGGGGCCTGGGACAAGGGAACAGATTTGGACCTCAGGACAGTGGAAGGGGCTTGCAGGGTCAGCCAGCCTGCAGACATTTCAGAAAGAGATGATGCAATTGGCCTTAGATAATATTGGGAGGCTTTTTGTTCCCCTCATGGAGGATGTCGCAGAGGCAGCAGCTGCGCAGGCCTGTTGCAACTCCCTTCACACACACACCACCACACATCCCCTGAAGCTGTAGCGTCCTTGATAAACTTGGCATTCCGGTTTAACAGGACTGCAGCAAAGAACGGGTGGAGGGAGGGGTGGTGGGTGCTTCAAATACACTGAAAAGATATGGAAACAGATTTGCTTAAAGCTGACAGTCTTTGTCTAACAAGACTACGTGCTGAACAACCTTGATGCCCTTGACTTCATATAAATCTCCAGATATACATAAATTGCAGCTAATTTGACTCATTTGAAATGGAAATCAGCAGCCAGATCAAATGTAACAGGAAGGCTAGATAAGATAAAGTGATCTGTACTTGGTGGCTGCAGTAAGCTGTGAGAATGGCTGGTGTTTGGTTCACTGTAGCTTTCTGGTCTCTTTGCACTTCAAGGCAAAAATTCTCTAACCCCAGCACCCTATGCTCTAAAAGCAGGCTGTCTCCGAGCTGGCCCTCCGTCACCGTCTCAAAAACTCACCGAGTCCTCTCTCTGTCTCTTCTCCCTCAGGACGCACCGACCCTGTGCCCATCATCCTCAAGTATGATGTCATGGGGATGGGACGGATGGAGATGGAGGTAGGCTGATGTTCATTTTAATTCCTATCACTAATTTATGTTCTTAATGGGGACATAGTGGAAAGCTTCAGGCTGTTTTTAAATGTTCTAGTTTCGTTCTGTGGCCCAACATGTTAGAGAGAGATCAGTTATGTGCTGGCAGATTATTAAAACTGTTCACTTTTATCAGTATGCGTTCTTTTTGTGTCCAATTTCAGATAAAATACATTAATTTAAAAATGCAATGCTTTGGCTCTGGTGCAGCATCCCCTCTGTCTGTGGTCTCACTCGGTGCCTTGCCCACAACGTGATCTTATCAGCCAATCACCACTGAATGATGTTAGTCTACAAAGAATCTAGTGACTAAAGTTAGCAAATAAATGTGGTGGATTGAAAGTGTGAAGTAGAGGAAAAAAAGGAAATATGCAATTAAAGTACCTCAAAATTGCACTTAAGTACAAAACCTGAGTAAAACTGTCCTTAGTTTTATTCCCTCACAGGTTATTCTACATTTTGACACTAAGATTTCTTTTCATATTTTTTGCTGAAATGGAATGAAAGAACTTGGAACATCAACCATTGCTGCTAGAACTAAATATACATTTAGGACACAGTGATGAAATGTCATAACAGCCAGTGGTCAAGAAGTTAATATTCAAGATCTCAGTGGCCCTCAGCATGATACAGATATAGACCAAGAGTCTGACCGGAATACTGGATCTTTGTGTGCCAGTGCCAATATCAGGGAGTGAAATAATCCAATATCAGTACACTAGGCAATCATTTTTTGCAATGATCCCTCAAATGTGGTAATCAGACACGAAAGCTGCATATTTTGCAGTTTAACAAACTTCAACATCAGTGCACTAAAAACAACAAACTTTACTGGGAATGGAATAATTATAAATTATTCCAAGCATCTCTGCAATATCATCTCTTTTAATAAAAGGTTTCTTAGTGCCACATATTTGACAACATATAAATCTGTACAATATATCTTTGGAGCCAATATCAACAGATAACATCAGCTAACAAATAAATAGAGCATGTTAGTTTGTCATATGTAAACTCATTTTGAAACCCTGTGATGAAGTGCGAGTTTTGTTCTGCTCAGTGGAAACAACTCCGTCCAACAGCAGTTTAGCTGCAAAGTTGTGGGCCACTTGGCACAAAGACAGATAACAAAAGGGTGAAGCTTATAGAATTTTATTTAAAAATCTGTCCAACACTCAGTGCTGACATCCACAGGGCCTGTGGAAGAATCATTGGGTGCTTCAAATACATTTCCACGGCAGAAAATCGTTACATGAGCCAAAGAGCATCATGCACAGTGCCAAGATCCAGCAGCACTCATGTAAAGCTCAGCGGCAGCGAAAACATTCTCTGAAGTTATCAATCAAGCTTTACCAACTGGCAGTCTGACAGGCAAATCTGAGTGCAGTGGATGCCAGGAGGACATTAGCTGAATGAATGAATAGGTGCCAATGCAAATTGGTCAGTAAAGAAAGACTCATGGTATGGGCTTGTTTTCGCTCTAGTGAATGCTTCAGCCTGAGAGTGAAGCTAAGTCTTTTTTTTGTTTAAGTAGCACTCAAGCCTCATTTGGTCAGTGTTAAGTTGGAAAAAAAAGATTAAAGTAAAAGATTTTTAAACAACTTGAACATTATACTGTTTCGTTGTCCGGCATGTTTGTGATGTTGAAGAAGGCACACAAGGAAGAGAAAGAAAAGCCAACTCGTCAGCTAGCAGTATGAAAATAAACTGAGTTACCAATGTTTTAAAAAAAAACACAGCTTATACGCTTTAATTGTAGTTTAAAAATGAGACGGTAACACAAGTTGGTCAGACGCTTGGACTTCAAATCTGCTGCCTGCTGAATGCCACTAATTACATAAAAGCGTCGGCTCCTGTTGTAATTTGCATTTGACCTCCACAATTATGGCTGCATGTCATACATCTGCCTTCAGGAGGCTGGTTACCCCCACACTGATGTGCTGGTACAATCCATGATGACTCTAGTATTAAAGTATAACTGAATTAAACTTGTTGGCTGCAGCGTACATACCTGCTCTGTAAATGATGTGTCTTGTGATCTCCTTTGAGGAAAAAATCAGAAGCCACAAGAGAGAAATTTATTCTATAACTCCTTTTTTTTCACGATGGTGGCTCCTAGTTTTGCACTATTTGATGGAATACCAGTAAAAGGTCGGTTTACGCATATTTCGCCAAAGTCAATTTTTCATATTGACATTATTTTAGACTCCATAAAGGGATGACTAAGAGATTTCAGTTGGACTTAAAACAATCTGTCTCCATCTGAATCATATAGAAGAAAACGTAAGCAATAACAAACTGACCAATCACAACCCCGGTAGCCCATACGTGCCAACAGCATAACAGCTTGTGGCCTGTAAGATGAATCTGAAATGCTCTCGTTGATTCAGGGGTGTTTTGTTTTGTGCGAGAGCTGTAACTGTAACTGCTGCATCTGTGCTTGTAGCTGGACTATGCAGAGGATGCCACAGAGAAGAGAAGAGTGCTCGAAGTGGAGAAAGAGGACACAGAGGAACTGCGGCAAAAATACAAGGTGATGTCCTTCAGTTTTGTGTCTCTCTGATTATTTGTGTTGGTTCTGTCCCCTGTCGCCCGAGTAGAAGGACTGCTGTGGTAAATGCTTGTTTGCAGGAAAACAGAAGACTCGAGTTACTGTAATCAAGTGTCTTCTTCTACTCCTTGAACACAGTCTAAGATTCAGTCACTCATTCTCCCGTGTGTTTCTCATTAACAACAGGACCAGATGGAAAAGGAGAAAGCAATTGCAAAGGCTCTGGAGGACCTGAGAGCCAATTTCTACTGTGAGCTATGTGACAAACAGTATACCAAACACCAGGAGTTTGACAACCACATTAACTCTTATGACCACGCTCACAAGCAGGTACTTGTAATTTCCAATTTGCACTCATGATGGAGATCTGTTTTGTGTTAAAACACAAGAGAAGCATCTGTCTTTTTAACTGCATGAGAAGAGATCCTGACGTGTTTTCTTCTTTCCTGGCTTGTCATCGTTTTGCTTTTGTGTGTTGCAGAGGCTTAAAGAGCTGAAGCAGAGAGAGTTTGCTCGCAATGTGTCCTCACGTTCCCGGAAAGGTGGAAAGAAGCAGGAAAAGATGCTGCGCAGATTGCATGAGCTGGCTGAGCAGAGGAAACAACAAGACCGGTAAGAGTTTATGCCCCGAGTGCCCCCTGCTGGCTGGATTTCAAACTTTTTCTGTTGCTAGTACAATTGCATGTCTGTGTTAAGGGATTGTTGTGCAACCTGTTAGGCCGGACAAAGACCACATCCTAAAAACATGTTTGTCTTGCCTGGATTGCATGTTTCCCAGCCTCTTTTAAGATGATTAAACTGAATCCTGACACTGAAGACTTTCAGGAACCTGTCAAGCCCTTTGTAATGATAAACAAACAAAAACAAGCATGTGATTATTCTGTTCAACTGTCACTTCTGTCAGAAACATTTACATCACAATATAATGTTTTTATGTTTCAGTACTCCAGGAAGTGGGCCAATGTTCAAACCTACCACAGTTGCCGTGGATGGAGAGAAGGTAGAAGAAGGCGACAACCTAACACCTGAAAACACCACGATGACAGACAATACCCAGGAAGATTCACCAGCAGAAAAAACAGGACCAGGCTCCCCAAAACCAGGTCCGACCATCAGCTTCTCTTTGGGGAAGAACCCCTCCTCTTCCCCGACTGCTAGCAATGCGTCCAAAGTCAGCGTGTGCTTCTCTTTCGCCAAGAAAGCCCCAGTAAAACTCGAGACAGCAGCAGCAGTGTTTGCTGATCACGGAGAGGAGGCTATGGAGGAGGAGGAGGGCCAGGAGGGAGAGAAGGTTGGAGGGCAGGACGAGACATCTGGCTGCAGTACAGACAGCCCTAAGGGAGGTGATGGAGGAGGAGGTGGAGGTGGTGAAGTAGAAAGTGTTGTGGCAGTGGCAGAAGAGGCTCAGCAACCTGATGACGGAGCCTCTCTAGCCTCCACTCTCAACAAACTGAAGATGATGATGAAAAAAGAGGAAGGATATGCTGGACAGGAGCCTGAGTACTACCACTATATACCTCCAGCCCACTGTCGGGTAAAGCCTCATTTCCAATTTTTGCTGTTTATGAAGGCCACTGATCAGTGTACAAGCAAAGAAGAAGAAGAGGAGGAAGGGGCGCAGGAGGAGAAAAAGGTTGAAAATAGTGCTGAACAGACAGAGCCTGACGTTACAGAGTGCAAGACTGAGAAAGAACAAACTGTCACCTCCCCCCCTGACACAGAGTCAACCCCTCCATCGCCTAAAGTGAAGACGGAGGATGTCTCTACATGTGCTGCTGACTCAGCTCCCGTGGTACCCACTTCACCTACGCAAAAAGTAGAGAGCACACAGGAAACTCTAGATACAAACTCGGGTCCTAAAATCCCCACAGGTCCATTCTTCCCAGTTCTGAGCAAAGATGAGAGTACGACCCTGCAGTGGCCCTCTGAGCTCCTCGAATTTACAAAAGCTCAACCATCTCTGTCTTACAGCTGTAACCCTCTTTATTTTGACTTCAAGCTGTCCCGCAACAAAGGATTGCGTGGAGGGAAAGCAACAAAGTCTCCGAAGCCCTGTGAAGAGTCTGATGAAAAGGGGCAAGAGGCAGCTGCCCCCACAGCTGAAGTAGACACAACTACCAAACCTGGGACCAGCACTGACAAAGACAAGTCAGTGATGAAGGGAAAGACTGGTCAAACAGAAGATGATGAGCAAAAACTGGCAACTGGTAGCAGTAGTGCCAAGAAAAAAAAGAAAAAGAAGAAGCACAAGAAGTCTTCGAAGCACTCAAAACGCAAAGGAAAAGAAAAAGGTGCAAAAGAGGATGCAGAGGGAGAAACTGAGGCAACGCAAGAGAAGCCTAAAAAGAAGAAAAAACACAAACGGAAGAAGAGCAAAAATAAAGCTCCGGATCAAGACGAGGCAACAGGTGATGAGAAGGAAAAGGCAAAACCAAAGTCGGAAGATAAAACTGTTGCTTCCTCTGTTCAGCTGACAACTTCTGGAGGAGGAACGACAGGAACTACAGGAGCAGAACTGGGCAAGAGGAAGCGTGCTACGAAGGAAGTGCCTTGCAAGTCCGGAGCAGAGGAAGGAGGAGCCGGAAAAGGGACTGACAAGACCAACTCCTCAGAGGAGCACAGCGGCACCAAGAGACAAAAGACTGACTCCAGTGCACCTCAAAGTGCCTCCTGCTCCACCTCAGCCCAAAAGAGTCCTGGTCCTGGTCGACCTCCCAGCAGTGAGAGCGAAGACGAAGGAGGCACTAAGACTCAGCGGTCACGTCATCATAGGTCAAGTCCTCGGGAACAGCGCCGACACCATAGTGAGGAATCAGGGCGATCCTGCAGTCGTTCATCGAGACGGGGGGAGAGACGGGGCAGCAGTCGTCGACGCCATCGCGGCCAAAACTCCCGTAGTCACTCATACTCCAGCAGCTCTGAGCGCTCCTCAGCAGGCAGCAGCGCCTACAGCCACCGCAGCCACAGCTACTCAGACAGCTACAGTGATTACAGCACCGAGGGTCGCAGACGAAGGCGCAAACGTTCATCAGACTCTGAGTACGAGCGAAGAGGAAGCCGAGGTCGTAGACGATCCAGGAGACATCAGTACTCCTCGTCCTCCTCGGAAGACTCCCGCTCACGTTCACGCAGCTACAGTCGCAGGAAGAGGCACCGGCGGCACCACAGGAGCAGCTCAAGAAGCTCTAGTAGCTGGAGCCGCAGCACCAGCGCCAGATCCTGGAGGCGCAGCTACAGCCGCAGCCACAGCTCCGCCAGCCGCTCCTCCAGCTCCACCAAAGGCTCTCCTCGCCGGCGAGGTGCCAGGAGTCGGGCGGACAGTGACACACGCCGCAGAGACTTCAACCGCTCCCGCATCTACCGCTCTCAGTCTCCACGTTCATCTTCATCACGAGGCCTTAACCGCAACTCACATTCATCCAGCTCGCAGGCTCTGAGACCAGGGAGCTCCCGAGATGCAGGGGAACAGAAAAACAGCCTGACAGCACGCCAGCTACTGGAGAAGGTTCAGTCTAAAAAGAGCTCTGATGACTCTGCCACAGGAACAAAGTCTGGGCTTAAGATTAAGGACCCACCACAGGGTTACTTTGGTCCCAAACTACCCCCGACCCTGGGAAGCAAAGCCATGCTGCCACTCTTTGGTAAGCTGCAGGCAGGAAAGAAACCAGTGATCCCCCTAACGAGACCTGATGAGGGAGAGAAATCAGGAGCAGGGAAGGGCTCTGAGGCTGAGGCAGAGGTTATCCTGGTAGAGCCTATCAGGGAGTTCCCCCCTCCACCACCACCTCCAGCTCCACCGGTTCAGAAGGTGGAGGAGGCCCCACAGAGCACAGTGGTGCCAGAGGAGACTCAGCAGCCCGCCATAGAAGCCCAGGTGCACCAAGAGCCCCGGCCTTTGTTTGAACAGGAGCCTTCCATGATGATGCCCCAGTACCAAGCAGAAACAGGACAGGACCCATCACAGAACCCCATGATGGAGTCCCTCATGCCAGAAATGCAGCAGCAGCAGCCTCAGATGCATGCCTACCCTGCTTACCCACCACCCACCCTGGAGGAGGAGGGCATGGAGGCGGAGGAGGACGGACTGGCTCCTCTGGAGAGTCAGCCCATCACGTTCACACCAGAGGAGATGGAGAAATACAGCAAACTGCAGCAGGCTGCCCAGCAGCACATCCAGCAGCAGCTTCTGGCCAAACAGGTGAAGACATTTCCCTCTGCTGCTGCAGCAGCGGCCGCCGCTGCAGCAGCTGCCAACTTGGCCCCAGCTCCACCTCCTCCAGCTCTGCAGCAGATCCACATTCAGCAGCCCACTGTGTCTGTAGCCTCCGGCACGTCCATCACCACAGTGCAGCACGCCATTCTCCAGCACCACGCTGCCACTGCAGCAGCCATGGGCATCCACCCAGCACATGCACACCACCCACACCCTGCACATGCCCAGTTGGCCCAGGTACACCACATTCCCCAGCACCACCTTACCCCCATCTCCCTGTCTCCTCTGGGCCACTCTCTTGGTCACTCTCTGGGACACTCGCTCGGACACGCTGGGCTGATTCCTGCCCACCCTACAGCCTTCCTCTCTGGTCAGCCCATACACATCATCCCAGCTTCTGCACTTCACCACACCCCCTTAGCCCTCCACCACGTACCACACGCAGCCCTCTACCCCACACTCTTTACACCTCGGCCGTCACAGGCTGCCGCAGCAGCAGCTCTCCAACTCCACCCACTGCTACACCCAATCTTCTCAGGACAGGACCTCCAGCACCCACCTAACCACGGCTCTTGAGTGATGATACAAGTGGAGGAGTAAAGTCTCAGCACCCAACCACTGGAGGGAAGACTTAACCTGACCGGCTTGGTTTAGGGTTTCCAGATGACGTCTTTGCAGGCAGCGAGACAGGAAGCTGTCATTAAACCACCATTTTACTGGCCTACACAGTGCAGTAAGTTGTAGCCACAAAGTGGTGCTGCCTGTGGGAGAGTCAAATCTGACACTAACATTTTGTTCTGGCTCATGTGAGGGTTTTTTTTTTTTCTGTGTTTTGACCTGAATTTTTAAAACAGGGTGTAGATTTACAGACTTCCTCAAGACATTAGTTTATATTCCACCGCCCATTTGTTTTTGAACGATGAGTCAAAGAAACCACTGGAGATGTTTTTTTGTTTTTCAACTTTAAAATGTTATTCTTCTCACGGTTTTTATGTTTTGCTCATTTTGGCAGCCAAAGAGACGTAATGGCTGAAACTAAAAGTAGAATCGTGTCTGGAAAAGAAAGTGGCATCGCTCTTCGTTTCCGTAAAGTAACCTTCAGAGACAAACTGTTTCATAATTACTGATACTCTTTATGTTCTCATGTGACTACTTACCCTCTATTGGATCCTTGGTCTCAAATATTTTGTAATGCAGTACCTTGTACATATATCAGTGTGTAATGTGAAGAATCCCACCAATGATGACCATGTAAAGTTACAGCTGTGGTGTCCCAAATCGGTATGACATTGTCACATAGGAGCCCCCTCTGTTAGCGAGGGGAGATGTGATGTAGGGGTCTTTACACCCCATTGCTCTGAGGCAAAGCTAATGTTACCTGTGGTGAGGGTATGCCTGAATGAATTGCACTGAAATCTGTACATCGAGATGATGCGCTTGCATCATGTAACAATAAGATTGTAGTATACTGCAATAATTGTATTTTTCTGTTTTTAAATTATTTTCCAAGATGCTCTTCATAAGGAGGGCTGTGTTTTTGCTTTTTGTGTAATTTTGTAAATAAAACTGCTGTAGATTAACCTATTAACATTCTAGAGGTTTAAGACAGGCATTGGAAAAACGCAGAACTACAAGGGTGGAAGGAAGGTTGGATACGTGTATGTATTTTATCAAGGTTGTTTCTAAATTCCCCGGCTGAGATGGGCCGGGATGGCAAAGGAATAGTGATCTGTCAAACAGTAGCAACTCTGTATTTTTTAAAAACTTACTGTTTCAGCAAATAAAATCTTGAGTTCATGTCTTTTTTTTTTCTTGGGTTAACTAAATTCACATGTAAACATTAATCTTCTGAGCACTCTGCAGTCTCAAGTAGAGCTGCAATGGTTACGCGATGGAAAGAAAATTCATAATTCTAGTGAAAAGGTTGAACATTTTCAGTTCCAGCTTCTTAAATGTCAGGATTTTCTGTTTGTCTTTGTTATTTATGATAGTTAAAGAAGAGGCTTTTGGGTTTTGGACCTATGGTTGGACAAAAGAAGCTGTTAGATGGTGTCACTTTTTTTTTTACATCATGATCCCTGCAATATTCCCTGAGAAATTCACAAAAATGTTGACTGTGAGAAAAACATCCTGGATCTGTCCCTTTATCCAAATCTGCACCATAAGTTCTGAGGCTCTCTTCTGGGCTGAGACGCATCCTCCATCCAAGTTCGGTGGAAATGTGTTTGGTTGTTTTTGTGTAACCCTGCTGACAAACCAACCAACTAACAGACACAAATGAAAAAACATAACCTCCTTGGCAGAGGGAATAAAACATGAGCATCATTGACTGGGAAAAGTCAAGCTATTCATACACAGGTCACTGCTGATTATCAAACACTAGATGGTGCCCTAGTTTCCTTGAACAGATGTGTGAAGGCAGCAAATCCATAAAAATTAATCAAAAGGGGAGCTAGCTGCTAACAGAAAGTGAAAGAAGAACTGAACTGTGTTGCTCAGCAGAGTCATTTGATGAAGATGTACAGAAGGAAATGAAACATGTTTTAATTTATTAAGAGAATGAAGTCACTCACATAGTGAGACTCGACCAAAGCATAAATCCAAGAGAAAGTAGAACAATTACAAAATAACTGCTGCTTCCATTGGTTTTCTGAACAGATCCCGTTTGTATCGGGTGTGTATAATCAGCTACGCAAAACCTAAATTAATTTTAATGAGTAGTTGCACAGTAAAATGTCTATGTCTCTATGAACAATGCTTATCAAGGCAGAATGACACTGACGACACATTATTGATGGACAAACGAGTGAAATAAACAGGTTTTCACTGGAGGCAAAAGCAACGATCAGTTTGTAGATGTACTTTAAAAAGCCATTTGGGTACAGTCACAAGAGGGATTTACAGTTTCCGAGTGGTTTTGATTAGATCACGGATGAGTGGCAGCGATCTGAGGAAAGGAGCAGACCTACGATCAGAAAGTTCAACGTTCTGTCGGGGCTTCAAGTGGAATAAAATACTGTCTGTAATTAAGGTCTTCAACCATTTACATCTGTGGAAAACAAACTGTAATGGCACCATTTATAAAAAAAAAATTAAAAAAAATCACGTAAATCTGATGTTAAAAATTCTGCCACTCTTCATATCATAAGGGATGATGATGTGCTGTAGAAAAATGTCCGCGACTGATCAAAGAGACCCACCGATGCGGATGGATGGGTGGCTGGATCGAAGGTGGTCAGCCCAGGTATCTGATCACCAGGAACATGAAGACGCAGGTCAGCAGCATGCCTCCGATCATGATGAACTTGTCCTGGGTGGCTCGTCTTTCGATCAGCCTCATCACCGTGTTCGACAGCCCCAACATGTTGGCCACGTCCAGCATCTTCTTGTGGGTCCCCTGTGTGGAGCCCAAACAGAGGAACGTGTCAGCAGCACTGATCGCGGCCTTAACGTGCACATTGTTTTGGGAAAACTCGGGCATTACATGACAACAATGCAATTATCCACACTAATTCATCTGATTTTGGGAGTTGCCAACACCCTGCCTGACGCGCCGCTCCGTCAGAAGTTTCCCATGGCTAGACAACCGGGCTGCAAGTGCCGATCAACAGGACACACCCTGATAAGAGGAGGCCTGAAGCAAAACCAGGAAGACCATCTCCTCCCTGGAAACACGGACTCACCCTCTAACTGAGCATATGCACACTAACAATGAGACTATTGTGATCAGTGTGGAGACCAGAAACTGAGTCAGGAAACTTAATTTTTAACCTGACAGTTTTTTACTGGTTAATTTATCCTTAAAATATAAAAAGCGAAGGTTTTTTCTCTGTTATGGTTGACTTTTCTTTCCTACAATCACATGCTCTCACCTTCAGTGTAGATCTTTGATCTCTGAGGCCGTTGAGGATGCTGCTGCCGCTGCCCAGGAGGTCGTCCATGCCTCTGTGTGCGTTGTGCAAGTTGGAGTTTAACTGAAGAGTCTCATCTATGGGGATGGAGGTATCTGCGTCCTGTCGAACAAGAACAAGCATTTAAATTCAGACCATTCAGCTGGAGACCGTTTGAGTGTAACACCGAGGGAGCTGAACACTGTCACCTTTTTACCGACCCAAGACTTCACTTGGACCTCCCGGTGTTGGATTAATGCCCAAATAAATTGTTAACTCCACCAACACCAGCCTGAGCTTAATTGTAACAGATCTGACTTCAGACTCAACCAAATGGTCTTTAAATAATATTGTGATATGTTTAAGCATTATCACAGTAGACAACATATATATATATATATCGTTATCTTATTTTGTAATCTCCTCAAAAGTACTTCAGAAATGCTAAGACTGGGCAACAAAATCAAATATCCATATACTTTTGAACAAATACCTCGATTAGGACGCCATGAATTACACACAATGTAACACAAAGATGATTTTTCAAATAAAAGTTGCAGTGTGTCATCCAACTAATCCAGTACAAGACTGTAGGTAATTAGAAAGTCTACAGACATCATGTGTGAGATTCAAACAGGATCAAATATTTTCTCTCCCCACTGACTCCTCCACAGTGTTTTGTCTCACCGGAAGGGTTGGGACTTCGCCTCTCTATACCACGATATCCAAAATCCCAGATGTTGTGTATTCTCATATTGCGATAACGATACAATATCATCTGTCTTACGTTGGTGGTGAAGGTGCGGCTCATGAGCTCCTCCCTCTCTCTCTCCTGGGCCTCCCGGGCGTAGCGTCGGTGCTGGAAGTTTTGCAGGGCGGTCCGAAGGTGCTGGACGTCATACTTAAGCTGATCCACTCGCCTGAGGGAAAGCAAAGAATGCAGTGAATCGATTAAAGCTCGTTATAAAGTGGACAAATGCTCTCGCTCCGTTTTTACGGGCGCTCCCTCACCACCTTGATACATTTTACGCAGGTGTGTCATTACACCTGATCTTACACATAGATCTAACTATTCATAATTGTTCTGGCTGATGAAGATATTTCCTTTCCCTCAAATCTCACAGTCTGCCCATCTCCTTTACATCACTCAGCCCCCACTGGAGCCCCCCCAGAGATCAGAGGGGTGCTGTGGGATGGGATGGCTGCCGTGTCCCCTAAGGCCTGTTTACCCAGCTCGGAAATTAATCTTTGCCCAATGCAGCAGGAATGCAGGTGATGACGGGGCTTCTGATGAAATGTTTTCATAGAGCCGCGTCGCCACAGGGCAGGACGCGGCTGCCTGCCTCATCTTCTCCACCCTCCCAAAGCCTTTATGAGACGTGGTTCACCCCGCCAGCTCTCACGCTTTAGGGTCACCGTCCAACGAGGGAATCCAGACTCACAATTTGGCGTTCTGCCGGCGGTTTGGTGGTTCCTTGCTGGCCAGGATCTCGAGACGTTCTAAGTGAGTGAAGATCTGGTCGGTTCTCGCCTGCAGTTCATTCTCTAACACTTGAATAGTGAGAGAAGGACACAAAAAGAGGGAGAATACAAACGAGACATGATTCAATTGGTATAATTGTAGGAAAACATTACATCAGATTTTCCTTTTGGATCTATTCCAAATGATTAGGTAAATCTTCACACTTCTTAAATGTCATATGTTTGTTTGAAATCACTGTAGCCGCACAATTAATCAAAATATTGTGAGATATCCAAATCGTAACAGCTGCAATTCTTTAGGGTACCAAAGATGAATGTTTTAATAAGGGTGTTTCAGACTACACATCTTTAGCCCTTGGCTACGAGTTGACCCTGGGATAAATAAGCCCCTTGTCACACACAGACTGTTAACCCAGGATTAACCTGAGCCCAGGACGATACCATTCACACTGCACTTCTGCCAGCCCCGGGTTAGCTGTCCACTGGAACACACAGCTCATGCTAACATTGGACAATGTTGTGTTACTACTCTGGTCACTTTAGCCCAGGCATTTACCGATTGATGTTGGCCCATCACAGATGTGTCAGCATCCGTGGATGTGTTTTCCAAAATGTCCAAAGATGAAAACTTTTTAACTGTTATAGAAGAAAAGATGTTTTGGATACAGTCCTCTACAGTTACAGTTCACTACTCTATTATTGACAATAAATTTTACTTTTAAACTCTAAAACGTCCTGCCTCCATTTCATATCTTTGATGTAAAGTGTTTGGGGGATCATTTTTGGGCATCAGCTTCAAAAATCAAGCAGGAGTTGGGCTCTAGTATTTATCAGCAGAGTGACTCTCTCATTAACCAACATCAAGGTTTAGTTTGCTACATCCTCCTGTGGGGTTAAAACACAAGCTGATGTCATAATCTGGGGGTGGGGAGGTTGTCTGCTGCCTGGCTCCCACCATTATCTTGAAGAAGCCCTCCCAGCTTCTGTCACTGCACCCACCCTGATTCTTCCTGTCCTGGCACCAGCCTGGCCCAGAACAGAAAACAATCAACCAGGCGGGGAGACACCACCGCCCCCCTCCCCGCTCCACTCCTGTCATTATATGCGAGCAGCCATAACAAGTCCTTGAATGAAACCATTCAAAGGAAAATGAGCTTATAGTTCAACTCCGACACAGGACAGTGGGAGACACCGATGACAAACTCACAGTGTACTGACTGACGATCCGTCTTCTCCAGATTGCCCATAAGAGACTGCACCTCCTGGATGTGTCTAATCCAGAACAAACACAACGTTAATTGATAGGAACCGACACATCAATTAAAATATATAATATGGCAATTTTTTGACGTTTACAAACATAAACTAACCGTTTAGTGACGATTTTAATGACCAATAATCCCACCATGCTGTTACAGTTACAGCTAAAGTTAAATCGCAGGTAATTAGCTTAGTTCGCTAACGTTAGCTGAGAGTCTTCACAGTTTCCGTACAAACAGACACACTCACTTGTTCGTCTGATGGTAAAGAGTCTCCATCTTCCGCGATTTGTTGGGGTGTTTAGTCTCCCTCCGCTTTGTCCCGTTACTTTTTTACGACACCCTAATTCTGACAGCTGGGTAAGCTAGCTAGCTAGCTAACGGTAGTAGAGCGTACACGTCATCAGCCGAGTGTTTGTGTACGGAAATAGGAAAGCGGAAGTGCTGCGGCGTCAGCGTGAGAGGGGCGAAAAACGAAGAGGGCTCACTCTGTCTCTTTTTTTCGACAGTGAAGAATATAAATGAGATCTGCATTTGAGGTTTATTTCCGGTAACGTCTGTTTATATGTAATTCTTGTGAGGTAAAGGCAGTTATAAGGGTAATAATCATAATCAGTGCTCTGGTTGGATTACAATATTTTCTCAATTAACGAGCTTTCACTAAAAAGCTGAAGAAACACCACCTAGTGTCAAGTAGCAGACCAGCAGGTGAGAAACCTCATAATTATGCATCTTTTAACTTGGTTTTATAATCCTTAGTACTGTTGTACATGATTAAATGGGCACTGAGTAGTTTTGGAGAAGAAATTCAGACAGAACTTTGATATTTAAAGTATTAATGTGGTAATAATACAAAATCAGTATTTTCTTTTTTCCCCATACGTGTATAAAGAGGAAAATAAGGTCCTCAGAACACTGTTTGAAGCTAGAAAGATGGCAGGTCCGCCAAAGTAACACAGAATGAAATCACATTGTCTTTTAAGGTCAGTTTGTTCAGCTGGTTCAGTCATGAAAACAAAGATATTTTGTTTATTTCGTTTGTTTAGGCATTAAAACAATGTAAAAAAAATAAAATAAAGTTCCCCAAAACTACATACTGCACCTTTAAGATGAAACAGGACACTAAATGTTAGCACTGAATGTCATGCAGACATGGAATCCTGCATCCATCAAGTCATCATGTTCCTGAACTTCCCACATTTAAATCTACCCCTCAGGCTGTATTTTCCATTATATTTGATATTCTCTTAAACTTAATAGCTGACAGGTGTGACGGCAGAGATCCTTTCCCCTCACCGGGACGAGCTCTGAGAGCAAATAGCATAATCTGTTGACATGTAGACATGTGACAGGAAAGACTGTGAAAAGTGTCCCGAGGCTACCTTTTGTCAGCTCAGCCTGATTCAGTCTAATTAGGCTATCCTGTTTTTCCACAGATAGGTGTCAGAATATTCCTGTCTGTCCGTCCAGAAGCCGCCCTCTTGCCCGCGGTCAGTCAGAGACACCAGAATTAATGATATCAAACTATTCAGAGAGGATGTCTGAGCAAGGAGACGGGTTGTTTGTGAAGCTCCCTGTCAAGGAGCACTGTGTGAAAGTGGCTCGATTGTATTTCCCAGAACAAACCGTAAGCATTTCACAACAGTCTCGTGGTGATTTAGTGTGAGGGAAATCATCCCGGGGCGCTGCCTGGCACCTTAACAAAACCACATCTCAATCACCTTGATCCAACCCTCCATCCCAGCGCCGTCTACCAAACTTGGAGGAGTGGGGGTGTGTGGGAATCAATGAGAGCAAGAGCGAGTGAAGCAAACCCGAGCATCCTTTGACCTAATAAGTGCAGTGAGCTGTTACAAGCTCCCGTTTGTTTGTTTACCTCATTCAGCACAGCAATCAGAAATCGGCCCAGACAGTTTTTCCGCGGCTGCCTGATGGTACTTGAGTTGATGGTTGTATCTTCAGGCTAGACACTTCTCAACAGAGGTCCTTTTCACCCACCCCCACGTGTCAGTTGCCTTGAGATCTGTTCATGCCACTTCTTGCTCTCGCTGTTCACCGTTCTCGGTTGTCATAACACATCCCCAGGGCAGTGGTTGGATGTGCACGGCTTTAACTGTTGCGCAGAATGGAGGAGACGTACGGAAAGGCAGAAATAAGGCCCCCCCATCAGACCCTTTCTAAACAGTACACGAGACACATTTACCTCTCTCCCTCTCTTTGTCAAGGTCGTGGGGTTCTCCCTGTCTGTCGTTTATCTTTCAGCCCCGAGGAAAGGATGAGATGAGCTTACTGGTGTTCCTCCACACCTGAGCACCACGGGCACAAACTGGAATCCAGACTCCAGGTGTGGAGCACGATCACGCCACTCCGACTGACCCAGAGATCACATGTTATTAAACCTAGTTTGATGCTATCGCTGCTCTCGTTCAATGCACATTTATGGTGCAAAGTTATGGTTCTGTCTGCTCGAAACGTTGTTGAATTAGTCATTTACAGTGGTGGAAAATAATTCAGATCTTTTATTTAAGTTAAAGTAGAAATACCACTGTGTAAAAACACTAATAGAAGTCATCTATTTAAAATCTCACTTAGGGAAATGTTCCTTTGGTGTCAAAAGTAAATGGTGGCCCCATTCACAGTGTTGTAATTATCATGTAGGCTTATTGTAATTAATTATTGGAATGTTGGGATTGATTATTTACCATTTAAGCGCTATTTTAATATTGTCAAGGGAGAGCTTCCCTTAATGAGATGCAAAACATCCACAAAGAGTATAAAATGGCCCTTAAACGACTTTACATGATCCGAAAGTAGGCACAAAAGATCAAGAAGAAAGGCAAAGTAACACAAAACAATTAAAAAGAGACATAAGATGGCTAAAAAAAAAATCAAAATTAACACGAGGACACAAAAAATGACCACAAAAAGGTGCAAATTGATCAAGAAGAGCTGCCAGACGACCACAAATCAAAACAAAACAAGTACGTAGGGATGCAAAATAGCTGTCAAAAGATACTTAAAACTTCAAAACTTCCACAAAGTAACACAAAACAATGCAAAAAGAAACATAAAGCGGCTCAGAAAAGATGCAACATTAACTCAAAGTGACCACAAAGAGGGGCAAGAGCTGCAGAAGAACCACAAACGTAAACAAAACAACCATGGAGGGATGCAAAATAACTGTCGAAAGATGCAGAATGTAAATATAAAATATTAATCTGAAGAACAACTAGTAAATGTAGCTGACGAATAAATATATTGCAGAAAGTGTAACATTTCCCTCTGAGATGTATAAAAGATCATTAAATTTAATACTCAGTTAAATTACAACTGCCTCAACAATGTACTTAAATGTTTTACTTAAGTACATTTATGGAATCATGTTCAACCACTGGGCTCTTATGTATAGCATAATTGTCTGGCTTAACGTGTATTTCAATGTAGATCTTGATCCAGATGATAGAACGCAGGTATTTTTTATCACCAGAGTTTTAAGACATTAAGAGGATTGTGTTAGAGTGTTAGAAAGAGATTTATGCGAGCAGAGATTTTAAAAAGAAAGCATACATTTATGTGTGTGTGTGTGGCCTCTTCACTGGATCGTCGAAGAATGCTATTTCCTTTTCTCCTTTGGGGGGTCCAGCTGGAACCAAACACAATTCAACACTGGATCAGTCTCCCTGTCCCGGTGAGACAACATGGCCTCGGAGTTATTGTTTGGAAGAGGAAGAAAGCACTCCATGTACTCTGCCACCACCACCACCCTCAACAACACTGTTCTGTTCATCAAGAGAAAATGACATGTTGTTGAGTCACTTCTACACAACACACTTAATGATGTTTTCCAGGCAATATAATACACCATAACTCTCCAATGATTGCCCAAGACAGACAGAGTGAAGAAGCCAATTATGAGGAGCAAAAATCGCCTTGGGTCAACAATTTTTGGATACCAGTCATTTTTTGGAGGCACGCTGATCTTCTCACTCCCCCTGAGGGGGATGAGCCACTCGTCTTTGAAGCAGTGATGAGACGCTGAATGAAGGCAAATGAGGGCCTGTCAGAGATGACAGGAGAGACTCACAGCCTCCCCCGTGTCTCGTGGGTCCTGGTGGGAAAGGGGTCCAGAAGACGGAGCCAGGGGTGGCACAGCCCCCAGCCCCAACCCCACCAGAGAGAAAAGGTAAGGGGCAGTTGACCTGTTAGTGTATGATCCTCTACATGAAGTGACTGGAACATTTTTTTTGTTGTAAAAAGAGGTAAAATAGGAAGAGTTGCAAAACGAAAAATGACCAAAAAGAGATGCAAAACAACTCTAGAGGGACTCAAAAGCTAAATAAATACAAATGAATACAAAACAACTACTAAGAGAAGTCAAATGGCAGTCAAATGACGCAAAATCTCCGCTAAGGGATGCAAAATGGCTGACAAAAGTTGCAAAATCTCTGCAAATGAGTGTAAAACAACTACAAAGGGATGCAAAATGGTTGTCACAGCATGCAACATCTCCCCAAACCAATACAAACGACTATATAAAGACTCAAAATGACCAAGAATAGATGTAAAATGATTACATAGTGATGCAAAATGGCCATCAAAAGATGAAAAATAAGAGAAAGAGACTCAAAACGAAACCACAAAGAGGCACAAAATGACAAGGGATGCAAAACAACTACAAAGGGAAGCAAAATGACTGTGGAAAGATGTATTGTGAACACAAAGAAACTCAAAATGACCACATCTGCAAAATGACCGAGAATCGATGCGATGCCAACAAAAAGAGACACAGCAGAAATACAAATGGGATGCAAAATGTTTGTAGAAAGATGCAAAACACCCACAGTGTGACGCAGAACAGCTACAAAGGGATGCAAATTGGCCCTGAAAAGAAGCTAAATTGATGCAAAGAGACTCAAAATAATTACAAAACCATGAATATAAATAATTAGACCATTGACAATGCTTTTTTGCACTTTTTCCAATTTCCACAAACGTGCCTCCTGTCATTGAGTCTATGCCTCAGTATTACCTCCAATCAAAAGTTTCTAGACACACCGCAGCGGTCCTTTCAGCCATATTGCTTTTAGCCTATCCCAATGAGAGAAGACAGTCGGCCTCAGCGTTTCACTCTCTTGGCATGCCTCCCTGCTTTATTTCGTCTGAGCTCAGAGAGCATCGAGCGATCAAACAGCTGTCAGACACTCAGACGCACTCAGCCCTGTGGCCACACCACCTGTGACACCCAGACTTCTCGGGGTGAGAGATGCTGTCCACCGCTGCGGTTGGATGACGGGAACACAAACAGCCCTATGCTGGGCTTCCCCCTGCCTGACAGCTTCCTACCCACAGCCTGCACCCACTCTCTAACCACACTCCCATCATGATCAAGTCGGACGTGTCAGCTAGTCAGCGTGCAGATTCCCAGAGCTCAAATAATAAAAAAGACTTGAAGGCACGTTATTGTGAATTTGAATCCTTTAATGACAGTGATGATTTAATGAGTGAGAGCACTTCAGGACACAAAGCCAGCAGACAGTTCAATTGTGTAGCTGCAGAAATGACAAATATAATCACAGAAGACATTCCAGGCTTATTTCTGAGAGATGTTGCTGTCTGAGAGGACACGTAGCTCTGCTTTTTATCTGTGTTTTTCTCCATCGCACGGTGTTTCTCTGGGAAAGTTTTGTTTCGGTTGTAATGGAGGTCAGTGTGGGTGTGTTTGCAGCTGCTAGAAAGGCAGAGAAGAGCTATATATCGTGCATGGGGAGTCAGTTATGAAGGTGGATGAGATCTTATCACGCCCTATCACGGCCGCTGCAACGTTGACTGCTGTTAGTGCTGCAGGTGCTTCAGCGAGGCAGCATGGGAACGACCTCCCCACCCAGAGATTCCCAGTGGGGGGACTCACACTGGTCAAGGGGGATACCAGAGACATTTGTAGTGCGAATCTGCTGTGTGAACACAAATCACAAACACTATCTCCTGTTCTGAGCTTTGTGTTGCTGTTGCGGTGTTCCACATCCTCAAGAATCCAGCCGTTTTAAACCATTTTCTGTTGTCTTTTGTTTGTTGAAGATATCTATCTATCGAGTATGTACATTTTATAGACTTTATAGACACAATGAGGATTAAAGAGTCAGCCTGCTAACGTACTGAGGTTTTGCAGGTGGCCTATCTGTTTTAACTTTTTGGATTCATTTATTAATTATTTGGTTCCTAAATTGTCAGAAAGTAGTCAAAAAGACTAAAAAATAAGTTGACAGCCATTTGAGGCTGTACTGAGCTGAACTGCACAACTGTGCTTTGAGCTAAATGCTAACGTCAACATGCTAGCATGCTCACATTGACAAAGCTAACATGCTGATGTTTAGCAGATGCATCTTCGCCATCCTAGTTTCACGTCTTAGCAAGCTAACATTTGATAATTAATAGTTCACAAGGTTTTGTAGTTTGTCCACCTACAACATACATACATATATATATATATGTATATATATATATATATATATATATATATATATATATATATAAATATTTAGTATGTAAAACTGAGACACAGTGAAGACTGACGAGCCTTGCATTAAATACTAAAAGTCAGCATGCTAACACACTGAGGCTAACATTTACTCTGTTCACCAGCTTCGTTTAGCATGGTGAACAGTGCTAACATTTCCTAATTAGCACTACACACAAAGTACAGCTGATGCTGATGATAATATTGTGATGTTTTCAGTTGTGGACAAATGAACATTTTGACCTGGTGGTAAGTTCACACAAACATGAAAATCCAGTCGTTAGCATAAAAGCATTAAAACATAAAAAACAACTAAAAAAAAAACACAACATGGTTCCAAATAATAGTAATCCAAATCTCCAGAAGCCTCAAGATCCCAAATTGTTATGAAAAGATATTATTTGCACCCTTGACGTGCAGTTGAGCACATACACCCTCTTCAGACGATGTGCACGCTAACAGTTTTAGCTTAGCAGCAACAGTGAAGATTTTCAAATCAGTTTGGTGGTCTCAGGGCTTCCGGATCCTTGGACTATCCTGGATTTTTTTACATATTAAAACAAGTCCCCATCTACTTCAGTTGTTTAGGAGAATGCTGCTTTGCTGTGAAGCTCCAGAAAAGTTTTGTGGACATTGAAACTTACGTTCCATCGGCATGAGGTTGAGTAGATGATGCCTCAATTGTAATTTTTGGGTGAATTTATCCTTTAATCTACTTTACTGGCCAATACAGCTTACTTAATTCTACAGGCCTAAATGTTGAGATTTTCGTCTAAAGTTTATTACTATTCATGCTCTTATCTTCTTCTCCTCTGTCCTCAGGTATGAATCCGCAATTTCAACCCTGCTGCTGTTGCTGCTGCTGCTTAATTGACCGTCACACATGTACACACACCTTCTCTACACCCGTGCGTCTCATCAGCCACCATCCCCGTCCGCCCATCCACCTCTGAGCTCGGCCCCCCCATAGAGGTATGCACTCAGCCTTGTCGTAGCTCTAGGCAGTGCATGTTCTTGTTGTGGGTTGAGCAATTGCATTAGTCATTTCACATTCCAAATTCCTACCCCATGCCGTATTCACAACTCTCTCTGTCTCCCTCTCTTTCTTTTCCCTCCTTTTTTTTCTCCATTGCTCCCCTCATCCTCCTCCTCTTCATCATTTAATTTTCTCTCCGTGCCATGTCGGGGTGTGGGGATTAGGGCCAAGCACTGATGCTATCTGAGCACCTTCTCTGCGGAGGAGGAAGTCTTGCAGGGGTTAAGATGTTTGACCCGGGGCTCGGAGGTTCCGATTACAGGACGCGGCGGCACTTTGTGTCCTTGAGCAAAAATGCTACCGAGCCGTCCACGCTTCAGTTAACATCTACTGTTCTTACAAATGAGTAATGTATAAACCTGAAAGCTATCAACGCTGCTTTGGATAATATCTTTTCTGCCAAGCAACACAAATATAATACATATCTGAAAAAAAATGTCTCAACCCTTGGCGCACTAATTCATCTTCATCTATCAGAGCATGGTGCGCTGCTGCCCATAGTAACCTTTACCTGAACCAGGCCGACGCAGACACAAGAGATTGTGTTACCGCCAGCGTCACCCTACATTATCTGTGTCATTCAGTGTGTCAGGGTGACGGAGGGAAGCTCCAGCATGCAGCCGGCCGACTGTAGCCCACACCCGCACAGGAAAGCCTGACTACAAACATTCACATATCACTCCCCGCTGGAGTGACCACAGGTGTGCACATGGCAGGTATGCACACACACATATGCAAAAAACCTCTCTGCCCTCACCTGTCTGCTGTCAGGACTGTCTCACACACACACACACACACACACACAGGAGCTCACTGCACACTGCGCCCCTGCTCCGGCTAACCCCCCACCCTGCTCAAAGCAGCCACCCTCGGGGCTTGTGCGTGCGAATCCGGCTGTGGACTCAGCAGCCCCCATCGCTGCACCCCCTCCGCTCAGGGTAGTGAGGGAAATGAAGGCTTTAGGAGTTCATTATAAAACAACAACAGCAGCAGCAGGGGATAGGCCTCCTGGGGCCACAAACTATCCCTTCTCATCCTTCCATCCTCATCTTTTTCCTTTATGTCCCTCAATATCTCAACCCTCGGTCCACCCTGCTCCCTCTCTCTCCGTCTCACTTCTCCGTCCCACAGCTCTGCCGAGGCGAACCATGCTTTTTTTTTTTTTTTTTTTAAAAACACAGCGTTCATGTTGAGCGAAGTTAAATATTGATCCGTGCTATTGTAATGCTACGAGTTAATATAGTGAGTCAGTAGGCGCAACGTGTGAACTCACTTGACCTCGAACATCAGAGAGACAGCTGACGCATTTACGTATCACTGAGTGAAGTTATTGACTTTGTTGTCCAAGAATGGAAATTAATTCAGAGGCAAAGAATACAAACAAAGGTTTATATTGGCAAAGTGATGCTGTTGTTAGATAGACAAAAAAACATATTGTTGCGTGGATCTCAGGAACAGCCTTGTTTTCAGCTTTGTGACAATTTATTTTCCAGCCAGTCCACAGTTTTGTTTTGTTTTTTGCAATTCTTTTTATTTCCTTTAATCAAACTACTGCCTGTTCAAAACATGGTGCTCTGCACGGACGGTCTGGTTAAGTAAGGGTTTACAGAGCCGGTCCTGAGCCTACTAGGCTGCTCACGCACACATCGAGGCCCCGATAATATTCAACATGTTTGATATTGTCATGATTCAAAACCTGGATGATGACAGCCGTACTCTCTGGAACACGACAACAACCGATGAGAGCGACGTCCCAGATGATTTTTAACAATGATTGCTACATTTTTAGGAATATAAAACAATAACGCGATTGTCAGACAGGATAGATGTACAAAGAAAGAAAAAAAGGGTTTCAGCAAACATGTTTTTTTTTCTGCAGCTCTGATGATTTTCTTTCTACATGGGAAAACCTTATTCGCTCCTTGTCGTGTCGTCAGAATTCGGGGTCATTTGCACAATCTAATAGTTTCACTCGTGTCTGTTCATTTGTTGGTTGGTTTGTCAGCATGATTACACAAAAACTACTCTACAGACTTCCATCAATCTTGGGTGGAGGATGTATCTCAGCCCAGGTTAGACCCCCATTAGGTTTAGGCTGGGATCTGGATAAAGCGACGGATCCGGGAATTTCTTTAACATTGGAAGATGAGCAGTGTTTTCCCCATTTTTGTTAAACTCTCAGGGGACAGTGCCTGGAACTTAATGAAAAAATCATATTAAGACAACTTATATCTATGTGTGAGAACAAAAGAGGGACTGTTGGGCCTGTATGAGCTCCACTGAGTGCCTTTTTTTCTAATAAGTTACATCAAATTGGCGATTCTTGCCCCCCCGAGGCATTCAAGTGTGCTCATCACACCGAGGGATAATTTACCCCGATAATCCCATACACTGGTCGTCCTTTAATGTGATGTTTAAGGTCATAAAAACTCAGTAATTTTTTTAAATTGTCTCCCATAATTCACTCCAATACTTGGGCTCTTTGGTTGATGTTCTAATAAGGAATAATAATGTGTAATCACAGTAATTAGAGAGCGACATCAAAAGCACCGGTGCACACAATATAAGTGCCTCGCACAATGGGCCCCTCTGTGTGCTGTGGGCTCACTGATGCTGCGCGAACTAGTTGGAAAGTTATGATTCACGGATAATAGCATGTAAACGGCTCCCGTCGTCATCCCGGGGCGGCCAAATGTGACTCTCTGAAGGTGAATTAGGGGTCAAGTGCCGTGCAAGACAGCAGTCATCATCTTCATCATCATCATCGTCGTCATTATGATTGTCATCGCGGTTGGTGCACTGGCTGGAGGCACAACACCTGTAAGCGTGACCTCAAGCCACCCGCCCCTCGCCTATAACTTGGCGGTTGAGGGTGATGCAGCGAGACCGCAGTCCTTTTCAGATGAAAAGGAGGGCAGGGCGAATCAACAGGAAGTGGTTTTTGCTCGATAGATGCAGGGAGTTTCAGGCAGGTGTATCGCACTCCCTTCCCCGTTGCGTGTGGAGTGTGTGTGTGTGTGTGTGTGTTTGTGTGTAAGATTGAGGGCGACCGCCTGAGGCAAGTGAACGAGACACAACAAAACACACAGCGATTACAAACGTACTTCCATTTATTAACCTTATTTATTTTTAAATAAGAATGTAATGCAGCAAGATTGGGAAAAAAAACAAAACAATAACTTTTGAAATATGGAGACATATATTACCAAATTCAAAAGAACTGTACACAAATCTAAAATAGGATTTTTACTGTCACTCTGCATAGCTCATAAATCTTAAAACGGATATTTGCCAGAAAGATGAAGTGAGGTAGAAAGTTACGATTCCACGTTGTCACACAGCTGGAACCCTGACATGAGTTATATTCATATTATATATATGTGTATATATATATATATATATATATATATATGTATATATGTATATATGTATATACATTATATATATATATATATATATATATATATATATATATATATATATATATATATATATATATATATATATATAAAGCTCAAACTGGCCAATAAAAGGAACCTTTTGGGTCCCGGTGTGCACTTTTGACCTGCACACATGGACACATAAGAGACTAAACATGGTGATTTTCTTTGATTAGCAATCTGGGGGGATGTAAGGAGCACGATTAGCCCACTTCAAAGGCAATTTGAAACATGAAAGTGTAGCGTAGTGTGTGCTTCTTTAAATAGAGGGAAAACAAGAGGAGGGCTGGCATGTCGAGAAATTAAGTGTTTTCCATTCTTTGCTTGTACAAAGACAGTGTTCTGGTGTTTCCCTCGCTGTTACCCCGGGTATTTCCCTTTGTTCTCTCGAGCACACATTAGGCTGCATGTTTTCCATAGACATTTCCATAAGAGCAACTGAAACCCAGCTTGTGTCTTTGCACAGCAATGCGTCTGGTCGCGACGTATATCGGCGGCCTCCAATGATTCTATTTAAACGTGAACACCTCCTCTGCCTTCTACGATGGATTATACACTTTGCATCGTGTGTAAGCGAAGAGCAGCTTAAGTGCTTTATAACCAGAAATGAACCGTAACACAGCAGACAGAGAGACAGACAGACAGACAGGTGGATTCCTTTTAAGGCCGTTTTTTAGCCTCCGTGGCGACACTCGTTTACAAGAAGGATAAAGTATGAAGCAGCAGTACAACAGACACGATGACCGATACAATAAATACAACAAAGTCACTGTCAGAGCTCCCCTGCAGACGTCGCACTGCTGGTGATATCCGGTCCAGTACCAGTTTTTTTTTTTTCTTAAGAGCTTGTTTCCCCTTCGTCCCAGAAGAGCGGCGTTTCAGTGCATCCAGCGAGAGAGAAGCAGAGTTAGAAAAACAGCCTCACCTACAGCAAGCCGCTGCGTATCAAATCGGTGATGAGTAGCAAATAAACAGCAATATTATACGCGTTTATAGACCGTATTGGCATGGAAGCCATTTTCCTGTCATCTTGCTCAGGATGGGAAACTCAGATGTCGTGCTGATGAGTTCCACGTTTCGGAACGGTCATCTGACGACTCCCTGTCATTTCACCTCTTCCAAGTTGATCAGTATCTGACAAGGCTGTGGCTAGTTTAAATCTGGAGGGGCATTAGGCCATATTTCAAGTAAAAAACGACATGTTTGATAAGCCATTCGCTAACGCCAGCGTCCAACCACCGCTAACGTTACTGTTTGATTACATCCAGTGTGTTTCACATCCAGGCTTAGATAAATGTGTCCAAGATGCGCGTTGGCGTTCTACAATTAATTTACGCCTTTCCATTCATATGGCGTAAAACTATCAATGTTTTTTAGCAGGTCATGCTAACGTTAGCTGTCGTCTCCCTAAAGCTAATGGATTGGATGGACATTCTATGTTGAAATACGGCCTTCTGTCCCTCCAGATTTCACAAGCTACTGAAAAGATAATGGACAGTGAAAATCTTGAGGGAAATCAGGCCATATTTCATTGAGCGCACCGTTTCTCGCTAAACCAGTTCAGTAGCTTGTGTTAAACAACTGCTAACGTTAGCATTTTGCATTTTTGTTTGGAAAACGTTACACAGCAAGATGGGAAAAACATAAAATATAAAAGGGTTAAAACATTTATTTAATCCTGAAGTGAATGTAGTCAAATGATAACGACACCTTGGCTGTGGTTTGATGCTCAGGTTAGCGAATGTCACCGAGTGTGTTGTTTAACCTTGAAATGCGTCTCGATAGCCTTCCAGATTTTAACTTTTTACTTGCTTCCAGTCGCTGAGCATTTCGGGAGAGGGTGAAATGATCGCGATCTGTCAGACTCCCTACCTTTTAATGACTTTTAATCCAAACAAAGACTCCCACCCTGAGCGTGACGTCAGAGGAAAATGGCCGCCGTGTGAAGGTCCAGATAACATGCAAGGTCAGAGTTCACATCTGTGAATGCATGCTCTGGTGTGGGGAATCCCTCAGTGAAATGTCTGTAGGCGCTTATAGTTCAGTCACGTCTGTGCCTATATTTCTCCTATCTCGTCGCGCGTTACGCGTTCTTGCACGTGTACACCTCCTCCTCTCTCACGCACGTCTGACACTCCACGTGGCAGCACCAGCGTACCTGGCAGTGGCAGGACAGGCTGGTGAGGCGCATGGCCGTGTTGTAGCCACGTCCGCAGCACAGACTCTGACAGCTGGTGTCTTTGGCACACGACCGGCCGCCTGTACCGGGGGAGTAGCGAGAGGGTCTGCAGAAGCTGGGGGACTCTTCAAGGAAGACTAGATCAGTAGTGCGCAGGCTCTGGCCGTGTCGACGGGGGCCGGCGAGCTCTGTCTCCCCGGTGGCTGCGTTGGTGACGCTCAGGACTCGCACTGCAGTGTCGTATCGGTACTTCAGCAGCCGCCCGGTGTCGTGGAAAGGGGACAGCTGCTTCCAGCAAGTCCGTACGGCGCACGAGCCGGAGACGCCGTGGCACTTGCAGGTTGTTTTCAGGCCGCTCTTCACCGCCTGGGATGGGAGGAGGGAGGAGAGAAAAAGGGAGAGATGTCAGTTCCTTCCAGTTTGATTCATTACCTGGCCTCTTATCTGGGAGGTCTACCTGGACAGGGTGAGACAGTTTCCTGCGGGGTGGGTAGTGGTCTGCAGAGAGTGTGCCTTTAGCTCACCTCAGTCAAACATTTTGACATAATGGATTGGCGGGGACTGTTCGGCACGTCGTTTTTCATTTACCTCGCATTTCTCACTTTGACAGCTCTTGCAATTTCTTTTTTTCTTTTTTTTTTTTCAATGTGTTGAAACTAGCTCTGTCTGCTCCTTTCCGAGAGCCCGAGGCGGAGGTGACAAACGGTGCAGACAGTGGAATCTCTCCACCCTGTTCTTTGTACATGCCTGCTCATGGAAAACATTGATAAGAATTTTCTGCGCGAGAAGTGCCAAAAAAATATGTAGCGGCGTTTTTTGTTTGCGATTAGGTTAATAGTTCACTGAGCTTGATGGTCAGCGACGAGGGCGCGATCACTCAGCCTGAGAGCTGCTGTCTTGGCGGGGGCCAGAGACAGGTCACGCAGACGGAGCCAGAGGGGACCTGTGGGTTGAAAAGTTCTGCTAAGTTCCTCCTTCTGCAGGTATGAACCCCTCGGGGGGCTTCAGAGCACCATTACTGAGAGACGAGGGGGGGGTCCGACCACTTCATGTTTTTGTGAACCGTCTCGTGGTCTTTTCTTGGTGTAAAGTGAGGAAAACATTTAGCTCAACAGAGATGAGATAAGGCCCTCGCTTCTTCCTGTTGTGTGTGTTTTTTTTCTTCTTCTTGCTGTCTCCACCATCTCTGGCTCGATCTAGATCTAGAGGTGTGAGCTCCAGGACCCTGGGGCCTGCTATTTCGGAGCTCCACAGTGACGGTTATGAACATTAAGTGGATTTATGAAGAGCACAGCGATCCAGTAAGTGGAAAAAAATGCTCGCTCGTATATTAAAAAGAGGCCACGGTTATAATCGTTCTCCCCGACGTGAGACCTTTAATTTTCTGTAGGCCCGCACAGCAAGCTTTATCATGCCTGAGAACACCTGGCTCCAACGATCCCGCAGCCGTCTTGTCTCCCTGCCGCGCTGCCTCGCCCTCTGCATCTGTTTTATCCGCCAAGGCCGACGACAGCAGCAAATAAGGGGGGCGTTCGTCTGGCTGTCTTGCGATTCTGTATCGTCTGATGGCGCGGGAGTGTGGCAGAGGTATAATTGTCGTGTAAAAAAAAACTGCAGCCCAACTAATTGAGCTCAGGTAAAGGCGATGTTTGTGACGCCTCGGGCTTGGGAGGCAACTTTTTGCACATTCAATGTCACATTTCTGCTCCTGTCCTTTTGGGTCTGTTTGTTCGCACTCACCCGAATTCCGACGTTGATGTTGTGGGTGTCGACCTGAGCCCTCAGGTCCTTGCTGACCCTCTTCTGGCCGAGGAACTTCTTGAGAAACTTGGTGCTGTATTTCAGGTTGTCGCCGCAGACCCCCCACTGCCACGCTTCCCGATGCTGGATGCCGGGGGAGTCGTCGCACGTGCACCTCTCCATGCGGCCCGAGCTGCACGCTTTGGCGAGCGCATGGGTCAGCGCCGCAGAGGACACTGCCAGCAGGAAGGCAGTCTCCTTGAATGCTTGGAAAGGTGGAGAGATTAAAATGTACATCAGTTTGTTTTTATCAAGGACAAATTTAAAGGGGCAGTGTGTAGTTTCTGGGGAAGACATTATTATAATCAGAAAAGAGAAGATTGTTTTTTTTCTGCCTAAACAACCAAAATAAACAAACTCTCTTTGTTTTCATGACTGAATAAACAACACAGTGTCATACTGTTTTAATTTGTTTGTATTTGGCGGACCCTGCCACCTTTCTAGCATCAAACAGTGTTTTCCTCTGAGAACAGCTTGTTTTATTCGGTTATGGGAAAAATGAATATTTCTGAGTTTGTATTGTTACCTCATTAATATTGTAAATATTAAAATTCAGAGTTAAAATATCTTCTCCAAAACTACGTAGTGCCCCTTTAAAGAGCTTTGAATGCAAGACCTGTTAGTGGCATTAAAAAACACGTGTTCTGAGTACAAACTACTTATAACTTAAGGGATTCATTTATAGTTTGCAATCATCAAACTGTCCTTTGTGCCGCTGAGTTATCCTTTAAAACCAAAATGTTTACAAAGAGCTCAGGACGTTGTCATGGTTTAACACGACCTCAGCATTATTCTGCACGTTTTCTCCCGTCATCATTCCTCTCCTGACCTTTTTTCTTCTTGGCCACACACTGTTATTTGCTTCACCCAGGGTATATTTTGATCCAATTAATTATTATTTTGACTAGGAAGGATTTTCCCAGATGAAAGTGGGCAATCAAGCCACCCTTTTCCTCTGGGAATGGGCGCTTTCCCCAGATAAAAATAACCACAGGGCTCGAGCGCTCTCCACCACCGCACCACATTTCTGGGCTCTCCTACTCCCTCATTACCTCCATGCTGACCTGTTCATGTTCTCCCACACACTGATATCCATATGCATAAAGCCTGGAAGCATTTCTGTGTACAGACGTGCAGGGGACTTAGTGATTTAGTATGGACATTTTTTTTTTCAAGTGGAGCTAATCAATGGTTGTATTGGGCCATGGAAAAGCATTCAAACAGGTAACTCAAGGGTGGTATTAAGTAAAAGGATTGAGACAGAACATCTTAGAGGGGCACTTTCTAGTTTTGGAGGAGAAATTCAAAAACAGAATTTTCAATATTCATTTGAATGAGGTAATAATACAAACTCAGAAATATATTTATTTTCCCAAAACTGAATGAACAAGCTGTTCTCAGAGGAAAACGAAGTAAAACAGTATAAAAATGTGTTGTCATTTAAGGTCAGTTTGTTTATTTTGTTTATAAAAAAAATAATCAGTCGATGAAAATCTTTCTCCACTGATTAGAATATCTTCTCCCAAACTACACAGCGCACCTTTAAAGTTTGTTATCATAAGCTAAAATTTACAGTCCAAAAACTACAGTCTCTGAATGGTGTTTTAAAAAAAGTCGACACAATTGATTTGATTCTACTTAATATGATAATTAACATAATTTATTTAAGGAACATATATATTTGAATTTGGCTTGTGTGTCAAACCTTCATGAAAACTGTCAATATTTTTTTATTAAAGTTGGAAAGAAATCGTGTTTTATTACTGTCTCCAAACTAGGGATGCACAAATTCAACAAACAAATGTCTCCGCTTTCACTCCTCCTGCTGTAATCACTTGGTTTCGAGATTAAATTCATGTTGTTCATCATCCCATTTTGGTGTCTTGCCCAGAGAGACCTTATCTCGACAGACGCTTTTATTCAAAACAAACTGCGTATCACAGAGTTGAGTTGTATGCTGTGCACCTGTCTCAGGTTAGAGACAAAGATGAGAAAGAGTGCGTAACTGGATGTTCTCGGGTCAGAACCAAGCGCCCAACGAAGGGCTAAACTGAAAAAGTCACAGGCTGGATGGTCGACCTACCTCTCTTCAGAAGGCTCCCTCGGCCGTCCAGGCTGCAGTTCCAGCGCTCATTCCTGAACTGATAGCGACACTCCAGCAGGCTGAGGCGCACCGACTCCCGCAGCGTCTCGGCCAAACCAGGTTCCCGGCGACACAGCCTCTTCTGCCGCCTGGTCAGAGTCATCTGCTCGCACTGCTTAAGGTGGGCCTTTCCTGTCGGAGGTTCATTGGAGAACGGACCCGGCAAAAACACCAAGGGCTCCCGACCTGTCAGCCTTGGAGAGGAGAGAGGAAACACGTTCCGAAGTTGCATTTTGAACTTGTGTGTTGTCGTTTGTTTTGCGTTATTTACTCAGTCTTTCCACCTCGAAATGTTAATTTACCTGTCAGTAGACTGAACAAAATACGGGGTTGTATCTTAATTCTCCTGATTAATGCCGATACAGTGAATAGTAATAATATACATACAGGAAAAACGACAACAAATGGACAAACAAATGCAAAAACGCGTATAAAATGTCCAAATAATTCAGATTGATTAGTTTGAGATACACATGTAATTGTTACTGGTGGTGTCGCAACAAAATCAGCATGACAATTTGCAAAAGTGAAGAAGTTTCGAACAGCGCAATAACGATTTGTCGCAATAGTTTGTGCACAATTACGCGTGCGTAATTTGGCTAAAGTTTGTAAACGCTTATAGTTATGATCCCTTCCGAGGATTAAAGCACCTAACGCAATCAATAAATGAGTTGGAGAGACGTAAATATGAAATCTGCTGACCCAAAATAAGCTGCAGAGTGCGAGAGGAGGATGCAGAGCGCGATGAGTCGCAGTAGGCAGGCGGTCCGCGGGAGCCTGGAGCGCATGGTGCCGGGTTGGCGCTGCTCTTCATCTCGCTGATTCTTCTACGGAGAAAGTCCGTGCCGTCTGGTCGGCGCACCTCTTTAAGGGGCCCCACATGCACACAGACTTTCAATCTGGTGCAGCCAGGCCCAGCTGGGAGGCAGGGCCCTTTGGGACAGGAGGAAGGGAGGAGGGGGGGGCATCATCTCACTGCACCCTCATTGGATTCTCCAATATTGTTACTGTATGTTCCCTCCCACTGGAACGCCACCCAGGTAGTCAGAGCTGCAAAATGACTCGGTGTACCTGCTGTGATATAGACATCTCTAATACCCATATTAGATGGGTATTATATATATGGGTGCCCATCACAGTGTGACCAGGTGTGCAGTCATCCTGGTTATGGGCTGGAATCAAAACGTCAGACAGAGCCCATTTTATATGAACTCCTTAAGTAGCCACTGATTTTCTAACATTCTGATCAGCAGTGCTCTTTAAAAGCAACACGGTGGTGGTGATCCCCCCCATCAGACCTCAAGTTTAACCCAGAATGGCAGCAAACATCCACTCTGAAGTGTCCTTGAGCAACAGGTGGCATCCCTGACCGAAGGGAAGACAAAAAGATAAAACTAGAATGACAGTCAGAAGAGCGCATACCTCCGCTAAGACCCAATGTTTCCCTTTATCCACATGAAATTGTACTCAGTCATAGATACCAGTCACTTTAGTACGCCTGTTTTTTTTTCATTGAGATCCATGCATTATTCCCTGAGAAATTAACTAAAATGTTTTGTATCAAAAGTTGATTTAGTCTATTCTGTGCCGAGACTCGTCCTCTATCCATGTTTCGAAAAAATCTGTAATCCTCCGGACAAACCAACCAACCAACCAACAAATGGACCCAGGTGAAAACATAAACTCCTTGGCGGAGGTAAAAAGAGAATCTCCCCATTCTAGTTATAATCATTGTGACAGGCAGCATGAATCCATCAACTACGAAGAACAAATTAAAGCCTTCTAGAGAACCTTATGAATGAGAAATAAATTAGCCATGAAGCCAGAGATTAAAGGACACAAACATGCAGCGTGTTATTAAAGGCCTTCTGGTCTGTTCTTCCAATCAAACTGCACTCCATGCTCTGTCAACCTTCATTTAGAGGAGCACCAACCATGGACGGAGCCCCATCTAGTGGATTCAATGTAGAAACTCAATCTGGGAACATGGAATTAAATTTTGTAAGGACTAGAGATTTGGACTCAGGCACAAGTCAAATCAATCACTGTTTTGTTTTTTCTTGACAGAAAATAAATTAAGGGGTTGTTTTTTTATTGAGATGAAATTAAGAAACAAGCTTTTATAAACTTTCAGACTCTACTTGGGACTTGACTTGCCTTAAAAGTGCAATACATATGTATTTGAATAAGATTAATAAGATGTCCCCCCCATCAGAGGGTATTGTGCCAGTGGAAGCAACGACAATCCTCCAGTGCTCCAAGCTCACAGTGCAGACCACCAGCTGCACGGCTAACTAAGCTAACAAGCCAACAGCAGCTACATTTAGCAGCAGTTAGTGGTTATTCTGTTGACATGCTGGCCCTTTTGTTTTGACCCTGACACCAACTGTGACTTGAATTTATTCAGCTTGCCAAGACAAAACGACTTGGCACTTGCTTTAGTCTTGGAAGGAGATACAGAAACGAAACGAATTTATTATTTTCACTATCGAATTATCTGCAGTTTATTTCCTTGATTAACCTTTTGGTCATTAAAAAGTCAGAAAGTTGTGAAAAATTCCTGTCGCATTTTCCGAAAGCCAAATGTGACGTCCTCAAATTTTCTTGTAGCACATCCTCACAATCATGAAACTGGGACCAGAGGGATTTTGCCATTCTTGCTTGGAACATGATCCAAATGATTGATTATCAGAATAGCTGCTGATTAATTTTCAAAATGATCAACTAATTGAGCTAGCTTTAGTCACCATGAGTCGGATGAAGTCCTAAAGGCAGCTGTCTGCCTCAGGTCAGGTCAGGTCCCAGATACAAATCAGTTGCCGAGTGTAAGTTTATATGTATCCTAACCCTGGTGTCTACTCTTTGTTCACAGTAGTGAGGTTAATGGGTCTCAATTATTTCTCCACTGACAAGGGTTTATATCTCACTGGGAAACGTTTATCAAACTTTTCTTATCAACAGAATCAGTGTTTTTTTTCTCGATCACCAATTCAAATAAATGTGTTTCTTAACGCTCCATTCTGGCTCTGAAGCAGGGTGTAATCTGCAAAGTAGCCAGTAACTAAAAATATCAAATAAAGATGAAATTGAGAGAGAAGTGCCATATTTCTTCTCAAGTAAAATTCGCATTTAAAGTAATAATGAGTTAATAATTCAACACAATATCTTTATTTTTACTCAAATGTGATTAATGGGGACCCTTTTACAACAGCTCCGTACTCTGTGGTGTCGCTGTTGCACCGTTTCGACGTCCGCCACCTTCGTTGAAACGCCACGAAGAAGAAAGAGACACTTGTGATGACGAAGAAGAAGACAACGACGACGACGCCGGAAAACGCCATTTTGTTGTTGAACAGGACAAGCGGCGAAGGATCGAGAAGCAATACTAAAAGGTATCTATACATATAATTTGGAGACATTTAATATAGGTGTGTCATAGATATTAATTTAATTTTAATAAGGATGGAGCGGAAGAGCCGTTTGGTTACTTTATAGTGACACTTTCCTCTGAGTTGTGGAAGCTTGAAGCCGGACACCTGGGACAGTTGGTTAGCGGTTTCCTTAGCAGTTTAACTTTAGCACGACTGTGATGCGGAAGTTTTTAACATTTTACTTCAAAGTATAAACTCATATTGAATGATACTCAGATAAATTATAAGACAGTTTCATCTTTGTGCGCACGGGGTTATGTGTCTGTCGGCTGTTTTGATTCATCTTAGCGTTCATCACTGTTTCTTAAAAGATCTAGCTAGCTAGGCTAGGAGGAAACGTTAGCTAACATGAACGAGCTTCCATTTGGGCACAGGGCTAACGCCAACTCCTCTTCCTGCTCTATGGCAAGCAACCTACAACTTAATAGATTCTTAACCCCATAGCTAATTTTAGCTCATTGATGATGCCAGGTAAAATATATTTAATTACCCAACCAAAGACTAATTCACCGTTACCGAGATGGGATATCGGAACAAGTACACTTCATTCAAAGTACCTGAGTGTCAACAAATGTGTAATTTCAATAAGGTGTTGGTAAAGATGTCGATCTTTACATATTGTTTTTGGTGGGGGATTCAAGTGACCGAAATAATCCTAAGGATCCATTTTAGTAGTGCAAAACAGATGATGCCTTTTTAATTTATGTGCTGTAAATGTAGGTGCCTTTTCTTAGTCAATAAAGAAACGCTACATTTTTGCATTGCACCCTATGTTTTGACAAGCTTTTAAATGCTCCCAGACTGTGAATACTTATTCTGCAGTACAATCCAAAACCTCGATGACTACTTCCTTAATCTTGTTGCATTAACAAGAACCAGTCATTCATGTTTACTCAAAGGAGGGGCTGTTCAACAGCACATCCTCATGTGTGAACTCATGCCTTACCCTAAATGACAGTTAGAGAATTTGACTATTAAAACACGAAATTATATTTAATATTAATGCTGGTGGGAAAATAAGTCAGATATTGTGTATTTATACCCTAAGAAAAGTATTAACATGTGAAAATCACAATAAATCACAACTGCAGTCACGTGAAAGGAAAATTAATCGGTTCTAGGTTTAGGATAAGGGTTTTGTTTTCGGTTCATTAAATGAGATGACTGTGACTATCTCAAGTTGAAAAACTACAAAATTCAAATGATATAAACATCATGTGTGCAATTCATTGCACACTTCAAGCAGAATCAGAACTTTATTTGTCCCTCTCCATTCAATACCGAACATATGTTTTCTCGAAATAATGTCCCATGGTGGTCGGCCGGAAGGAGCGCTTCAGCTCTTGGTTGTGTTACCTGGCACGTGTGGAGGCTTCACTAATGTGAACGCAAATTTAGCCTCAGGTATAATATTCTTCCAAGTGCTCCTTGTCTGATCTTACTGTATTGTGTTAATAGATGTGAGCTAGGTCCTTTGTTGTGTGGCCATTGTATTTGACAGTTTGCCTCAATTGACTTATAATTGGCTGTGCTACATCACAGGGCTGCAGTTTAGTCATAGGCCTTCATAGTCTTTAGAATCCTAAATGCAACGGACAGGACTAGTTTTGTATTTACCTTAGCAAATTAAAATTCAGTAAGCAAATCCTAATATATTATTGTTTGTATACTTGATTATGCTTTCGGTAATTACCTCCCACAGCTTTGTGTGTGGGATGTTTGGATTACTGAAAACATAATGGGGAGAGCAGATGCAAGGTTGTTTGCATGCTTTGTCATGCTGTCACCTGGACAAAGAGGCCAGGTCCCTGCTAAATGTGTTGCACCAAAATGATTAATGTTGTCTTTAAGGAGTTCCTGTCTTTAGTCTGTTTTTTATTAATCTATGTTTTAAAAATGTAATAGTCAATGTGAGCTTTTATTTGGCACATTTACAGTCTCATTAAAAATAATGTTCTTCTTAACATGATCTACTCTGTCGTGTTAAACCAAAGCATAGATCCATCGTAGAAGCTAAGGATAAAGTTAGTAGTAGCGCCTTCATGTACTCTGAGCCTCCCTGTTAATGAATCCTTAGCATTTTGCCACATTGCATTCTGACCACAGATGGGGCAATCACGCACGTTTGGTGATATTACCACACTGTTTTACCTGCTATGTACACTCGCAAGGACTTCATGTAATGTTGAGAAATCAGGCACGAATAAGGTTTTTACTTTAGAAATGTTAACTTGCTGTGTGCACATGAGATAATCAAGTTATACCAGTCTGCATGCATTTCTTCAACCTCTGTAGTGGTTTCAGTAAACATACTTGTAAGATTGGATTGGTGAGCTTGAAATGTGGCTGGCATATGATAAGCCTCTGCTGCTGGTCATGAGTACGTACTGTAGTGTCAGAAGTTATTTTGAAATATTGCATTGTGGAGCTGTAGCAATTAGTCAATTGATACTAATCGCCCACTGTTTTGATGATCAATTATATGTCGCAGTCATTTTTCAAGTGCAAATGTCATACATTGGCGGTTTCCAGGTTCTTTGAATGTAAGGATTTCCTGATTTTATTCATCATGTATGATTGTGAATGAAAAGCCTTTTGGTTTAGGACTGTTGGTTGGAAAAAAAATAAGCAATTTGAAGATGTTACTTTGGATGCTGTGAAATTGTGATGAGCATTGTTCACAATTATTTGACATTTTATACATTTTTTTACTAAACCATTAATTATGAAAATGTTTGGTGGATTAATGGACAATAAATTTAATCATAGCTCTTTGATAACAATATAGAGGTGAGATAACGGTGTCATCTTTTTATTTATTCGTCTATTATTCTATTTTGCCAACCCTGGTGCCGGAGCACAGTCAGTGCCACCAAATCAGTTTTTACATTCACACACTGAAATTTCCTCTCGCTCATCATGCAGTGAAGTGCTGCACTGTAGAGCCAGCAGTCAATATGGAGAGCAGCAGGCTGAAGTGTACAAAACATAGCTGGTATAGTAAAGAACAGAATCACTTTAATCTGCTTTATTTTAGCCAATATGGATCCATTAAGACATCCTGGAACACACCCCTAACTATTCAATGTATATCTATGGATTTTGGACTGTTAGTCCAAAAAAATTTAAGAGATGTCCACTTCGGTTCGGATTAATCGTGACACTTGATAAACCAGACATTTTAATTAATTGATCTGAATAATTTTCTCTATTAATTAAAAGTGCATCCCTACAGTAGACTGTGGTGTACTGTATGCATTTCTGTACAGCTACAGTTTAGCTGACAACATAATTGGTAAAATGCTAGTTTTGGTGTCTTCATCCTGAACTAAAACAAACAGGCTTTTTTTTTCCTAGACTGGCCCTTTTGCATGTCAGCCAACAATCATGTAGATACAGATCTGTGGCACACAATGCAGTGATAGCAATTTCTTCACTGACAATAGATGCAGTTGTCCAGAATCCAACACAGCCAGGAGGCATGTTGTCATCTAAGTTCCTCATTCGTGCTGTTTGTGAACTGGAGGAATGTGCTCTCTTTTACTTAGTAGTGCTCATCACAATTGCATTCTTAGCCTGTGCATTTAACACACAGCTGAGCAGAACAAGCTGAGGCACGCTGTCTGTAGTTGTCAACAAACATTGTGTAAGTCTTGAAACGATTGGAGTATAAGCTGGTGGTAGGTGGAGGAAAACCCATAGTTGGCCATTGAACAACTCGATGAATATACTGACAGTATTGGTTGTTCATGTCCCGTTTTATTTTCCTGTCATTGATCATACTTGTTAAGGATTTAGAATCTGCTAAGTGTTATGGTGAGTCTGGACAGAAATCGGATAAAGAAAAAAATGTGTTGGTCATTTAGAGCTTTAAACATTAGTCATAAATTCTGTGATACAAAGAATCGCATTCACTTTATCAGTTTCAGGTCTTTGTAAATTATCTGACATTAAAGCATATCATATTTTATGATATAAATTTATCATTTTAGAAATGTTATAGTCTAAATGATAAGTAAACCAGGGCCTGGGCTCCTACTCATTCATAAACTACGTAAACACGTGACCATACAGTACAGACACACAGTGATGGAGGCTAAATGCAAGTGATTGCATTTGTCATCCAATCTGGCCTCTTGACCTCCAGTTTATGCTGTGTATTGTGTTGTGCAGCTGAGACACAGTAGACCTAACAGTCAGCTCTCTTGGTTTGGTGTAGTCCTTTTTATACGAGATGAGCTTCCAAAGTTGGAAAATTAACACTTTGATTATCTCTCTCTCTCCATATTGTATCCATACTTTTAGGGACCTAAACACTTCATATTGTTTGTCTTTCTGCAGGTGAGCCAAGATGGGGGGTTTTCAAAGCTTATTTAAAAATCTCTTTGGAAAGAAAGAAATGAGGATCCTGATGGTAGGACTGGATGCAGCTGGAAAGACCACCATCCTGTACAAGCTCAAACTGGGAGAAATTGTTACCACAATCCCTACCATCGGTGAGTCATCTCCTGCATCTTAACGAGAAATTTGTAGCTTACACCTAAGTGAATAGAAATAAACGACCATACAGTGCAACAACTCTTCATCTCTTTATTTTCACTTTAATCTGCAGGTTTTAATGTTGAGACGGTAGAATACAAGAACATCAGTTTTACAGTGTGGGATGTCGGTGGTCAGGACAAGATCAGGCCACTCTGGAGGCATTACTTCCAAAACACACAAGGTGAGAGTCTTTCTGATGATTCTAGATCTCTTCAAGTCTGTTGTACAAGCTTTAGCTCAATGTTGGGCTAATGCATGTGGAGATCCATATTCAATTCCTTCCTACAATCATCACCTCTTTTCCAATTTCAGGCCTCATCTTTGTCGTGGACAGTAATGACAGAGAGCGAGTTGGTGAGGCAAGGGAAGAGCTAATGAGAATGCTGGCTGAGGATGAGCTGAGGGATGCTGTGCTGCTTGTGTTTGCCAACAAACAGGTGAGTTTGACTCAGTATTGTTAAAAAAACTTGGAACTTGGTCTCCATCACTTGGCCACTGATGTGTGAACAAGGGTCTGGCCCTGTACTAAAGAAACAAAGATGGCAGCTGCGTCACAAAGATTAGAGAAGTGGCTTGTCCCCGAAACATTCAGTCTGCAAATATTCAATAAATTAATCTTATAAACTTAATAATTTTCTATAGTATGCTTCATCGGTTCTGCTCACTTCTTGAGTCAAATGGTTAACTCACACAGTAGTTCTGTTAATTATTTCGGTCTGATATGGCAGTCTTTGAGCCACAGCTACACTGGCAAACATGCTGACCTTGCTGGCCTCTGTCCTGGTCATCTGCTGCTCCTCTTGGTGTCACTCATCCTCCGAGCTGCTCCTCACTGGAGGAATCTCACCGGGCTTTTTACCGTCCACAGGGTAGACTGCTGCTGCTCTGCCACCCAGCCTGTTAGCTCTGCCCATGAGCGCAGAGACGCTGCAGTTACAACAGTCAGTGTTTGGTGTGACCATTGGGACAACCAAGGCTTACTATCCGCTGTACTAGCTCTAACAACTAACTAGACAATATTACCAGTGTGTTCTGATAAAATGGTTGAATTAAACTCAACCAAATTCTCCTGGTCTTGGGAAATTATAAACGGTGGACAGGTCATTGAAAATTATGTAAGTTGAAAAAATTGACACCGACCAAAAATTAACTTTACGGTTGTGATAGAATTTTCGAATACAAAGCTGCTTGAAAATCAGCAGTTATCGTTTGAATTAAGTGTTATGTTTTCCGCTCTTTCAGGACCTGCCCAATGCCATGAATGCAGCTGAGATCACAGACAAGCTGGGCCTGCACTCCCTGCGAAACCGCCACTGGTATATCCAGGCCACGTGCGCTACTAGTGGAGACGGTCTCTACGAGGGTCTAGACTGGCTTTCAAACCAGCTTAAGGGCCAAAAATGATCCATCACTCTACCTCCTGTCTGTCATCTCTGTCTGCAGTGTGATGGGAGGCAGCACTGGTCCTGGTCTGACTCTCCTCTACTTTCTTCTCTTTCACCTGGAGCGTTGGACTTGTTGGCCAGTGCTTCCCAGCATCTCTGTGTTCTGTGTGGGTGTGTTTGAATGACTATTTTAGGATGAATGAATATGTGTGTGAGCTGAGTGGGAGCAGCCCTGCTGTGCCTTGAAAACAGTTAACTCTCAGCACATCCAAAGGCACTGGTCTCAACAGCCACTCGTTCCGTTTTTACATCTGCTAGTGACATTAAGGCCTTGTTGACAACAGTTAATTCACTCCGAGAAGCCACACAGTGTAACCGTGTCATGTTTGATACAATAAAGTACCTGACATCCCAGAGCAGTTCACATTCTTTTGAAAATGAGTTTTGGTGATGACTGCTTCAGTTTCTCTCAACAGTTCAACTCTTCAGATTCTTAGATTAAAGGTGCACTATGTAGTTTTAGGGAAGACATTTTAATCAGAAGCACACTGATTTTTGTTATGCCTAAATAAAAAATAAACTCTTGGTTTTCATGACTGAATAAACAGACTGATTTTAAAGGACAACACAGTCTTGTACTGTTTTACTTTGTTTATATTTGGTGGACCCCGCCACCTTTCTAGCTTCAAACAGTGTTCTGGGGACCTTATTTTCCTCTGAGAAAAGCTTGTTTATTCATAAAAAGAAGAAAAAAATATTTAAGTGTGTATCATTATAATTCATTTTGTAAATATTCTGAGTTTGAATTTCTTGAAACTACATAGTGCCCCTAGTTTCTGTAGATGAGTCCCCCCCTGCCCCCGTCATGGTTTTGACTAATATTTATTTTGATGGAGATTAAACTATCCGTCATGTCTGGCTCTAGAAAAGGCAACAAATGCGTCATGTTTAAATCATGTGGGGGTCTGTCAAGTGTGGCACCATTGGTGAATGTGTGAGTTTCAACTACATCCAGTCCACTAAAACAGTGAGGCCTTTTTAGAGTTGCTCCCACTCTGGCTTTTTAATTACTAATAGTCTTTCTCTCTCGTATGTTGTTCTTTCAGTAAGGATCTGTTGTTTTTGTTGTTTGTTTTTTTTTACGTTGCTGTAAATGTACTTGACCTGGTTTATTTACGCGTGAGCTGACGTGCCAGGTGTGCAGTCTTTTGAGTAAAATGCTCTCGGGACCAATTGGTTGCATTCAGAAAGGGCTTGTTGTGTTTGGTTCGGTTTTAGATTTGCCCGCCTCCTTTGTTCTTGTGAGGACACACGTGCTCTTGAACAAATTGTCAGCGTTGTGATAGACGGTACAGTTGAACTGGAAGTGTTTGCGCTGGCCTGCTGTACGAATCGGCACTGTAAATGCTTCCTCTACGCTTCAGGCTTCATGGTCTTGTTCCTACATGTAGCTCGGGCACTTCCCCCTGGGGTAATTGACATCTCCCTCTGATGCCATTTGCACAGCCTCATCAGCTTGAACAACACAGGCCTATGTGAAGACTGCAGTTTATCCATCAGCCTTTGCAAAGAACTCCAACAATAACCTTTCATGTTGCTCTAAACCAGCAGTTTAAGTGTGCAAGTATGAATGTTGCAACAGTTAACCCAGTAACAAGACCATTTCCGACATATCCATTCCCCCCCTAAGGCTCTTCTATCATCTTGAACTGTGCACAGTCCTGACTGAATGAACACTGACCTCTAAAGGAATATTAATTTTCCCTTTTTTTTTGTTTCTACAACTGGACATTTAGGTGTTTTCTTGAAAAGTTTGAGTAACTGATTGACTCTTCTTTTGGGCTTTCTTTGTCCTTTGTATGTTAAGTAAACATCTGTAGAGTTCATAGGATAAGTGACATGATCTGGTATGCAGCAAGAATTACAAATGTGTATATAATCTGTAAGAAAATGTATTTTAACTTGACATCCACCTACCCTTGTTCAGATGTGAAGCTTTAATTTTCAAGATCGTTTCTGTACAAATGACAAGGTATGTGCATATGTATTTCTTGATTACCTTTTGCGCTTTTTTAAACTCATCTTGTAACATCTGATAAATGCACTATAATAAAGAGATCTCTATTGTACATCTCCTTCATTGCCTTTTCATTAACATGAAATGTATTCATATGAGAAATGAACGTCTGCTCAGTGATGAATGTCATCCATTGAATCCCTTTACACTTCAGGCTGCTCGATTAATCAAAATATGACTGAAATCGCGGTATAGCTAAATGCAATCTCCAAATTGCACGAAGCTGCAATTTCTTTTGATTAATGTAGAATGTGTGAGACAATGAAGCGCTGCAGAGATGTTATGGATTACAAATGTTCTCCTGATGTAAGAAAACATGTTTGTTTGGTGAAGACTCCAACAAACCTCACATCATCATAATTTTACTGTTTTTTTTGTGCAAATTAAAAATTGTGGTGAAAAAATGATGTTTCCTATTAAATCCCATTGCAATGTACAAATAATTGCTATTGTTGTTGGAGATTCTCTGTCATCAAGGTCATGGTAGTTTATAGTGTGAGATCAGAATTTCAGAGTCGTTTCCTACCATGTAGCACTTAAAATGATCACAATATCGTATTCACCCTCTTTACGGTTTAGTTGAACAAGGTCATACTGAGATTACATTTTTAAATCAAGCTCACATAATTTAACATGCCAATATTATCAAAATATGTCAAATAATATAATTGATGAATATTGTGCTATAAGTAGCGATCCTGAATCTTCACTGGGGTGCATTACATAGTGTAGCAGCTTATGTTGTTTTGATAACAGTTTATCATCAGGATATTAATTGATATTTATACATGTAAATGACAGAAATAATCAGTATAAAGAAATGTTAAACTAGAGATTTTAGCTGTGACCACAAGAAAACAATAAACTGGAACTTTTATTAACAGTCTGTTTACTGGAGCTTCTCACCCGATCAAGGCTTCAATGTTGAAATTTTGGTAAATCACTACTCTGAGAAATGTCAGGATGATGAGCAGGTCGATACAGATATACACATATTCCTTAATAGACCAATGTAACCTAATGCTGAACTGACTGGCTGCGACCACTGGAGGGCATTGAGCACTTCTAAATACACACGAGTATGTCAGAGAGGAGGACGCCTTCTACACTGACTTTTTTAAAATTAACTAATTAAGAAACAGGAAATGATTCACCAAAACGGTAAATATACTCTCCATCGTTAGCAGGCAGACTCATCTCCACACCAGGACACTGATATTAAAGGGGCTCTTTGTTGATACATTCACAACCAAAACAGATTCTACAGTTGTTATTTGTGATTTTCACTCTAATAATGCAGTGAACATGCACTCTGTCAATGTGTTTAATGATGTCAAATGTCGAATGTGTTAAACTAAATTCTCCAAGGCTTCAAAATGCGCTCCAAGTGAGATCTTCCTGCTCTGGACTTAACACAAGACCACATCGACAGGATTATTCCAGGATGTAAAGCTGAGAATTAGGTGACATTAGATATTTAAAATGATCCATCCAGCTCCAGATCAAACACCAGAGACACTAATGTGACCCATCTTAGACATTTATTTCCTGACACAAGTGGTCTAAGGTACAGCTTGTCCTGGGTTAATGAAGACTGTAGTCCCAGGGGACAGAGCTGGACAGATGGTGACGCAGTGAAGATGAGGGTCTTCTCCCGACGATCCAATAGCCTGCAGACCCGCGTTCACCCTGTTTTTTCCGCTCCATCTAGATTTCAGGTGGCCGATTCTCCATAGAGTTGTTACCTTGGAAACAGCACCTTATGTATTTATAGAGAGAGACTGAGTAGACACGGGGAGCAGGAGACAAGACGTGGACTGTGATACAGTGCAGAGGGATGAGGGAGTGGCTCCACGTTTATTTTGCCTCTTGGCTTTTTAACTGAACAGAGGTCAGCCTGTGATCACATCCCTCCTCCTCTTGCACTGGCTGCCAGTTGCCCTTTACGTTTAAAGCCCTTTAATATTTTTATATGAAAGATCCTGATTTGTAATTCAAGGTGAGTTGAGGTGATGATTTTTTTTTTGTCAATCTCTCCTGCCGCGATCTATCCCAGTCTCTCAGAGAACAGCAGAAATGAACCTGACACAATTCTGATGGGATTTGCAGAATCACACTCGCGGCGATACACTTGACCTTTGGCACGTTGATCCACTACATCTCACCTCCATGTGTGACATCACACCCAGTACTTTCACAGCACTTTAACCCTTCGCTCACCCAGCTGTGCTTGTCCCTCTTTCAGCAGCATCTCTCTCTGCGGTGACATTGTTTCTACTTTGACCTCTACCTCCTGTGGTGGAAAGTAACCATGTGCGTTTACTCACGTACAGTGTTGAGGTTGAGTATTTCCATTTTATGCTACTAATTCACATGTCTATTCTACATTTCAGAGGGAAATATTGTGCTTTTCTTCCTTGACTGCATTTATTTGACAGTGTTAGTGCATTCTGCCTTTTTAGTTCATGATTATACATTTAAAAACATTATATAAGCTTGTAAAACTTGATGCATTATTCAAATTAAAGTAGTGATTCACATTCTTTTTGAACTGTTTTAGGCCTTATGATCCAATATTTCACAGGAAAAGCAAAGATTAAAGAAAAGTATATATACACATATATATATAAAAAATGAAAATACCCAAGCAAGTTACAAGTGCTTTAAAATTGTAGTTAAGTGCAGCACTAAGTTACATTTCATCAATCCAAACTGACAATATCACCTACAATAAGACATCAGCCAGGGTGCCTTTTTCTCCAGAACTAGTACTTTTCAGTTCATTGTACTTCTACTATTATAAGAATTTATATTGGATCCTTACTTGAAGTGGATATTTACAGTTGTTATAATGCTCATTTTACTAATTTAAATATCGAATAATGAATTGTAAGTGAAGAAGTACTCACATATACATCCTCCAGTATCTCATATGAGCTCGATCTTTGCCTGGTGTGAATTTTAAGCAACAATAAAGAAAAAAAAAGGTTGTTTTTTTCAATCAATATATGCTTCCATGTGTGAAGTTCTTTTTCTATATAGGTGTTAGTATAGAAATGTGTTCCTTCGGTGTACTGCAGTAAATCTATACTATCCACTGCATCATCTCCTATACATGCTCATTGGCTTTATGTATAGCATCACTGGTCACTTGCCTTTGTTGGCCTGCAGAAGTCACAGACGGTGCCCAGCAGTGTGCCCCGCGGCCAAGGCTTGGTATTTTAAAACCCTGTCCATCCACCCACACACGGAAGCAGAGTTCACCAGTGACTGCACCTTTTCATAAAGACGAGTCATCTCTAGCCTTTTTTGCATCGCCATGGAAACCACTGAATTTGTCCGATTGATTGGCAGTGGACTAGCGCTGGGGCGAAGAAGTCTTCAGTTTCATAAAACGCACTGAACCTGTGGTCAGGTGGTCAAAGAGAGACGTCCGCTGCCTGTGAAAAAAGAAGATAGAACGTTTAATATGAATAAAAGCTTTGCCAATAAAAGTAGTCACCATTGTTTTATGCTAGTTTGAACAATGTTATATTATTTCACCACATATGTATATAACATGTAATTCCTGTTTGCTGTATTTTTCCTCCATCCTCCTGTTTTATTAGATTTATTATGTGAACAATCATATTATTTTAACTTGTGAGTGTCCAGGTCTTCCATTAAACATCATTAAGGTCCTTTAAACCTCCTTAACTTCCCTTTTCTCTGCACTTTTTGAGACAATTGTTGCACTACTCTTCTCCACTACATTTATCTGACAGCTTGAGTCACTGGTGAACCTTGTCTACTTTGCAGATTAAAGGTTCTAATACAAAATATCATCACCTGACAAATTCTGATGCATTGAACAGCATAAACTACATTTCTCTGTTCATGCCTGGATGTATTTTCCTCAGAATGGACAAGTTTCTGCCTCACCGTGTAGGGAGGGTTGAAGTGAACCGGAATATGATGTTTACTGAAGATGAGTTTCGCAGATATTCCCGCATAATAAGGAATGATGTAAAGTTGTTTTCGCCTCCTCCTCTCTGTCTGCTCTGGATCTTTTAGAGGTTTTGACATAGGTCCAGTTTGGGAAGCCACAGGTTTTAAATGCTCCCCTGATGTGCTTCTGTTCCTTCTCCTTACCCTGTGAATTAGTGGGCATGGTCTCAGCCCGATGGTTTAGGGCTCTGATGACCCCCAGCGTGTGCTCCAGCGGGTGGTGAGAGTCGAACAGAAACTATTGATCTCTGTGTGCAGGTTTTTCTGTGCACCTCCATGTTGAAGCTTCTGTCTTCTTCAGTGTGGAAGGGCAGACTGTCTCCTCTGACATCTTCCTGTGTGAACTTGGTGTTATTGTCCACAGCATTTACATGTTTTGTGAAGACTTCCACTTCCCTTATTCTGATTTTGATCCAGGTTTCATCCACATACCTAAACCAGTGGCTAGGAGCAGTTCCTGTGAAGGTAATCATGGCTCTGCTCTCAGCTTCTTCCATGTAGAGGTTGGCCACTACTGGGGAGTCCATAGATACATGGGATGGCTTCCCTGGGTTACAGTCAGTTATAGGTATAATGGCCTATCAAGGGCTTTGTCCTTTTCCAGTTTTTGCCGATGTTCTATAACCTTAAAGAAAGTGATATGTATGATAGATTCTACATGTAGTATACATTATTTGGAATGTCTACAGCCTTAATTCTACCCTTTATCTCATAATTTCAATTTTCATTGCATAATTCTGACATTTGAATCTCATAATTTTTAGCTGATAATTTTGACTTTCCATTCCATAATTTGTCTTTTTTATCACACATTTTTGACATTTGACTCATAATATTTATGAGTTAAAATTTTTATCTCATACTTATTACATTTTATCTAATTGTTTCAACTTTTGAACATTATGACTTCCTATCTCATATTTTTGATTCACCATGCATAATATCGTTTTTTTAATTTATTTATTTATTTATTTTTATCTTAATCTGGCATAAATGGGCTTCCATACCTTCGCCATGTTCAGGTCGGATCAGTTATTCGGTCCAGAGAAGAAGAAACACCTGCCTGTCACTCACAGTAACTGACATCCAACACATTCTCTGAGAGGAGGCTGCTACCTCATCTCTCTGTTTATCTCACCGACCAACACTTTTTTTAAGGGACAACTTTGTTCCTAACTAAGTTCCTCGGTTATTCCTCATGTCTTTCTCAAGCCAAATGACAGCGCACTCACGGGAGAAGGTAGGGTTATTTTATTTATTTGAACTAAAATGGCGCTTCTGCTCGGCTACATTAGCTAGCTTAGTTACGAGGCTAACGGCTGCTAGCCGCCACGATTTGGCGCCTGCCAGAAGCTAATTTCTGCTCTTATGCTTCCATTAGCATATATTTGAATTTTGTTGCTGTTGTTATCACTTGTGAAATAATTCCTTCTAGTTGTTGCAGCAGTTTTAAGTGTTTTCTTGGCACTTAAAGGCACACAGTAAAAAAGTACAACTCCATTACATGTAAAAGCTTAACATTCAAAATCGTAATTTAGCTAAAGAATAAAAAATTACAAATAGCTAGCATTAAGTGAGAGGAATGGATCATTTCTATATTATTATTGTTTTCATCAAAGCATAAACTTGTAAGAAGGATTTTTTAATGTTGTAGGTAGAGGTGATGCTAGTTTTGTGACAGACAGACAAGGGGAAACAATAACAGCTATGCTAAAGTGGATGGGAAGGATTTTAACTGGATACAGTGATCCACAACTTGAAACAGATGTGAGCCATGTTAAGTGAAGTGACCCTCAACCTACTTCCCCCCCCCCCGACTTTGAGCATCCTTGACTCAGACCATGCTAATCTTTTAACTGGCCTTCATCCTGATTTGAACTGCACACCTGTAATGGCATCTTGCACGGTGGTGACACTTTCCTGTTAAAAAGACTCTGTCCACAGACAGACAAATAAACACACAGCAAACTACTCCAAATGCATCTGTGATAGGTTCCAAGGAAATAGGCATCTCCAGTACATTTTGTCATGATGACACACACAGACCCACAAGATAAAAACATCCCCAGCCAACACTCTCACTGCTGGAAACAAGCAGCAATAGCAATGTCATGCCAGTGTTGAAACAGGGAAACAGGGAGCATGTGGAATAGGACCCAGATGCAGACAGGGGAGGCAGTTCACCTCCTCTTGGAGAGAGGTTCCTAGCAGTGCAATGTCCACACAGGAGTCGGCACGTGGCCCACACATACTGTAGTATATTACACATAATAGCTGGTGTCAGGCTTTGTGTCTAATGTATCGTTCTGTGTGAGTCGGCCAACTGAATACGGCTCATTGGCTCCAATAAACATTTTTCTCTTTTGTTTCCACTGGAGAAAGGGGCAAAAGTGCACGAGCAGCAGTACCACTGCTGGTTTTGTGCAGCGGTTGGATGATAAATGTTTGTCATATAATTGGAACAGTCTTGGTTCACTGTGTATTGCAGGTTTAGAGTGATATCCATCATTGTAGACATCTGGGCCTACACATGACCTCTTACTTTATTCTCTACCTACCCACAGGATCCTACCCGCTGTGCTACTAGCTCTGAATATACTGTGTCATCTTTTGTGAAGGTTACAATGACACCTAAGAAACTGTGTGCATGTGTGTGCTCAAGGCGTGTTTCTTCCCACTGTGAAAGGTGGAAAGATGATTGATATTTGATGGCAGTTACCTTTTCCCTGTCTCTCATACAATAAGAACACCTCTGTCTCCTGCCTGTCCAGGTTGTCTTGTCTTCCTGCATCCAAATCACACCGTCGTTGACATTCCTTCCCAGCCCCCCTATAATAACCTCAGATGGCTAGTTTCCACCGAAGCGAGTACAGATCTATTGTGCAACAGAATGTGCTGAAGGGTTTCTGGGTCGATGAGCTCGCACAGCTGAGATGGAGAGAAGGAGGACAACCAGGACAAACTGGCTTCCTTTAACTCCTATCAAAAATTACTTTTGAGACCATGAATTTAAAACTTGTAAAATTATATCTTCATGCTCTAAGATATTGAAGGCCTCAGGAAAAACTTGCCATCAGCACTACATTATCTCCTGTATTGTGTTCTTAAACAATCTATCAGACAGTGGTTTGTTTAGTTGTTTACCAAGTGATGCAGATCACAACAATTATCACAACATGACAATGCCCTGGGGCTGATAATCTATTAGACCCACTATAGCAGATTTATGTTGTTTTTTTATTAGTTTTATGCAGCTGTACAACAAGAATTATAGCCACACAGCATTGGTTTTACAGGGGGTAATCAGATTTAAAATTGGCATATATATTTTGCCTGCCAAGTGCACATGCTGGGCTTGTGGTATTTCATGTCAACATATTGTATATCACGTGAAATGGACCAATAAAAAAGCCACAGCAGGATCTACATAGGGAAGTCAGGGCTCAAATAGATCAACCTCGGTTTTGTTAGCAGCTATTTTACATTCTTGAACAGCACTTCACAGATTTTTTGATTTTTTAGTTTTTTTTCCTTAATTATTACTGAAATGTCAGCACTTGGCCTGTTTCCGGAATATTTAAATGACATTCATGTTGACAAAGTACATGCATTTGCTAAACTCTGAGTCTAAAAAAGCTCTCTCTGTCTCATTTTTTCACCTGTTAAATTGACAGCCGTTGCTGGGGGATCAGATCTGCAAATTAATGTAACCAATTTCAGCGCCCAAATTGTAGTTTCTGCAAGATGGTGTCTCAACTAGAGATGTCAGTTAATCATTGATAATATACATTGGACATATGTTGGGGATCTCCCACCAGAAAACATCATCCACGTCCTTCACAAAATCAGACTTAAAGCTGTCAGACCTAACCCTAACCCTGCTCCTTGAGGAGTTAAAAGCACCAAGATAATAGAGTGATTAACTAAATACACAAAATAATGACTTGATTTTAATTGTGGTGCTCCTGTCTGTCCCTATTCACAACTTGCCAAATATAATCCAACCCATATCGAGGAACTAAATTGCTAAACTCTAGTGATATATGACCTGTATTTTAATCAAGTGTTTTGTTTCTTATTTTTACATATTTGATAATCAAGTATTTACAATTTGTAAGAAGATACTTTTTGATGTATTTGTGCTCATCGTTGATCGTTGGTTACTACATTTTGAATTAGTGAAAATTAAAACTGTGATAATCGATAAGTGATTAATCATTAACATCCCATGTCTCTACTGGCACACAGTGATATCTCTTCTCTCTATCGAATTGCGTCACATTAATTTCAGGAGTCTGTTAAACTTTCTTTCTTATCATATCAGTAATTTTAGAGGATATATTAACCGACTACACCTTTTATTTTATCAATGAGCCCCGCACATCTTATGCTGTAACTATTTGATTCCTGGTAAACACTCCTGGTAAAAGTTGACTTGGATAACCTGAAGGCATCATTGGTTTTGATCTCTGAGAGGGTCCTTGTAAGGATTTGCTTTAACAAGGCTGCCTCAACTGTGACTGAGTGCCATGTTCCTGCAAGTGTGCTAGAGTGCTCATGTAAGATAGACAAACAGTAAATTTTATTTTAGATAAAAGGATATGGGGTTACTTCACAGATATTTTGGTGCAAATATAAATGTCAGTACTTGCTAAGTTACTACTTTAAGTAGTGGCCTGCCTCTAGCATAGCCTACAATCTTCAGATGTGTGGAAAATTTGCATGATTTAAAGATCAGAGTTTTGGTGTTTTGTGGAGTCTAAAGTGCTGAAATAATAATCCCTGTGATGTAATTATGGTGCTGATCAGCCCCCTGCAGGTATGTCATCTTGCGCTTTAGGGGAATTAAAATCTCATTTGTTGCTTTAAAACTAATTCGATTTAAAAAAAATTCCAATCTCAGTATGAATCATGGGCTATAAATAGTAACAAACCCCACTGGGCGACACCATTTTCACCAGCAGCACCAGCACCCAGAACAGCATGGCTTTAATTTAGGTCTCTCACAAAGTGCCTTAGCTCATATCTGTGAATACACTTTGACATTTGTGATGTAAGGTCATGCTATTTGTGCAGTTGCACCCAGATTGTATGTGTTTTTGCCAATGATGTTGAAATTTTAATGACCTAGGTTGCATTTTATGACACTTGTGAAAGATGTTTTAATTTGTGCAGCCATTAGTATACACTTACATCTGGAAAATAGTCTTTTAAACTAGATGTGTAAGTGTGTTGCAGGGTTTGCCAACATGTTTTTAGCTCAGGTGGAGAGGCGCCAGCTGACAAGCTGATGTATCCTCTCTCTGAGTCTGTGAGCCAGCTGGACATGATGGACAGGCCAGTGTGCTGTGTAAGTCATATGCAGCCTGACCATACATTATTCATCGCTCTCATCATGGCCCTCCATCCTTTTTTTACCCCTCCATCTACTGGCATTTTACTTTCTCTCCCTCTCTCATACTCTCTTAATTCATCAGCACCCATTAGCCACGAATGCCTCTCTCTGTTTGACAGTAACGCTCTGAGTCTCTCTCCTCCACAACACCTGACAGTTACCACTTTCTTCACGATGTGTCTTTGATTTTACTCCATCTGTATGCTGCCCTTAGCTACTTGTAGCTCATTTCTGTCCTCTATCAGATACAGTATTGCACATGATTGATTTTCAGTGGATGGATTTTTCCCCATTGTGTTTCAAGGGCATTCTTGAAGAGCAGACAACGCTGCCCTACTTCTGGACTGTGATTGTTGGTGACTGGAGATGATTGTTGCCAGGTTTTAAAAGAAGAATAATTTATGCTTGCAAACAAACATCCAGCAGTGCAGAGCCACAGGCCACAGTGATGCTGAGGTTGCCCTCCTGTGGTGTCCTTCTCGTCATTCTCACCTGCCACTGCGTCAATCTTAACAACCTCGCCTCGGGCCCAACACAGCTTCATCATTAGCTGCTGTTGTCACTAGGGGATATTTCAAGTGTTGATTCTTGTATCTCCCTTCCACTCTCTTTCCCTTCCTCGCATCACCAGCACCACCCTCCCCCATCCTCCCTCATTCCTGGTACAGTAGACGCTTCAAGCATTTCTCCACCCGCCCCCCTGCTAGCTCAGCTGCTGAGCCCCACACAGGACCATGTCCCTGGACTCCCCTTTATTACCATATCATGAGATGTGCCGTAGGCGTGTAGCAATGCAGCGTGCCGCCTGTGTCTTTAAGAGAGAGAGAGAGAGAGAGAGTATAATGTGTAATGAGGAGGAAATAAGGCATGGAGCAAGCAAGTGTGAGAGAGTGGGTGAGAGAGTGTGAATTTATCATGGGCAAAATTTGTGCTTCATTCTTAGCTGTGTGCTGAGCATCCCTGCACCGGCATGCACAGTCTCCCAAGGCTCATACCGCTGAAGAGTACGCCCCACTCTCTCTCTCTCACACACACACACACTCAGGCTCTCCCACTCAACCTCTCCCTCACACACATACACACACACACGTGCTCGCAGTCACACACACGCGCAGTGCTGTCAGGAGCGCCGCTGCTGGACCACAGCCATCTCGCGAAGGAGGTTCCAGCGGAGGGAAGAGAAAGCCAGAGCGAGCGTGAGACAAAGGGAAGGAGGACGGTAGAAGGAGAGGAGCGAATAGGAGCACGGGTACCGGCACAAGGAAGGAGAGACCCAGCGCTTTGTGAAGAACAGAAAGCGAGGGACAGGAGGAGGGAGGAGGAGAGAGGAAAAAAAGAGGAGGGGGAACAGGAAACGCGATCACTTTCAGCTGCAGCGGTCCGTGTCGCAGCATGGGCAATGCACCATCCCAAGGCATGTCAACCCTATCTCCATATATACTTGTGTAGCAGGTATCTTTTTGATTCTGCGTGTTGTGCTGTCCAACCAGCTGGCTGTCCTCCTGTCACACTCTGTGAAAGCAGGGGATGGGGGTTGGGCTGAGGGCTGGTTGTGAACGGCATCGCTCGGGGAGAGTGATGCCGTAAGGTAGCATCAGTTGGGTAGTAGGTTAGAGTGAGGTGCCAGGGGAGAGGCTTGCAGGGATGTTGGATACGAGGATGAGGTGCTGGAAACACTGGGTGGAGGCAACATTTGTGGGAGCAACAAGAAATGGGAGGGGGCTGTTGTAGAGCAGAAGTACCATCAGTGAAGCAGGTGGTGCTGGTGGGTGTGAGAGAGTGTGTGTGTGTGTGTGTGTGTGTGTGTGTGTGTGTGTGTGTGTGTGCGCGTGTGTGTAAGAGAGAGCGAGGTGACTAGTGAGAGAGATTTTTGTCATGTGTGTAGATGAGCGCAAAGTGTGATTGTGCTTGCCTGTGTTAATGCGTCTGCGCGTGTGTGTGTGCAAGTGCCGCTGTCAGCCACATGGACGACCTCTTGGAAGTGAAGCGCTTCAGAGGGTGTGTGTGAGAAAGACAATAAGATAGACATGACCAAATATTGATTTTATATAAAACAATTGGTGGATGTGCTGATATCTTAATGAGGGGATGAGGCAGCTTTGCCTGGAGTGAATGGGGGATGGTATTGTAAATGGATGATCGGGTGGGTCAACTCCTTCATGTGGCACGCTCTCTATTCCCTTCGGGCCTCCATCTTTCTCTTTTTTCTGCCAGTCTTTCTTTTAATCTCTCTGTTTCACTCTCTTCCACAGTCCCTTTGGTGAAATACTAGTTGCACGCTTTGTAGCTGGAGAATGCTGCGCTTGAAAATGAACTGAAGATTTCAGATTCCTGGGCAGCGACAAGCATATTTTCCTTTAGATGTGGATGTGTGTATACTACATTTCTGTATGCAGTACACTCTGTATTTGCATTCCCTTCCATGTGCGACACCTGTCTTTTTGGAGTATAGAGTGTAAATGCAGAGATGTATTATATGAAACGTGTGTGAAGGGCGTGGGGCTTAAAGTAAGAAAGAATTGGGGTAAATGTACTTGAGTAATGTTGAAATGCTGACAGGCAACAGAGGAGAAGTATCCATTATCAGGATGAGAAGAAACAAAAAGAGGAGAAGAGGGTAAAGGGGTGAAAGGCACACTTTTAGGAGAAAAAGGCAACACAGCTCAGTGAATTCATCCACCTTCATTTCCCCCCCAAACTCCTCATTTCCCCCCTCCAACTCCTCATTTCTCCCCTCCTCTTCATCCCTTGCTTGCCTCTCACCCAGGGACACTCTGGTAGCCAGTAGGGAGAAGGGGAGCGACACAAGAGACTCAGAATATGAAAGGTGGGGAAAGAATGAAAGGAAGTTTGAAAGAACAAAAGACAAAAAAAGGGTCGGCACGGAGATGGACAGGTAAGTTGAGAATTTGAGGACTTGCGTTAGGGGGGTGTAACAGCGATGTAATTGTCTTTAACAGTGTTGAGTGTCTAAACGAGGTCATTACTTGGGTGATTGCGAAGGCTCAATAGTGGAATAGTAAACAGCTCTTTAAATTTGCTTGCCTGTGAGCTTTTCTCAGATGTGCTTGGTGGAGAATATTGATGCCCTCAGTTTTTGGGCTGCTTGTTTCGTTTTTTTTTGCCGGATGACCTTTGAAAGGTTTCGTTTCTCATTTCTCCAAGTTGATATTTGAATCTTCTTGTCAGATGCTTTTATCGGTCTCTTTAAACCCAGAGGATATCTGTTTGAGGCTCAGGTGAAGGCAGACAGAAGCTGCAGTGCAATGAGACCTTTTGCACTGGCCAGAAGTCTGTGTGTTCATTGGATTTTTTTTCACTTATCACTGTAAAGCTTGTCCTTGGAGTTCTGTCTGTAGTCAGTGTCTATCTTAGAAGGATAGAAATGGATTAAGCTGATTACTGAGCCATGGGAATTTCTTTTTCTAGAAACAGAAATGAGTTGGCTGAATATTAAAGCAGGCATTTATTTTTTTGGTAGAATTACAACCGCTGTATAGACATGCACTTTTCAAGATTGCAGTTGCTGTTGGTGGCAGGTCAAGACACTAATTAAACTCACAGCATCCCAAAACTCCTGCCAGATACCATACTAATGTCTGGGCTTTGCATTCAGGCCACCTATGTGCTAACACTTTGCCAGGTCAGCCTTAGCTTTGCCAGGTTGTCTGGTATAGAAGTATAGCATTTACTTTTGGTAGTCACAGTTTAACCACTGCCTATCACAGCACATTTAAGCATCTCCGTAAGCCCATTAGAGTTGTACCAGTTCACACTGCTGGGCTAAACCGTAAAGAATAGATTAAGCAGAGTCAAGCATTAAGCTCAGTATTAGCCTGCTGGAGAGCTAATGCTTATCGTAAAGTTTCCATTGTGCGCAGACGGCAGATCCTGGTAGCTTTATGCCTCCATGTTATACCTAGTATGTTCAGCTGAGGTTTATGTCAACACACATGTCTGTCTGTCTGCTGATCCTCTCCAGCGAGGCAGAGCCAGAACTGTGTAGACACAGTGACTGAGATGCATGGTGAAGTGATGATATACAGAATGAAAGGAGAGTAGAGGCAAAAACACAAACATGGCGGGGGTGTAGATGATGTGTTGTAAAGAATATGATGTGTTTGTCTGGCCTACACTCTGTCCAGTACCATTTGTACTAAGACTGATAGCATTAGGTAATGCAGGGACATCTTGTCCACAGTAGCTTGCTGCGTTTTCTCTGATTTATTAGAATTTGATCACAGAAAATCAGGCTTTTTGTGCAGCAATTGGCACCGACATGTTGGCAACATGATGACACACTCAATACTACAGATTGACGCACTGTAGGAGTGGAAAGAGGATAATTATTTGTAGACTTTGTTTAGGGAGTTCAGTCTGATTTTCATCTGCTATTATTCATAATTGATATTTTCCTCATAGTGCTGATATACAGTAAGCTACACAAAGCTTGGATAGAGATACAAGAAGGAGTTCTAAAACCCATAAATAAGTTAGCATTTTTGCACTTATAGTTCCTTCAGCTTGAAATTAGTCAGTTTTTGGAGTAGGTTTTTGGTTAGACGTGTTATGATTTAGCAATAAAGATCAAAAGACATCAAGGCAGGCAGTTTACAAAAAAACTAAAGCTGAGCTTTATTAACAAAGCCGAAATCCAAAAACATCAAAGTCAGGCAACAAAAAGGCAGGGAACAGAACCAGGCTTAAGAAAATCTAAGACAAAACTAAAGCATAATGCAAAATACTATGAACAAACTAGAAACACAGCAGAAACACAGAGGACACAAGGGGAGCAAACGCCGGACTGGGAAACAGACACAGGAAATGCAGACAAACCGACAAAGCGTGAAGGAAAAACAAAGACTAATTTACAAGGGCTAATTAACAAATGAAATGCAGGTGAGCACAGAAAACAGGAGGCAAGGGGACAAAAACAGGAAGTAAAACTTTGAAAGGCTTTAAACATAAAACTGGTAATCACAAAACAAAAAGTCAGGATCATGACAAGATGCCCCAAGTCTTGCTAGAGAGATTTTAATGTTTTGTCTTAAAACAAAAAATATGTCAGCAAATAGCTCATTTGTGAATTTTCAAGCATGTGCATGTTTTTGTGGATACTAAGAAGACTACAGTTTGTTATGGTTGTTAAACGTCACCACACCAAAAACAGAGACTGATCTACTCTCTCTTGTCCGTCTTTACGGGCGGACTTTAATTGCAGACTATTCTTACTTTAACTTTCCAATTTATAGACTGATCAATGTATAGTAAAATGTGTTATAGTAAAAGTGTGGTAGGAAGCTTAGTGGTGGTGACTTTGAAGTCATGCCGCAGCGATGTATTTCGTTTATAGCTGAACATTAGCCTTTTACTTCTGGTGGTTTCATTTACGCTTAAAAAAATCATGAAAGTGGTGTTCATTTGGGAAGATTATCTGGCTCAACAAAAGCATTGTTAACTTGTGTTTGCCGCAGCGCTTATTTTCTTCATTAATCCAAAATGAAATTAATAAGGCTTTATGGCGAGGTAGCCAGAGCAATCCTAACTACAAAAATACGTCATCCCTGCAGCACTGTAACTGAGTAACAGATAAATGCTTTTCTGACTGAGTAATCGATTTTGCTTTAAAGCCAGCTGAGCTCTGCTGGTTTACCTTCTTTTCATTTCAGAGGACAATGGTTTAGGCAGTAGACAGGTGGATTGTAGGAGGTCATGTCATCGTGTACCTGTCAGATATTTATCTAACATGCAAGGACACAACAGCAGCTGGATCACCTCATATCCTCGCCTTTGTTGAATTCTACTTAGGCATTTAGTTTATTACCAAATCCGCAGCTGATCAAAGCTTTTAAGCATCTGTTATTGACAGCAGCATGCAGCCATGTGTGGCTCTCAGTTTGTTTGTGGAGTCATTGTTGTGTACTTATGCACCTGCTTATTCCCTTAGGTCTGTGCCACACAAAGCCCCATGAATGCTGCCTTGTGATTGGCTGTCGATGATGCAATGTAGTATGGCAGAGAGGAGCTGCATGCTTTGAGGGCATTTCCGAAGTAATTGACCCTGCTGGGAATAGCGCTGGAGTTGTACTAAAGCAAATTTGCTAAACAAAATATTAACATGATATTCAGACTCCAAACATTCTGGGGCACAACCTCTCAATGCATAAAAGGATTTGAGCACATAATGATTGTGTGATGCCAGACCGCTCTGTCCAAACCAGCAAGCTGCTCCTTATGTCAGGTTTGCTTCATGCAGTGTCCTTGTCGCAGCAACTTGTAAATGCACCAGGGCTCAAGCTCACATATGTGCTACCACATGCATGTGTGCAAATATGTGCCTCTGTGTTAGTGTACAGAGGCATGATGATATACATGCAGCATTTGGGCATTTTAGGAGCAGATTGATCGAAGCGTGCTTCAATAGAACGTTATTGTTCTGTGATACAATGACACAGCTCTTCTGATCTCATTCAAGAGTCTTTACCCCTTCTCAGTTTTGTTCTTAGGAAGCGTATGAGTCAAAAATGCAAGCCAAAAATCAGTTTCTTTGTAAATGAATTCTGCTTTTTACACCGGGGGTTTGTGGCCAATATGATGAGCCTTTCACAGCTACAGTGTTAAGCACACTAGTTAGCTCTCAAGGTCATCAATGATTCAGGGGTTTAAATATTACATACATTTATCAAAGATACTTGTTTTCATGCCACAATTACGTGAAGGACAATTTGATATCGGTGCATAAGGATCGAGCTATCCCGGTCTTATTGTTTATGAAAGAGATAGATTCATGGATTATGATAAAAACAATTGAAGGTTATTTTACAGCCTGTGATAGAATGAGGAGAAAGAGCTATTCCAGTTTAATTTAATTTTGACCTTTTCAGAGATAACTGAAGGGAAAAGAAAGATATTGAGGAGTTGCTGTTGCCAAGAAGTCTTATGACCTTCTGTTCTCAAAAAGCACACGGGTCACTCTGTTATGTTGTGTAATGTCAGGTTTTTTTTTTTTAATCTATCCAAAATTACATCAAGTCAAACTTGTGATGCTTGGATAAATTATTTTTTAAAATACCACACTTTAATTAAGTAAAAAAAAATAACATATTAAGCATTGTTATTCATATACAATTTAGATTTCCATATATACAACGTGACGCATACTGAGCCTTTACTACCACAGCAGTCCTTATTTTCTCATTATCTTAAGTATAAAATAGTTCTGTGAAGTCCTTGGCGAGAGGTATTCAGATTTTACACTGGTGAAAAAGAAAACAGTGGAACTGGATCACTATATTGTATCTGCAGAATCACTGTGTTGAGTTATCAGGATCTGTTTCTGAGTGGGTAGAAACTGGAATCGGTGCCGCCGGGAGCCACTAATAGGAAATTGACCTGAAAATTGTTGCATTTGCCTTGAAACCCGACTTGTTTTTAATGACAAAGAATTACAGTTTTTTTTGTCCAATAGTTCAAATATCACAAATCCTTCCAATTACCCATCAAAATATTAAATATTTACATGAAAGACATGAGGGAACATTTGACTGATCAGAAGAATGACATGATCTGTCTGTTAGAAAATAGATCTGTTTTATGATGTGACAACATTATGGTTGAGGTTTGGTTAGATTTAGGCACAGGAACAACTTGGTTAGGGTTGGGAAGACATCATGGTTTGTGTTAAGATGACTAGTTTGCTGAGGTTTGGGGAGTGTTGTTGTCATGGTTACAATAATAACCATGTAATTCGGTTCAGGCATTGATTGTAATCATTGTGATATAAAAGAAAAACACTTCCTTTGCCCTTGTTGTAATTCCTGTGGCTGCTAGAAGGTTTTGAATTAGAAAAGCAGTCTTTCCCACACACAGACTTTACTGTAAGCTGTCCAAATATATTTGGCGACCCATTTTAGCATTTTTTACTTGAATTTTTGTATCCATATGAGAGAACAACGACATGCGTGATTGATTAACTAGTTGACAATCTGCCCTCGCGCTACACCTTCTGCTTATTGACAGGCTTCCTCCACACGTGGCTCAACCTGCTGTTATGAAAACTGAATCAGGGGTGAAACAATCCAATACACAGGGTGTGCTTTTAGGACCTTTTAAAACATAGTGCTGGCAAATAAAGTCAACAGAGCAGACACATACTGGGAGAGAGAAGCAGAAAGGTGAGGCAAGTCAGTGTGTATGCATTAAGGTGGAAAATTACAGCAACACTTTGTCGGCAAACTTATAAATCGACTCTGAAGGAAGATTCATTCGCAGGTCATCAAATACCAACACTTTGGGTTGGTGACTTGGGTCTGATATAACTAAACCTCCCCACCACCTGCCACAGGTACACAACTATTCTTCATTTCAATCAGTTACAGTCTCTTCATATCATGTGGTAAAGTTTTTGCATCTGCTCACAAATCAAATCAGATGGTACCACTTCTAGTGAACCTTCTCTTAAGCATCATAGGTGGCTGCAGCTCTTTGGATAGATTTCCAAAAAGGTCAGAAAATAATTGTAAAATAACTCCACTGCAGCTTGTGAAACATGATCCAGAGGCGATTGCACTGTGGCTCCAGGAGGCCAATATTTACTTCATTATCCTCCAGCTTGCACGGGCTCACAAAGCTCTAGTTGGTCCACAGTGATCTGTTGGAAAAGTCTCGTTGCTCTAATGTGCTCCTTAAAAGCTGCAGCCCACGAGTCATAAAAACAACTTGTCGTGTATTAAGGTGTTCAGCAGTGAGACATAACAAAGTGTACCCTAAATCAAAAGTAGCATTCTGCTGACTATATGAGAGGCCGAGTGGTTCAGAGCTTCTTCGTGCTGCAGCAGCAGAAAGAAGAGAAAAACATCCACCTTTTTATAAGTGGTGTTTTGTTTTTTTTGTAGTGACACATTAGTCATTTAATGAGAATATCACATTTTTGGCATATCTGGAATGCAAAATTCAACTCTTCCATTTGTTGGTTATTTGACAGTTTATAAGTTGGTAAAAAAAGTTGCAATACATTCAGACAGTATTTCTAAGCAGCATTTGTTCTCTGCTTCAGTATCACTTGGTACAGTGCAGATTAATTTGGGAAATCTAGGAGATAATAAGGTCAAATTTGCTGAGCAAAAGGCAGTTGTTTGGCTTCAGAACATATATATTCACTAATTAATGGTCAAAGTTTTGGATCTTTGAAAAACTAAATAACAACCAGTATGTAGATAATGACAACATTTTCATTTTGGTACATTGTAGAAGTCTCATCTCTTCATCCACAACCCACCCAGCCTGTGGTTATGCCACACAGATGAATGACAGCATGCACTGTCAGTATTTTTAGGATGGCGACATCTTCTTACTCATTTGTGCTCACAGAGCATACTTCTGCTGAATTTTGACTTTAACTTTGAGGACCTGCCTGTGGTGACCCAAGTACTGTGCATGTTAATTTTGTTTTCAGTATATTTTAATTCTGTAATGAAATAAGTTTGCATTGTTACATAATTCACTGGATCAACCTCCTGAATCACTCATGCTGTCCAGGCTCTCAACTCAAGATAACTAGATGACTGTTTGATTTCTAGCCATTGGATGGATGATGTGTTGATGAAGGTTCGCAGTCATCCAGGTCACGGTAATTCTAAGCACTGTATCATAGGCAGCTAGATTTGTTTCAGTTTCTTGAAGATGTTTCTTATCCAAGCTGCCTTTTCAGTTCTAACTAACTGGAGGGGATTTGCAAGCTCTACGCTTTAAACTGTGTCCTGAGAGTCTGAGTTTCAGAGTCGATGGGTGATTTTTTTCCGTCTATACCAATAATTTCACAATTTAGTTTCTTAAAGAGACCTTCCTAACCTGTACTTTATGCACGCCTATGGGTAAGAAAGGCTAAGATGTAGTAAGCAAATACGGATGATTTATTATCCCACAGCTCTAATAAGATGTGTTGTGCTAAAACTTGTTGACATTTTTCCTCCTTTCTGAATACTGCTGCACACTGGCTGCCCACAGCTCCTCATACTTACGATGGGTGAAATGCAGAATGAATTTCCCTGCAGAGATCTTTGAGATGAGATACATCTGCTGTGTCAAATCCATCGACATTCATTTGCCTTCTCTGTTGCTTTCTCTTCCCCTCATAAACCTCAGTAAAGATGCAAAATTAACTACAATCCCAGAGCAGCATTATGTTTTATTTAAACACACCCCCGGGCCAAGTTATTGTTAATTCAACTATATGATTATTATTGAGGTGGTAGTTAGTGGTGGTGTTGTACTGGACTTCATTATATTGAAATGTGTTTCTAATATTCTACCCTCATGTTTGTAAATGTAATGGGCAAAACATCAGAATCTCAATATGGTGCACTCTAGTTTAACATTGCAAACCACCATTCAACTTTAGTAATAAACATGGAGGGAAATGAATACACCTCTGACAATGCTATCTTTCTAAAGATAGATTTTATGGCTGAGTTGTTGGATTAACTTCTCTTTTACAAATGTGCCGGTAAGGTTTTTGGTATGTTTTAAGATTAAAAGGCTAATTTCTTCCAGGCGAAATGGTTTTAGTTGTTTTTAAAATCAATTTTTCTCAGGATGCAGCCATATATAAATTCTGGGACGTTTTCTTTTTTTACGAAATTGTTTTTTTGTTATTTATTCTCCCTTTTGTGATTCCAAAGAAATCCTCTTTATACAAGAATGAATTAACTGCCCGTCATTACAAGCCAGCCATACAAATTCATAGAACAGCTTTTCACATGAAAAAGATTATTTTTTGTAAAATAACTGCTTCTAAAGCTGTCATTTTCTGTCACTTTTCTTTGAAAACAAATCGCATGTGCACATCACGCATTGCCAGAGCTGTGGAAAAGTGATGGCTGCAGTCAGTGGGAAGGAACGGTTAGACAGTGAGTGTACCCAGAGCAGAATTGATGAGACACAACAGATATATATCACCCACCGGTGTTGATGAATGCGTTCTTGTTTCAGATAGGCCAAAAGCGAACAACAAGATGAATATTGGCTAATACTAATGTTCAATCGGTAAATCCTACTACTTTTTGTCCCTTGTAGGCTGTGAAATGAAATGAGAGACCAGGTAGAAAAGTAAGTGCACTCACAAGCTTTGTGAAGCATACATCCATACCTACTGGTCAGCATTCACACCTCCTGAACATAATGGTATCTTTTCTTTGGGGGAAAAAGATATCTAACATCCATCTGAACCCCACCTGGTGTCTTGTCACACCTGAAATAGCAGCATGCATACAACTCTGCTTTTAGTATTCAGTAGAAATAGGGCATACTGTGTCAGATTCAAATACATCTGCTTCCTCCCTGCATGGGATAGAGGTAGTCTAAACATAGGCGCTGCAGATCATGTTGCACTGTTCTCCTTCCCACAAGGTTGTGTTTTGTTACGTGGACAGGTTTTTGTGGTTATTATTAAACATTTAAAGCCATGTGAATGCTTAAAAAGGGTTCAGAGCGAGTTGAGCTGAATCACTTACGAACATGTCGAAGTGTAGGTTGGAGTGCATTTCATATCCATGCGAGAGCCTGAATTAGCTTACGTTTCAGGTACCTCCAGGCTAAAGACTGTTTTTTGGCATCTGTGTTACTTCACAAAGGGTGCTGAGCTGTGAAGTGACGGAGAAACCTGAAAGAGGGGAAACAATCATTTGCAAACACTTCCCCAGAAGAAAGAGTTGAAGGAAGAAAGGGGGAAAAGTTAGAGGAAATGAAGTTGGTGGTGTTAGGGAGGTGACAGAAGAAGCAGTAATAGTCTTCTTTCTTCTCTCTCAATCCGTTTCCTCCTACGTTCTCCTCCCATCACTTCTGATTTTCATTCCCAAGATGCTCAGGCAGGAATACAAAACAGGCAGCGCAGGCTCTGATGATTTTGGGCAGATTAGCCTCCTTCTGCTCCTGACTGGATCCAAATATCCCTCATCTCATTCTGGTCGCGGTCTCAATAGACTCCTTCCTCATCTCCTCTTTACCCTTCGTCTCCGCTTGACATTCTACATTCAGACTAAAGGTTGATTGATCAAACTCTAACCAGAGATTTAGCATCACTTTTCGAATTGAAGCGTCAAATGTGTCTGCGCTGCCTCGGGGCTCAACTGCAATTTAGATTTCCATCTTCACTCTGTCCCAATCAACATTTAAACCTCCATCGCGCTTACTGTCAGTTGTGTACAAGTCTAGTTCTCTTGTATCCATCATTCATTTCACTGTGCAGATCTTTCTGTGCTGCACCACTTAGTCTTTGCAGTAAGAACCGCTATGCTCTGCTGCAACCTTGTGGATTTTCATTTCCTTCCTCATTTTGCCCACTAGGAGCTACACTTCTGACGAGGAAACCAATTCCCACGTTATCGCCCACTAATATACATTTAATGACTTGTAACCGGCTGGGAAGCAGATACAGACTTGCATTATCCAGGGATCTGAGCTGAGCTGAAAAGACGTATTTTCATCATAAACATCGTACATGAAATCCACGGTTGAGCCCACTGCCACAAACTATTAGAGCAGTGAGTATGAAAAGGTCAGCTCTGTTTTTCCCCTGAGACACACCTGTATCCTTCTGCTTCATCCGGTGCTGCCTGTGTATAGTGTCTCCTCATCGATTAGCTGGGTGGCATCCATCTCCTCAGTCTGAGGCATTAATGGGAAAGCAAGGCCTCTATCTTGTGCATGACATTGGCATTTTTGAAACATGGCCAGTGTGCAACAGAAATAGACGACAGGCAGGAGAGATATGAACACTGCTGAGATTTTTTTTAAGATTACGAGCAGAGAAACTGTCAGGATGGATTGGCTGTCCGTCTTTGGTGAGAGAGAGAAAATGGCTGTGCTGAATATGACTGAATGTGTTTGGTTTAGTTATTGTTGCTGGTAGTAGTGAGTCACTCAGTGGTCATAATTTCAGCAGCAAGGAGTTGCCTTCTAATGTTTGACCTTGTTCAATAACTACAGCTCTGTTGAGGACTGCACTCAGAGGTAATAACTGCCAGAGCCTGAGCTCCGCCTGTAGGTTTTAACAAGGGTGTTTGAAGGTTGTTGTGATGTGGACGTGGTCCTTTGTTTGGGTTTATTTTGTTTATAAGATTTTCATTATTAGATCCCCACCAATACTCAACTTTTGGGGCTGATACTGATAAACAGTATCCCTCAATGATCCCTCAAATGTGGTTATCGAACGCATGACAAAGATAAGGGTGTAATGGAGGCAGGATATTTCACAGGTAATGTCAAAAATAGTGCTTCAATCATTTGGACACAGATTAAATACCAAATCTCATTTCAATCTTACCATTTTCTGACTGTAGACCAAACAACGAAATTATTAATCAAGAAAATAATCAACAGATTAATGGACAATGGATATAATTGTTAGCTGCAGCCTGACACGGACTAACACTCCTCTGTATAACATGGTGTAATTCAACAGCACTACAAGTGTAGCTGCATAAGTGACCATGTAATTGAATCAACATCTTTAACATAAATCAAACATTATGACCTTCTTGCGAGTAGAATTCATTGCAGGACTTTAGTAGAACATTTCTTTATATTTAGATATGTGTACTAATAATTAAAATAGGTGTGTTAATTTCCATGTTGCCATGGGCATTCACGCATGAAAACCTGTATGTTTCACACACAGACACATGTAATCATTTGAAAATCAATGAATGCATGCACACGACCGACGGACCTGAAAAGCCCCTCTGTTCACTCAGCCCTACATTCCTCCCACAGTTACTAGGAAACAAGAGGCTCACGGAGTCGGTTTGCGAGACTGTGGAGGTGCAGCGAGGAAGCAAACCGACAGGAAGGGGGAAACGTGATTATGAGATGTGAGGCTCTGAGGTTAAACACTATAGAAATGCCAAATGCGGTATACATTTAAAAAATCGCTGTCATCAGGTCTGTTGGCGTCACTACACTGACACCTGTGCACATGCTGCACTCTCGGGTTTTATATTTAAGCCTCGCTATCTGACAGGGAATACATATCATTGTACGTATACATGAGCTCACACATGATCGCCTTCACTTTCCCAGCTCTGAAATTTGCAGTCATTTATTACGTTTTCTTGCATGTTTGCCAAAGTTTGTGCCCTGAAACACTCCTTTACAGTCTCTGACATTGTAGAGCCATGCTATCTCATGTGATAAATGTGTCCACATCCCTAATGACCCCACTTACCAGTTCTCTCGCACTGATAAACAATGGATTAGCCTCATTGTGCATGCATGCCGTATCACCCAGCCATACATCAAGCCACTGATCTTCCAGCAGGTGCTCAGGAGCAAAGTGCAGCGATCTCTACCTCTCTGATGTTGCACGCCCACATGGATGTGGATGTTTATCCATATAATTCGCATATATTTGTGTATTTGCCTCCCTTTATTTTGTTTTTATGTAGGTAGCACTAGTGCAAGATGCTAGTGTTTCTCCAGCTCTATTATTTCACTCTCTGCAGAGAGGTGGGTGTGGCAGCGTGGCTCCTTCAGCTTGCTTGTTTCAGTTTGGCAGATGTAGCTTTGCTTGGCCAGGAACTGTGGGTTGGCCATTTGTCTAGCTTTTCTCTCTTTTCTCTTGCTTTCTCTTGGCACACTAGGATGCCAAAGGCCAACACAGTAAAATATCAGCTCCACCTTCAACATGGCAGCGGGAATGTTGCACCGATGGCTGCAGAGCTGCAGTGTGAAGCTCCAGGGTTTGGCAGAAGAGTTTATCCAGCCCAGCCCACTCCCTCCCACTGCCAAACAGATGCTATGAAGATCGAGGAGTGTGTGCAGATGGGCTGCTGCCTGTCATTCAGACCTACTTGATTTTTGTTCATTGAGTTAAATATTGCCCTGAATTCATGGGCAGATTATGAGACAAAGGGCTGGACATGTTCACAAGAGCAAGCTGTGTGGTCACTTTACTGGGCCTAATGCATTTCTTGATGAACATTTCATGTCTCTGTGGGTGTTTTACAGCTCATTGTGGTTCCCTTTTCCCGACCAATAAAGGATTTTTGAGGTATTAAAGGTCCACTATGTAGTTTTGTAGAGGACTTTTAAATTGGAACAGAAAGATCCTCATTGACTGATTTATTTTTTATGCTTTAACAAACTAAATAAACAACCTCTATTCGTTTTCACGTGTGAAGGAACTGAATAGACAAACTGACCTTAAAGGACAACACAATTTCATACTGTCTTACTTTGTTAAAATTTGATAGACCCTTCTACTTTTCTAGCTTCAATCAGTGGTCTGGGGACCCTATTTTCCTCTGGGAACAGCTTGTAAATTCAGTTAAACAAAAAAATATTTGTTCGTATTATTACCTCATTAATATTGTAAAAATGTACATTTTGAGTTTGACCCTTCAAGTTTCTATGCCCAGTTTAATTTCATATAATTAATTCTGATAGAGATATGTATGCAGTGAATAAGCTAATATAGGCTAATATATTCACCAGGTTGTAAGTTGTTTTGCATTTGTTCTTGGTCATTCAGTGCCTTTTTCTGGCAGTTTTGCATCTCTCTCAGTGACACTTCGCTGGTCCTTGGGCCTGTGTGCTGAAGGGCAGGTTGCTGAAATGTCATTCTTAATGCAGTTGGGGCTTGGTGGCTGGGGTCAGAGAGAGGGCATGGGGTTTATGAAGGTTATTATATAAGGTATTTATTATCTATGAATATGAGCTTGCAACTCTGCCTATATCTAATTCCTGTTCAGATTATGCAGGCAATGTCTGTCCATCATCTCCTACCACCAACATCTATCACTTACTTCTTCAGCTCGCACAACTTTCACTGACGCTCACCCTGAAGCAAAACTTCAATATTTGTTCAATTATTAATGTATTTTGTGACTGATGGGAAGTTTCTATTTTACAGGTTTCATTAAGACGTTCCATTTCTGGGAAAAAGCCAAAAAAGGGTTGCTGAAGCCACTGAGGACTTCTACTTATTGCTCTGTATCCTCCCTAGTGTTGTCTTTGAAATTGCACAACGGCTTACTTTGTTTCTTTCCCACCTTCTGCGATGTGTCAAGTACAACTTGAGAACAGTGAAACCACATCTTGAGTGGAGAAAATCAACCGTGGTTACAGCTTGAAGTGTAGCTGGGAGAAAAGATACTTACAGTATGTGCGTTCATGTTGACATCACCATATGAAGAGCATGGCTGTGTGTTTATGTCACAGTTAAATGGCTGTAACACTCATCTTACATAGCAGATATGGCCAAGTGAACACATCTGCTATTGTGAGCATTTAAAGCGAATAGAGCCCTCAGCAGTTGTTTCGTGGTGATGTGGTTTTTTCGTGGTGATGTGGTTATTGAATGCTGACTCCTAGTTTTGTCCAGAACAAATTGACAAATATCTTGTAGCTCACTGGGTTATCATTGACTGTCCTGCGCGATGCTATAGACAATCGATGTCTAGCGTTGCTGATGAAATGTTGAGGACACAAAGTTGTTGTGCCTTTGGATTTTTCTCCTTCCACATGAGCATGTGCACTCTGACAATTGCAAAGAAAGAGAGAGAGATGGAAAGGAGTATATTTTTTTAAAGTTGATCCTTCCCACATTAGTAGTCAGTGTGTAAGCAGCACTTTACCTACAAACAGTTGTTGCACAGCATGCAAATGGGGTTCTGTAGGAGAGAGGTCTCACCTTGTGCAAGCAAACAATAAGCTTTTTGTGCGTTTTCCCACATTTCTTTATTGCACAATTGTGCATTACTGTCAGTGTAGTCTTTAAAAATCTTATTTGACATATACTTGAGCAGCAACTACAACTGCATTGATTAGTTTATTATTGGAATGGTCAGTCGACAGAAAAATATCTGCTCTCTCTGGTTCCAGCTTCTTAAATGTGTATTTGCTGGCAAGACTTGCATCACCTGAGGGCTGGAGCTCTAGTCATTTGTAATAATCGTGGAGGACGTCTGTGATCTTAATCCCATGCAAATCTGCTATGTCCATAATGTTTAAAGATCCCACCACAAAATACTATCATATTTTGCCAAACATACGGTCATGTGATGGTATTAGCTCCATGTGAATCAGGATCTCTGTAAGTTTGACTCATATTTTATTTAACATCTGTTTTCTGTTATCAGACAATTGAACACTTATGAAATTTCATTGTGGCTCATAATATGTTGAAACAGCTGTGCTGCGACATTGGCTACACTGACGTTGAAAATGATTGATGACAGAGAAGGTGAGGAGCAGTGAAAGGTTGTCATACTCAAGTACAGACGCAAAGCATCTGTTACCTGATCGGAATGAGCTGCAAATGTGTATTTATGCTTGTAACACCTGCAGAATGTGTGCAAATGTGAGGTCCAAATAAGGCTTGAGTCCGCAAAACATGGTAAGGTTAATGTTTACGGAACGACTACGGCTGCAATTAACCTTTTTTTTTCCAACCAAAAATGCCCAAAATTTGATGGTTTCACATTCATGTGTGATCATTTGCTGAAAAACGAAAAATCTTGGAGTGAGTAACACAAACAATAGCAAACAATACAGTGGTTAGCTACCTAGTTTGCCAACTTTCTCTGTGACGTCATCTTTTGTGTCAAGGGGCCATGTTACCTTGAATAAAATTACTGATTTAAATATTATTGTAAAAAACTTTATGATATAGGTCTAGTTGTCTTTAGACATTTTAAGGCAGAAATGCTACATATTATTCCTTTAAATCTATAATTATTTTACTCATACACTATTTGTGTCAGCACTGTACTTTCCCTCCATATTTGTGGAGATGATGGTCGGAGCATTTTCGGGTATATTTTTGTGTGTGCCCCCTACTGTGAGAGAGAGAGAGAGTCTGTGTGTGTGTGTGTGTGTGTGTGTGTGTGTGTGTGTGTGTGTGTGTGTGTGTGTGTGTGTGTGTGTGTGTGTGTGTGTGTGTGTGTGTGTGTGTGTGTGTGTGTGTGTGTGTGTGTGTGTGTGTGTGTGTGTGTGTGTGTGTGTGTGTGTGTGTGTGTGTGTGTGTGTGTTGTTGTGAGTCCCCTTCTTCTGCTGATAATGACAGCCGGCTGTGTTTGAATGATTCATAGCTGAATACTAATGAGACATGCTGCAGATGTCTTGGAGGAGCCAAGCTGTGCCCTTTAGGTGTCACTCAGCCCTCGGGGGTGTTGGTCACCTACACATGTTGCTCTCACGGATCCCAGCTAGCAGGGACATCATGATAAATACCAACCGATGCAGCAAATTCTTCATTTCCTATTCGTTCCAGACTTAATTTAACCTTTCTAACTTGTGCGTTGTTATAGTAATTTATGATGCTCACACAATGCATACATGATGGAAAGCAATATGAAGACCTGATTGAAGCAGATTAATCATTTCTGCAGATGCTCTGCAATAGATGAGTTATTTGGGAAGAGAGTACAACAAGATCTATGAGAAGAAGGTCACGGTTAGAAAGAACATCAGCATTGTGCATTGGAGGGAGGATTGGGAGTTGTCTAGCAACAATAGGGAGCAGTGTTGGCCTTCAAAATGTGCTTCATCACTCTCTTCCTCTACTCGTCTCCTCCTGTGCTCTCTCTCTTGTCTTTTCTTGTTTTGTCTTCACGGTCGAATATACCTGATACTGCCTGGGCCTAGCATGAGTCGGTATCGATTTCTCTTCCCTCTGCTCTGTTGGTGGGTGTTTGACGCAAGAGTTCAGGGACCCACGGGGCTTTGTTGTGGCCCTTTTGTTCCTTTTCCATGTCCTCACCTTGGCCCAGCCTATTCGAACATCACAAAAATGCTCTATCTCTCCGTGCCGCCCACCTGACTCCCTCTGAATATTGCCCTCACAGTGTCATAGTCTGGAGCACACAGGGCAATCATGACTTTCCACCGCTGGTGCAGCAGTATGCACTCAAATCTCAGCCAAGTCTTTAAAAGGTGAAGAAAATATCCCAGTGATGGATTTCAGAGCAACTCAGAAACCCATGTATATTTAGCAGTTTGAAAATGTGGAAATTCAACAGTGGATTAATGGAGTTTAAAATGGCTGTCGATGTAGTTACTTGAATGAGATTAGAGCCCAGAGTACCTGTAATGTGCTGTTTACTGCTTTAAGCAAGGATAAGTAATTACCACGTTCTCTGCTCTGTAAGATGGAGTCTGCAGGTAGTTGTGTGAGCAGCGTATGCAATGAAATCAGTGAAGGATTGTGATGTAAAGAAACTACTGGGTTTGTATTTGACATGTGTTTAGTAGAGCCTGATGTCATGATGTCATTTTATTTAAGTCCTCTTCCAGTCAAAAATATGTGTTAATTCTGAAGTTGAATGTTAGAGCCTCGCTGTGTAGAATAATGTATGTGCATGGTCTGACAGCAGAAGGCTGTCCCTCATCTGCTTTAAGCTTACATTTTCTCTGAGCTTACTGAAAATCAGATTTTAAGAGGCGGACCTACGAGTGAGATTTGTGACATCAGCAGTAGTTTGGAGGCCAAGCATACACAAGTGTGATGTGGAAACCTGAAGCCTCCAGTGCACATTCACTGATAATGGACTTCACAGCAAAGTAGGAAATATCTTGTCTCCAGCAGTTAATCTTGTGAAAAGAAAGAATGCTGGCATATTTATATATTCTGGATTTTTTAATGAAGGAGTAGCTCACATTTTAAGAATATTTTAATGTGGGGATTTGACTGTTTTCTGCAAAAACCCTGTCAGACACACATTAGAATATGTCTTCATGTGCCTTAACACACGTGTGAAGGAGATATTTAAAGAATCAAATGCTATTGATGTTTTAATTACACACATAATACAAAACTAATCTCTTATTTTTCAGTTTATTTTTCAGTGTTCTGTTCAGTACAGACTGAACTGTTCCCTTATACATTTTTTTGCCTTTTTACACTGACATTGCCTGTTGGCTAATATACTGTACACAACAACAATTTTATCTGCTGTAAGATAATATTGGTTGATAAATTGTTCCGGCAATATGTTGGTCCAGCTCTATAATAACTAATTCGGGAATGTATTAAACATTGTACCCTAACCCTCATCCGGCAAATGCATTAGCCTGTTGCTCAACATTTTGGCAGTAATTTGTGCTTGGTGGATTTTGTTATTCTGCAGTGATTAAGTATAAGGGTATTTTATTTGTCATTATACAACGCAGCGTTGCAGAACAAAATGAAATTTTGTAAACTCCATTATGCTACACAAATAACAGAATACATAAACAGTAAACAGGTAATGTATATTTTCTGTGTCATGGTGTGTGTAAGCAGCAGCAACATGATGGTAATGATAGATAAGTTTGCATCTTTATATCAAAAAGTTCAGCATCTGGGAAATGCAAGACCTATAAACATTCCTGTCATATTTGCATGTGTGTCACCCGATAAGCAACAATGAGTTTGCAGTACAGAAATATGAAAGATATGTTTTAGGTATTTTACAAATGTAGGGATCTTTTGTGTCCATTTAATGTGATACATTGTTTCGCAGATTTTTTAAACTCTCAAATATCTACAGTATATCAGCAGATATCCTGAAAAATACAGCATCTCTCCAGGTGTTTTTAGGACTGTCGGCCAAATAAAATATTCCGTGTCAAGAAATTACATTGACATTTGTACGACTGATAGATAAAGCAATGAAAGTCACCAATATTTGCAGCCAAGCAGTTGATTTTACCTCACAGTGATTTCCCTGGTAAAGTCTACTCTCTTAACATACTCTTAACTTTCCTAGCTTTGCTTAAATTTGTGCCACAACATTCAGCCATCATAATGAATTCCAGGCAGTGATCAAGCCCTGCAGACCACTTAAATGGAAGCTACTGGCGCCAGTTCCCACAGCTTCTGCTGTAAATCAGCCGAAGAGCAATTAAGAGATATTGGACTGTGACACCTGTATCCTCTTTTCCACGTAAAGTATGTATTACTGTCTCTGGGAGTTCAAGGGTTTTATCTCCCTATGCTTTGTTCTGTACGGTAACATATTCCTGGTGCTTGTGTGTCAAATCCTCTGCTTGGGATAGAGCGGCCTGGGTCTAGCTTTGCACCTGTGCCTCATTCACAATGAGTCACGTCTGGTTTTACACTGTCATTATCATAATCATCGTATTACGCTTCCTTCTCTGACACATAATCGCTTTAATTGGACTGAAGCTAAAAATGAGGCAATTTTGTGATGGATAGGAGATGAGAGAGACATTTGGCAGTGTCGGACTAAAAATCCTCTGTTTCCTCTTAAGTATATGAATAGGTTTAGGGGTTATGGCTCTTTGTCAGTGTGTTTGCATATTACCTTTTGAATTTAGAAGGCTAATAGTCTGTCTTTCTCTAGATTTGACAACAGTCTTTTGCTGTAGCCATTTTGTGCGCGAGTGAGCGGTGGATGTTTCATTCCTCGTTTCTGTCTCACTTAACACCTGCCACTGGCCTCTGGAAATCTAATTCACAACAGCTCATGGCTCATCATGACAGAAACACATGTGTTGCAAATCTGGTGTGTCAGTCAATTCATTGCAGTCACATCCTATTGATTTTAATCACCCCTTCACTGTAGCATCCCTGGCAGATTTTAACTTTCTTATCCTGACGCTGGAGGAAAAGTAGGTTTGTGGTAATACTACAGCAACATCAATCTGCATTATCGATCTACTGCCTCGCTTATTATAGAACAGACAAGGCTGTGCTATGATTGTAACCAAGACATATTGAGGAGGGCTCTTTGTGCTTCTGTGTGGTTCTGTAATAAGACCGAGGGGAATAATTAAATCTTTGCTTTGCAATATTTTCTTTTTAGATTACTTTTTTTTTTTCTCAGAGGAAATCCAGAGCTACACAGCTCACATGAAATTGAGAAGGACCAAATGTAAAGCATGTTTTACATTTGCTGGGTCTCTTGGTTAGCTTACAGCTGTTACATCCTTAGCCTCATTTTGCATGATATCTGTGCTAAGCCTGTCATTATCAGTATTAAAGTACCAAACTCAATGTGCAGAGTTTTGAACAGCAGCAGGCCAGCTGTATAGACACATCACAGCACCCTTCACATTGATTTCAAACTCTGCTTTTCTGGTGGCTTTTGCCCACAAAAGCTAAAGTGATCCTTGATTTCTCAAGAACGTTTCCTCTCGCCACAGAAAGTGGTGGATATAGATTTTTACTGTCTGGAGTTCGGGCCATTTTCAGGCTATAAATCTCAGCCTCCTGGCAGTTTTGTCAGTCTATTGCCCATCTTCAAGTCCGTCCTGCATTCTCTCCAAGGACTCAACTTTACATGAGCATGACATTTGTGTCCTGCTGGCCGCTCTCTGCACCCATCCCCAAGCTTTTTGCTACTGGATTAGTGGATTAGAAAAGCAGTTCATCATAGGAAAAAAGTATGTATTTGTCAATATGTGTGCATACATGACTGTGTGTGACAGAAAGCGCCAGATATTATGCAGTGTATCTACATTTTACCGCACATAGTTGGTATGCATCTCATTGGGATTCCTCAGTGTGTGTGTCTTGGCACGGTACATCTCCATATGACGTGACGTTTGTATTCCTGTGATTTCTTGTGTACAAGTACGACTAACACTCTGCTGGAATATAAACTGAGTCAGAAAGAGACTGTTAAACTGAGCATCTCTCTGATGTCGCACATGCACAAACTGTGGACAATGGCAGCGTGCGTCTTTGTGGGGTGGAGCGACTCTGAGTGAGCAATTCTGGTAGCACCTTGGCCCGCCAGCGCTGTCTCTGCAATCACGCTTCCATTGAGGGCAGCCTTTCATCTCGGGCCTTTCACAGAAACCTTTCAGAAGGAGAGAAAGAGAACGATGGAAAGAGGGAGATCAAGGGGGAGAGAGTGCAGAGGAAAGGAGAAGGGAAGTGCTTCTGCAGCCCCCAGCGCTCGTCTCCGATCCGCGCTGTGAATAAGCATGCCGCTGATGAAGAAGAGTGCAGATGTTGAAAGAAAGTATAGTACAGTGTGTGTATGTGTGTGAGGAAGAAAACAGAGCAAGGGGTGCAGTTAGCGGAACTCTTTTGTGTGTGTTCACTGTGTAATATGTCACCAGCCTATTTAGGCCTCTGCGATATTCTAAATTCAGTGCGTCGTATAAACACAATCATCGAAGCGTGATGCTACAGCGGTCGAATAGTTTTGTACAGTTTCAATACAGTAGATTACAGTATAGTACTGTGATGCATCACTGAGTTGGCCGTGGAGGTTTTTCCGCGCTGAGCCGAGTAAAGCTGCAGGTTGAGCGGATGGATAGAGGGTGTTTGCTGGCTGTGCCGGGGGAGGGGATGTATGATGGGGACTACCAGGTGTTCATATCTGATGGGCGGGGAGTCAACCAGGTGTTGGTGTTGGGGTGCAGGGATCCTGCTGCAGAAGGTAAGCATGGATTCATCCCCCTTGAAATTCAACACCTGTCACTTCTCTTGAAACGCTACATTTTTTCAAAACTGAAACCTTAACCTGTGCCGAAGTTTGCGCAGCCTCCTGGTGGGAACTTTGGGTTTGTGGAACTCAGGAAAAGTAGCGGCTCTTTTTTTTCCTTTTTTTTTGGGAGACACAAACTTTCATCTTTTTGTTGTTTGCTGTCATCAGGTTTGTTAGTTTTTGCTTTGTGTAGCATTTATCTAAAACAAACAACTGGCAAGCGTTGCTGAGTCTCATAAATCATTTAGGCCTACTTTGTCTGCCAAGTGGAGCCTGAGAGAACATTTCACACAGCAGTGTGAAATCGTTTTTGCTTTTGGATTCTCACTGCACTCATACCCCTCTCTGTCTCTGTTGTTACTGTGTGTTTGTGTGTGTTTATTTGCTGTGGTCTTTTATGATCTGGCAGCTTTTCTGTGCATGCTACGGAGCTCATTTGATGTCCGTGAGAATAATTTGAAGCATGAGTTGAGTCGAATGGAAGGGATGCTGTAGAAATTTGAGCTGTGATTGATCATCGGAGAAGGAATGGGAAAGGGATGAACAACTTACTGTATTCCTCCCCTGCCTTTTAAAGTAATTCTCTGCCTCCTTTCCTTTCAAAGTCCAAGCCTATACAGGGAGGCTAATTAGCATGCTCCAAAGACTTTGAAGTGGGAGAAAAAAAAACAGATATCTGGTAGAAAAAATGGGGACCGATTGTAAAGCGGCTATCTTATCTTCTTTCACTATTATAATAATTAATGTGAAGACTGCCATCAGTAGGTGGGAAGGAAAGACAAAATGTCAGGGACAAATGTCACTTCCTCTCTCCACTCTCTTTATGATCAGCTTGTATGTGACACTTACAATGCAATCCGAATATATATTTGAATTAATCCCACTAGCACTGCATTCACAAAGCAAACATCTGCTAGAGTTTTCCACTACTATATTCTGCATGCGCATGGAAATATAATGGTAATGACTTCCACCTCTGCGGCATGACAATCAAACGCTGTTAATTAGTTCTGGCACTATAGCACTCTCAATCAGGAGAAATTCTCTGCAGCTACAAGCCGTCATGGTGAAAGTCCCGGTGTGTATACATGTGTGCGCGCTTGTTTGTGTGTGTGACAGTCCTGATTGTTTTGTTAGATAGTGATTAGGACAATTATTTATCGTGATTATCAGCCTGGATCATTTGAGCGGGATTTCTTCTTGCTCTTTTAGTAGCTTATATCAACGACCTCAGATGGAGGATATTTAATTATTTATTTTGTTGTAATTAATGTAATAGAAAAAGGTTGCTGTGTCCGGCTGCCTTGAGAGAGAGACGGAGTTTCTCAGGCCCAACTATAGGTATACAAGAGTATTTTTAAAACAGAGTGTTTTATAACCATTTCAGAAGTGATGTATAATCCCCGTCGATACACTTCTAAATTCATATTACATGACCTTTCATGTACACTCAGCATGAATGTGCAGGTGTAAACAGGAAAGAGGTTGTATACTCAGTACATGGCTACTTAAGTAAGTTACAGAAATGACTATGAACAGTTTTTATTTTTCCAATTTGCTTGAATTTAATTTTATGCATTGAAAAGGATGAAGCAGGGAAACGTGACATGCAACAACAAATTTAAATGGAACATGTGACAATCACAAAAGTAATTTTACGTCATGCATTTCTCTTTCTTGTTGGATATTTTATCTCTTCTATCTCACTTTCTGTCCTGAAGATGGATATCTATCGTTGTCTAAGTTCTCCAAGAACTTGTATTAATGTCTCCACAGTAGACCAGTTCCCCTTAGAAGCGACTATCAATGGTCAGTGTAGAAATGTACGTCACATGTATGTCAGGATGGTGGCGCATGCGCAGAAAGAACACAGCCAGAAAATAATCAGGTTGCATTGTTTACATGGGACAATTTTTAATTTGATCGGTTCATGAAAAAGTTTAAACTACTCTTCTGCAACTGAGAAATGTCCTTCTGTTTGGGTCTGTTTGCTGATTGAGGTGTTTATATGGCGCATTTTTTATTCTGTTTGCGCTTCTAAACAATTGTAATCAGGATGTTAGGCTCCATATTGTCACTGCTGTTGTATTTTTAATGTCAACTTGCGTTGACAACAGAACATCCATTATTTCAATGCACAATATTGTGCTCCGAGTTCACATTTGCCAGTGATGCTACACGCTTTGATAAGCCTCAATTAGGGAGTGTCTGCGTCATCATTTTACAAAAGGTCTGTTTTCAGTGACCTAAAGCAGTGTTTATGTGTATAGCAAAGGCCAAAACGCATAGAAACAGCTACGTTTTGAAAGATACCGGTGTACGTGTAAAAAGGGCCTCACATTAACCTGAGAAACCTTCCTGCCACTTGGATAACAACACTTTAGTAGTGAAGTAAAACCCTTAATTTCCATGACAAAGCAGTGTTGATGCGTCAAATGCAGCTGTGGCCTGTTCTCTACACCGCCAGGATTCATTTTCTAAAAGATTTGAGAGGAATTAAGACAACAGATGACTCAGTTCCCCTGTCAGTCATCATCTGGGTGACAGACTGAGAAATGTCTCTTTGTTTCGAAAAACAAAGTGAAGCAGGGCACAGCTAAATGAAAGAGTTATATTTTGCTGCGTGTGACAGCAGAAAGAGAGAGATTGGGAGACGGTGGGAGGGATGGCAGGAGTGTGCATGATTGAGATAAGCGATGGATAGATGGGGAGCCAGGCAGAAGTCCTCTCCCACACACTGGGATCCCAGAGATACCTCCCACAGAAACTGTGAAGCAGACCGCAGTTGCACTGTCACGCAAGGACATATGAAGGACATACGAGAGAGAGGCTGACGGTACCTCCGTGACAGATACAGAGCGCGCGCCAGAGAAAGACAGACCTTACCCTGCACTGAATGATAGCCCTGTAGCTCATGTCCCCCTCATAAAAGCCTATTATTGCTCATTTTAAAGGACAAATTGAAAAGTAATACCAAGCTCATTTTAAAGAAGTGAACAGAAGCACTTTACACTAGCTTTTAAATAAATTCCTCTTTACATGGTGACGGATACTGTGATTGGTAATGGCTTATAAATACAGTTTCATTTGCCATGCCACTAAGGCTGGACGGAACAGTAAAAACTACGAACACAATATGATATTTTTAGTTACAAAAAGGACCTTCCTGCCTTGAGAAGAGACTGATTCCTCAAACGAGTGCTTTCCCTTTAGATGTAGTGATGTTAGATCTCTTTTTCAGATGGGAACTTCAGTTCTTCGAGAGATAAAACAAGGTTGGAATCTGTTTAAACATCTGTTTGATGCTTAGATCTGCCCAGACCTTGATGCTAGCTGAAATATACTTCCAATTGGTACTCTGGATTACAATAGTTGTCTTTGCAGATGTATTTTGTCATTATGATTCAGTCACTTCAATGAAGGGTCCATTGCCTGCATGTATTGTCTCAGATCCAAATGCAACTCAGCTAATCTGAATTAAATGTACTGCTTTTGTCCATCATTACAGTCTAATTGCAGTAAGAGCTAAAAGGTCGTATTTCAGTGAATGTCAAAGATTCAAATGATTCAAATTCAAATGTATCTGACTTTATTTGACTCATATAAGTTGAAAGAAGTTTAACAATATGTAGCTGAGGGTGACAAGCATTGTTATAAATATCCTGAAATGGCAGATGGATGATAACATCTCTTTGCTCATTACACAAAGCTATTCAAATAATTAAGTTATTCATCCCACTAGTGGATTTAAATGTTTCTCTGTTTCTCTATCTCATTTCCATTAAGTCATCTTTTTTTTGTGGTGGAATAAGCATTAAAGCATTATGGGCCTGCTGTGGTGGCCATAGATTTTGGTCTTGACTCTTTTTCTGTGTTCTCTTCCTCCTCCCCTTCAGCTTCCTCTCTCTTCTCCCTCTCACCCACCTTGGTAACCGTATCTATGCAGCAAAATGTGGGCACGGCCACATGAGATGATCTTTGATTGGTATTGAGATTTCCATTTTTGATCCAGAATCACATTTGACTGGATACTATAAGGTTCAGTGTTATTTTCCTGTCATGCACCAGTTAGTATGTTAGCCATGTCTCAGTGGCCCTAATTTTACTTTTTCCCCGCAGTCAAACGGGCAGAAGATGCAGGCCAGACTGCGCCCTTGGCTTTTCTCTCTCCTGCAGAACCTCATCTGGGAGGCGAGTGGTTCTGATTGGGGAGGATGGCTCCCATGGGTGAAGCGCTGAGATATCCCCATCTCCCCACTCGCCGTCCTCCTCCTCACCGAGTAAATCTGGGTCAGACCTTGCGTGACGGACAGCCTGCCATTATCACCACTCAGACACACAAAAGGGAAAGGCCAAGAGCTGGAAAGTGCTGGGAGGGTGGAGAGGAGGGGTCGATTGAGAGGAAGAGGACAGAGTGCTTTTCCTCCTTTACCTCGATTCTCCCTGTGGCAGGGCAACAGGATTGGTTGGTGTCTGGTCCTCCCCCCTTTGGCACATTCACACTCCTTGAAAGTAGAGGGTTGTTGCAGACATGAACACACATAAGAAGATCACAGTACTGAGCCAGGAGACTCAGTAATGCCATGAGTGCATGATGTCTTGCTTTACTTTCGTGTTGGATTTTTGGAAACAGGTCTTCTTAGGGTTTAGGAAGTGCAGGCTCTCATTTGTCAGATTCTCGCTCTAATAGCCTTGACTTGTACTGATTTTCTGGTTCACTACACAGACTGTCATCGTTGTGATGTTGAGATGACAAGGTCAGGCGCAGCCTCTCTATTTCTAGACTGTCAACAGATGACAGGGGTCGGACGTAGACCTAGCCTCGCTTCTCTGTTTCCCTCAATTCTTCCCCTCACATTCATATTTTCATCCCTTCTATAATTTCTTAAATCTGACTCTTTCACATTTACATTTTTTTTTTTCTTCTGATTCCCTCTCCATCTCTTTTCAACCATGTTAAATGTCTCACCTTTTACCCTGCCATCTCCCTCTCTCAGTCATTATTAACACTCGGCACACTCTGCATGCTCCCTAATTTGTTCTGCCAGTGACACTGATGTGCAGTCGGGTATAGGGAGACAAACAAGCAAACATCAAGCCTTTCCTGTGACCTGAAGAATTTAGAGTTGATTATACCAGCTTTTAGTGCTCCAGGTAAAGAATTGCTGTCATGTACACACCCTATCATTGTGTACCTCCCATATTTCTGAGGGTGATCAGGCATATGCATGAATCTCTTCCCGTCCACCTCTTCTCTGCACCCACCTGGAAATCAGATCTCCTGTTAGATATTCAGTCAGGTGAAGAAGCATATCATGGTTCAGCAGAATCCCGTGGTGACCAGTGCGGGTTTATGGAGACAGATGAGGAATCTGGGCACCAGAGGGGAGGTTTAACAAGGATAGATTGCAGCATTTGATCAGAGTCCATTAAATCTTACTTGCTGAAGGTCCAGATGGTCAAAGGACGATGACTCTTAAAAGTGCTGGAATTTTTTCTCAATGTCAAGTGTTGTGACAGAAGTGAGGTACAGAAACATGACTATTCTGGTTTTCTAGACAGGCAGAACATCTGCTGTAAATGCTGGATAATGCTGAAATAAGAAGTTGTCTAGGGCCTTTTCATTTGATGTGTCAAAGAGAATAAATAACAGGTAATCACTGCTGTTGTTTCAATTCGGACCTGTAACATGGGACACTTCATAAACAGCACTGAAAACTAGGGTCAGACAATGTCTATCAAATATGGCGTGATCCACAGTGAAACATTCTGATGGATGATGAAATTGTTGGGTGAGGGCGAGGTATATCCCCCTAGAGTTGCAGTAATACATGAGTTGCCCAGTTGCACCACACTGTAAGCACCGCTGTTCCCACTGTCGCTCTGACAGAAACATCCGATAGTCTCACCCGGCCAAGAAAATTGCTACCCGTCACCAGTGAAGGGTGTCATCAACTCTCTCGCATTCAAGCCTAGTGGGTGTTCGATGTACATCCCAGTGCCAGGTTTAAATGATCCTCAGTTAGTCAGTTAGTCAGCTAGCAATAATAACGAAGGAAATGCAAAAGAGAACAGCACGGTCAAAAGAAATACGCTAACAGAAAATGAAAACATCGCTCCCACCAATGTAACCAAGCGTCTTTGAGGGTTTAATTAACAGAACTTTGAGAAGTAACTTTATTGCATTGAACAAATGTCAAACACGGCATCACCTCCTGCCAACAGTGACGAGTGGACACACTGCTTTTGCTCTGGTGTGGCGTCTTTTATACCATGATGTTACGATGGTACAAAGCTCAGTAATCAATGACTCTCAGCCTTCAGTGATAAATGATTGTCTTTGTCTGTTAGCCCGACCCCGCTAAAACACCAGTGCCTCTCTTAAACAGCACAGGCTCACTATGAATGTTTAAGTTTAAAGAGTGTAAATGATTACCTCGATTCCACAGCAAGGCTAAGGCTGAAAGCAAGGTAAAGGCTGGGAGTTCCTCTTAGATCTGTCAGGCTTAAGGTATTAAATCCACTCATCTCCCTTGACAGATGCCAGGATTATTTGTTCTGTACCCACCTGTTAACAGGGGAGTTTGCTTTGGTTTCCTTTTCTGTTTAGGTCTAACAGGCTGGAAAGCTTCAGTTTTGTATCTGTATAAAATAACTTGGTTTACTTGCATGACTCTTAAAGATCAAAATCATGATAAATGTACTTGAACTTACTGTATTTGTAGCTGAGGCGGTAGCTCTAGTAATCCCCTGGGACACAACAGATCTGAAAGCTAAAAATGGTCTCCTAGTTAAATCTGTGATGAATGCTTTTTCTTCAACAGTGACTGTAGTTGTGTGTGTGTGTGTGTGTGTGTGTGTGTGTGTGTGTGCGCGCGCGCGCGTGCGTGCGTGCGTGCGTGCGTTTTGCACACATGAACTGAATAAGTCAAGAAAGTGTTTGCTTCCTGCTTCAGTATACTGAAGTGCTACACTGAAAGCGATTGTTTAATGTTTCCTTTGATCAGGGAGTTAAATATGAATGCACTGATCTTTTTCTCTTCCTTTATTGATTCTGATACCTTGACTCAGGGCACCTGCACATACAGATCCCTGATGGTAATACCAATGACTTCTTTTTTGCTAATTTAGATTTTGAGTACCACACTGCATGAAACCCCTTGGAATTAATTCATGTAAGGTAACAGGAGGCTGATGAGGCTAATGACGGTAACAAATAGCAAAAACATTTAATTTTAAAATGACATTAATGAAGAAACTGTATTTTTGGGGGTATTTTACACCTTTATCACAGATAGCAGAGAGATGACAGGAAACGAGGAAGAAAGGGATGCAAGACGGACCCTTGGCTGGACTCTAACCATTGTTCAAGGGGATATTTAGAGATGTAATAGTTTATGTTCAAGCAAAGCTGTGAGGCAAAGTAAACAAAATACTGTAAACACAATTACTTCCTGCTCATAATGGATGCACGGCATGCTCTGATAATGTATTAATTGCATTTCCATCAGTGTCCAACAGATGAAAGCCTAGACTGAAAGCTCCCCTGTGGTATGTTCATGTAAACAAACAATGTTTCTGTTGGCAGTTTGTGTTAGTGACCTGTATCCTTAGGCTTAGGGGTAAGTAATCTGTCCAAAAAAAATAAAGCTCCACAATCTTAATTCTGATTTTCTGATTGTCTATCTATTAATACCCTTAAGACGGCAGTATATCCAAGATTGAAATAGCTGATGAATTTCTACAATTACAACATTTAAACACAATATTTATTCCCAAGCCATGCCTCATATTACATTGTTGCCACATCACGCAAGGAAAAGCCACTTGAAGTAATTCCTCCAGTCAGCTTGGCTTTATTTGGCTATATCACTCATTAAGCGGTGTTAACAAGGGCTGATCTGATGATCAGCGATGTTACGTGAAGTTTGGAAACAGAAATAAAAAGACATTAAGTTTGCCAGAAACATTGTCAGATGGTCAGACTGACCATCCCTGCTTGAGCTCCATCAAACATCGTGAATGCATTGTTCCTGCATGTATACTACAAGCTTGCTGTCTTCCCCTTCACTTCTTTCATTGGTGCATTGCTGTGTTACTTGATCCACATTTGTTGATCACTATATAGTGTTAAACTGTTCGTGGCAATATGAATGGCTTCACCCGAGTGCACGTGCGTCTTTGTCGAAATCATAAGAGCAGACAAAATGGGAAACTTCAATGGTAGAAGTCTCTTATAGCAGGGTGGCTTAGCAGCATTATTGGCTTTTAACCCTTTTAAGTCCAGTTGTTCTGCTAAATATATGGTACAGCAATAATACCAAAGACTGGATGTAGCCATAATGTCTCCGGTACAAGGCACCTTTCTCTCTAGCCATCAGAGGGCACTGTAAGGGCTGCAGTTGAAGAGTCACACAGATTGCCCAATGGAAGATTGTTGTGTTTTGGATTTAGTCCATTTTGTCACAGGAAATACTGCAGGACTGAAATCTGCAAAACTTTTTTTGTCACTTCTTAATTGCAAGCTGCACTCTGCTGCAGTGAGGCTATGCAGATTTCTCTCCCAGATGGCCGAACATGCAGGCAGCCGCGAGCACAGGAGACAAACTCTCCACCCACACTCGTGGCAGAGCTGACCTGCCAGACGCACACACATACACACGTACGCACGCGCACACACACATACGCAAATATTCTGTATTCTTGTTACTGGGTTTATGTTTTCACCAGTGTCTGTTTGTTAGGTTGTCAGCAGGATTACACAAAAACTACTGAACAGATTTCCACGACATTTGGATGGAAGATGGATCTTGGCCTACAATGGACCCCATTTAATTTTTGTGTAGATCCTGATAAAGGGAAGGATCCGGGAATATTTTCTTCTGTTCTTTAATTTAGTGATACAGGGCTATTAAGTTTGATACTGGATTGGGGTTGGTTGAATTAAAGGAGACTGATGGGCCTTGGCGGAGGTATATGCTCTACTGACTGCCATTCTAGTGGGGCCATTGATTAACAAATATGGTTATAAAGCTGAATGTTTTTCAGCTTATTTAATCATGTGCAGGCTGAGTTGATTAGATATCAAATTGGCCGTACAAAATTGAATACATTTGAGGAGCATCTCTCATTTTGAACAATAACTGCTTTGTTGTCAAAGCTTACTCCTGAGTTGTTGTTTTTTGCTTTGATATCCAGTGAGGGTTTTAGTGAAACTGAGTTGGACTCATGCTTTGTAGATGCCCTGCTCTTGGTGTGTTGATGGCTGACACACATCCAGGAATGAAGGACCTGAATTAAATTTCATCAAGGGCCAACGGAATCCCAGAGGCTGCCCTGTTGAGCAGAGCATAAACCCTCCGATAACCTCCATAAGAGACACATTTCTGCTCTCACAGACAAAATAGGATGAGAAATTCCTCGTTGTGAAGTACCCAAGTGGTGGTACGGTTTTAGGCTTTTGTCTGTTTCCCACCATTCAAACATTTCAACCCTTTATTATCTCGTCCTCTCCCTCGCCTTTCCCCCTTGTGATAACCTCAGTGCTCTCTCACATGAAAACCCTTCAGATACTGCTGCTCATTACTGCTGATATTCCAACTTTTTAACTGTTTGATACAGATGTCTCTAACTGCAGCCAATTACAGAGCCAATTAGTGGATTCATTAGTGATACAGTCTCTTTCTCTGCACACAGATTATCCAAGTCAACATCTGCGCAGACAAAGACTGAGCAGGAAACTTCACTTTTACAATGTAAAACTCTCCTCTGGTACCTTGTTGTCAGCAGAACCTTGTTTTTTTTCTTACAAGGACGTCTGGATTTGCACTGATAAGGTTGAGTAGAACAGTTAAAAAGCTGCTCGCTCGAGCCGGAAAGCCTCTTAAATATGAAGCGCTCATAATTTGCCACTCCGGAGTTATTAATACCATAATGCAGCGCATCAATATCAGGGTGTAGGCTAATGCAAGGATGAAGGTGTTAAAGAATGACATTATATCACAGTAAGGGACGTGATTGGAGGGTAACGTAGAAGGACAGATTTCAAACATACAGTCTGGAGGCGAAAGTGCAAATGGAGTAACACACACACACACACACACACACACACACACACACACACACACACACACACACACACACCTATGCACAACAGCATAAGTGTGGATTTGAGCTGTGATTCCTCCCCCCCCGGTTGTTAAAATTCCTGTCGTCATAGCGGAGGTTTGATGTAGTGGACCTCTCCTGAATGTGATGGCTGCCAGAGTGTAGGGCAGAATGTTAAGATCCAGAGTACCACAAATTAACAGCTAAAAAGAGGGAGTGACAGAGTGTAGCCGTGACGGTGATGGAGCCCAGTGTGCAGTACCGCGTAGCCAATAGCCGATCGATATGTCACACAGTCCTGTCCAGATTCCTGTTGAAGGAGCCGGTCTACTCCCTTTAGATCTCCTTCAGACCTGACTGAGTCTTTGTGTTCTCGAGTGCTGAATGCTAATTCGTCCACTGTGCCAGAGGCTCATGTACACTGTCTAACGGTTCTTTAGGACGTCACAGAGCGCTGCTCTCCATTTTTCCTCCTTTTGCCTCTTTGGTGCTAATTTGGATGACAGTGTTTTTAGTTCTGTGTGCAACAATGTCTGCATAATTAACAAACCTGACTGCGTCTTCAGAGTTGTGAGCAGGATTTTTGACAAAAATAGACAATAAAACTCTCAGTAAGAGGAGCTCTTCTCTCCTCCACGTTGTAGAAAATACAGTGACGACTTTATCTGGGCAACCATCCCCTATTTCAAGCATTTAGCTGTTTTTTTTGAAGGATGAAGACTCCCCTCCTCCTCATAGAACTAGGCGGTCATCAGGGACGGAGGATTGATGGATAGACCTTGAGAGGGCAACTTCACAGAAGTGCTGACGTAGTACGGCAACATGATTAATGTAAAGCCCTGTCTATATTTGGAAGCCTATGTAACAATGGTGGTATTGAGAGTATAAGAATTCCTGGTGTTCACTTTGGTTCTAAGTAGAACATCCAGATATTTATTCATGTTTATTATAGAGTTAAAAACCAGCAAACTCTGTATAAAGACATCACTCTTGCAAAATTTGGTAAAAACAGTATTTTAAAAAGTGCAAACACTTTGTACTTTAACAGTTTGTTTTTCACTTACTTAGAGGGACTCTGGTGCATAATCAGCAGCTCATTTGTATTTCCTCTCCCTTTCCCTCCCTCTATTAGTGAAGTGTTTTTTCTTTTCAACTTTGCAAGAGGACCTCTTTTTTTGTAAGCTGTGGTGGTGGTGGTGTGTCCTTTTTGGAAAACCGTTAAGAGGAGAGTTTAAAAGGGAATACAAATCTGTTTAACATGTGCTCATTTGCGAAAGTCTCCGATGTTTTTGGTGAACTTGGTGAATCAGTAAGCCTCAATCACGTTAAGTACAGTACATAGCATACAGATTTTGTTTTGTGTCAGTGTGCAGAACATCGTGACATTCCGCAGTCTGAAGAGCAAACAAGGAGAATCAAAAGGCTGCCTTCCTTCTACATACAGATTCTATTAATCATGCATTCTCAATGATGTTCTTAATTTTTTGTTATAAGTGGTATTAGCACATCGTATTTTCCCAAATCTCCTAACAGCTGCTATTCGCTTGCCTCTCAGAGAATGGTTCATGAGGCTAGGAAAAACCAAGACCTTTCTTGCTTTTGGCTCAATGTAAGAGCGAGCAATGACAAGCAGCATACAAATGTCTTCCTTCGTTTGCTTTGGTGTGTGCTGTTGTAGAAGTCTTTAGTTAAGTGAGAGGAAAAGCTGTGGGGACTTTTACACTGTGAGAGCAGAATAAACAGACAGCGCTGTGATTCACTCACAGTCTTACATTGTTGCATTTTCAAAAAGCTAGCGTCCCAACATGGCTCTGCTGTCTGTTTTGGATTCCTGGCGGACTGATCACATTTAATCTTAATGTTATTCTGCAGCGCCAACTCTTCACTGATGGAGAAAGTCACCCACACAGCGACTGACGCGCATTCAACATCCTGCCTGGAAAAATCTGAAATACAAAAGGTTTAAAAAGTTGGTCTCATCACAGCCTCTCTCAGAGTGGCTGACTCACTGATGCCACGTCTGACTCGTGTCGTTTGTCACGAGGCGCAGAAGCCGGGGCTGTGGGGCTCCTGATCACATAAAACTGAGTTATAGCACCCCCAATAACATTGGATTACTGCAGTGTGGGCCACAGTACAGTCAACAACACATCTGAGGGATCCTTTGAGAGGCACTGAGGGAAGGAAAGTAGAAAGTAAACCTTGATGCTGTCAAGGATGAGGAGACAGATTAGTGGAAAATCCAGAAGAGGGACAAAGTCATTGAGAGAATCGGATAGCAAACACAAAAGTAGTAACTGCTGACATAGAGAAGTCCTTGGCGTAAGACTGTAGCATAGTGTAAAGGTCTGTACCAAAGGTCAAACAGTAAATGGTGTTTGTGCATGGATAGTTGAACGCATGTGTGAAAATCTCAGTGAAGGTTTTTTCAGGGTCACTGATGTTCAGTCCCACCGTCTGCCTCTAGCTGAGGATCATAGGAGGACAAAACTCTGGAAACACATTTTTGAGTTTCTTTGGATTTTGCCCGCTGCCCTCACTCCATGTTAGCTCATCCCGAAATGGATCAAGCTGCAGCATTTCTAGCCAACTGCCTGGCTGCAGAGCTGAGGTCAAGCATTTTGACTGCTTTATCCGACAATAGCGCAACAAAAAGATGCAAGTTTTTGTTTTTTGACTTCCTGCATTGGAAGAGCTATTTGCCTTTATCGTTTGTCTCAGTACAGACCACTCTGTCTCCACGACTCACATCCATTGCAAGTGCGTCAGAGAGATTACCTAAACGATACTCAAGTGTCCTTAAATGAGGCAATCTGGACAGCCCTGCCTATCCATTACTGTTAGCGTCATGATTAGCTCGCAGCCATTTACTCAGCAAATCCATCCATCCTCACTCGCTTGGCTCTTTTAACTCCCTTTCCCCTTGCACTCCTGTCAAGCTCATCTTCCATTTTGTCAGTGTCTGCATTTTCTAAGACCAGTTCTTATCGGCTCAACGTTTTCTTTCGAGCTCCCTCTTATCTGCGGCATAGCTCGGCCCGGCGGGGTAGAGAGTTGTCCTGTGTGGCCAAGGCAGGGTATAATAAGACAGGTGCTCAGCCAGCCTCTCACACAGAGATACGAGCTTCATCCCTCCTCCACCAACGCTGTATCTCTGTGTGAGACTGACTGTTTGCGTGAAGTGTCAAAAATAAGATCTGGCCCGAAAGGTCACACTTGTTTTTGCTGCGTTGTCATTACAGTCTCTCTCTCCCTTACTCTGCCTCTGCCTTATCTCAAGATGCCCCAGTTGAAGACAGTGGCACGAAGGTTGTTGAACCGGAACGAGACAGCATTAATTAGCTGCAGTGTGGGAACAATTCTAGGCAGCAGGCTGATCTCCTCCCACTTAGCCCATAGCTCGACGCCAATGACTCCTTAAAGGTATTTCATCTCATCTTTGCCTCCATATACCAGCGTACAGCTGCTGCCTTCTCTCTGCCCCCGATGTCTGGATTTCAGGCCCTGATACACTGGCATGTTTCTCTGAATGTTGGGAGTTGTTTGTCGAAAAATTTAACAATCTGAATGCATTTAACAAACCATGGAGCTGAGTGGGAAACCATACCTGAGTCCACCTGAAACTGGATGTTTCCAGTTGAACTGTGATAGTCAGAGTTAGGGCTGTAACAATACACCAAACTCGCGATTCGGTTTGTATCACGATTTTTGACCCACGATTCGATGCAAAATGCGATTTTTTTTTTTAATTAAACATTTTATTTATGTAACATTTGAATAACTTCTGTATATGGTACTGGTCTGATAGTATCAGAGGCGCAGTGTTGGGAAGCTGAACCAGTGTGAATGGATGAGCCGGCTGTACTTATAGAGGGCCTGTCTATCGGATGGTCTGTTAACTGCACAGGTCCCTCAGTCAGCTAAATAAAGAAAAATGTCCCACAAAGCAACATTACAGAACCAAACGAAGGTAACGTAGTAACTGTAACTATCTTTGGCAACGAGGAAAAAAATACCGCAGCTGTAGGTGGAGAAGCGTCTGTCCTCCTGTCTGTCCTCCCGTTTGTCCTACTGACTCTTCGTCACATTACTGCCCGAAAAACAGCTTCTGTCACCGGCAAAAAACTTACCGCACCGAGTGTTTATGATGAAAAAAAATCTCCGCGACGGTCAGCCCTCTGGATCAAGACTTCAGTGAACTTTCCCCCGGAAAAAAAAACCCGACCTCGCGAGTGACAGAGTCAGACAACAACCTGTTTACTGATAGCGATTATGTAATTATGTAATTTAAAATGAAAAACGTAACTTCGGTGGGTCAGGATCTCAATCACGACACATGAAAACAGCATCCACATGATTATAACTCATCCGCGGGTTAAGATTGACAGGGGGACACCTAGGAAACACCTTGAAAACACATAGACGTCATCATCATGACGTGTACCGTCACGTCTCTTTAGGAGCTACAGCGCTGGCTTTCTGTGTGAACTGCACAGTGGTTCGCATTTACTCCAGCAGTGCTTCACTCTGTGTACGACCAACGGCGGAGAACTGGCGAACCGCCGCTGTGGTGTTAATGTGGTGTTACATATAGCTTATAGGACTGGATCTGGACTGGAAGTTGTGTCGCGATTCTGCCTTCTCACACTGCGAGACAGGTTTGTAGATCTGAGTGTCACGATTTCGGTTTGGATTCATGTGTCGTTACAGCCCTAGTCAGAGTACAATTTGTACAACAATCGTCTCTTTAAGGCCCTTCTCCCGAGCCCAGTCTGCTCTGATATGTCTGCTCACGCAGACATCAGCTCTAAGGGTGTTTTAACCATCATGTACTGGCAGCTCGGTTGAGTGCAATGATTGTATTGTCGTGACATCACAACTTTAGAGAAAGTCCCAATGGCTCGTTTAAAGGCACAGTTTCTGATAATAATCTGTGTGCATTTATTCTGTGGAGTGAGCCCTTAACTATCTTTAAATAGCAAATATGTTTGCTGCTACAGTAATGTTATAGATATCACACAGTATATTTGACCTTTTAATGTTTCCTAGGTGTCTTGGGCTGCTGTACATTATTGCAAATCAATGAGCGGGACTGCTTCATGGCAGAATATTGAATTTTGGCAAGAATATTATGAAACACCTTTATTTTTCATAAACTCAGTTAGGTATTATGGTCTCTGAGTCATCCCCATCTGCTTATAATATCCACAAACAGATTTGATTTTTCAAGAAATCTAACTACTTTATATCGCTGTTTATGTCTTTGAAAAGATATACACAGCATATGGAAATGTGCTATGGAGTAAACTAGTGCAGCACAGGCCAGTGGAGTCAGGAGGATAGGTGACATTTGAACTAAGATTCAGACTGAAACAAACAAACAGAGTTTGATAATTCCCTTAGCTTTGTGCATTGAATTATTCCAAATAAACCGCTTACAACGGCAATCTTTCAGACGAGTCTTGCCACTCAGCAGCCATCTTGGCAACATCCCAGTGAGTTGTTGTTATTATTATACAACAGTTATTTCAGGCTAAAAAGCCCAGCCGCATATCTGTATTAATGGGGAGGGAGCCATTACTTTAATTTTAGTGTTCATGGGGTTATATTAACTACCTGTGTCCTTTTTAAAAATCATGTAACTTTTTCCCCAAAATAAGGCTGAAAATTACAGGTAACACAAAACCAACTTATTTTACGGCTCAGTCCAGAATGCTGTGACATGCATGTCATGCACATCCTCTTCTTCTATACGTATTCAAAATACATCTTCAGCCTCATCAAATCAGCTGAAACTGTCGAGAATCTCATGTCAGTGCAGCAACGCGATTGACTGATGTGTTTCCCGCTTCGACTGTGATATAGCACGATTAACTTTCCATATATGCTTTAAGTGGTTTGCCTCCTCTCTCATAACATCTCTGGTGTTGATACCTTCAAGCTTTACTACATTGCATATTATGGAGGCACTGAACAGCTTGAGAGGAATGGGTGAACAGGTTTGCCTCTGCATCCTTTATCCTCATAAGATACAAATGGTACAGCATCTATCTGGACAACAGCATTTCCAGACGGAGAGGAAATTCAAGCGGAAGAGGCGTCAAGCAGAGGCAAGATGGTGGGGAAGAAAACAATTGGAGGGAGATAGATAGAAATGGAAAGATGCAGGACTGTGATAAGCGCTGCTGTGGTTAAGAGCCGAGACATAGTGAGAGTGGAGAGGAAGGCGGGCGGGACAGGAGGTGGGAGAAAGGGAGGTGGAGGGACGGTGGAAAGGGCGGCGAGCTGAATAAACATGGGGATGATTGAATGTGATAGAGAGTGGCGGAGACAGAGCCTGTTTTCCAGATGCCTCACACTAAAGATAAAGGGAAAGAAGGAGCCACTGGTCCTCTCCAGGGACGTGCTCGGAGGAAGTGGGATATAGGAAGAGGGGGCAAACAGGGGGCAAGTAGAGTTCTCCGGTAATACAAGCTGCAGAGTGCAGGACGGGGTGTTAAACAGCTGCAAAGAGATGGACAATATATTGTACCCTTTGTTCCATAACCAATTATGGCCTGTAATGGCCAAATCATTTATTTGCTGATAGAGCATAATTGCACGTCAGAGGGTTTGACTAGTGGTAACTGAGCTAATAAATCTCTGATGATTTACTGCAACCACACAGAGACACATACGCACACAGCCACACACACTTGCTGTCGAGCATTTAGTGTACACAAAAAGAAGGTAGTGTTATCCTATCTGCTTGCTAAATCACAGTTCCCCCTCTACTGGAACATTAAGTAAACCTGCAGAGATGCTAATGCAATTACGACACGCCTGCTCTGTACACAAATCAGAATAATTAAAAGGTCAAAGAGGACACAGTAAGCCATTAATATCTCATCTGTATGTATTTGTAGGTGCTAAATTGCTTGGTGGGTAGAGGGTTGTTTTTCAAAGGGAGGGGATACGCTGTTTTGTTTGCCTATTGTTTACTCGTCCTTGTGAGGCATACATGTGCTGCTTTAGCTTTACAACACGCTTTCTGTGTCACATATCCACACAGGCACAATCATGGGACAGCGTGCACACGAACACCTGGCGACACGTGCATGTGCACAGGCTGATATGAATTAAATACAGGTGTGTTTGTATATGTGTGTGAACTCTTTGGGGTGTTAAAGTGCATGTTCAGCAGTTGTAAAGCCCTATGTGGCCATTGTTAACCTTGCACCGCTCAGCAGGTACAGCTCTGCATAGGGTAAGATATCTGTGGGTGTCATCCGCTGCTCTACAGCGCAGTCACAGTGGCCTTTGTCTCTTAACTGCACACACTGAGGCTGTGGTTAGACTGCAGATAATAACAGATTTTGTTGACGATGATGAAAAAATGCATTGTTCAGCAGAGGAACAGTTACTTATTAGAGGCTCTGAGCATTTTTTCATGAACTTGCAGGTGGTGTCAAATCTCTGTGGAGTTTTTGACCACTAGTTGTGCTGTGGGAGTCATCTTACGGGCTGCACTTCATTATTTATATATACTTTCTTTTATACACGTTATAATTCATTATAATTCATTGTTTACTTTTTTCCTAAACATGAGATATTCTCAGTTAAATGTGGAAGGGTTAATAAGAATATAATCAGGGATTCACAGAGTGGGTTATTTCAGCCGATATTATGTTAATTATGTGTTTCTCATGGCCAATACCAATAAGATAATAGATAATTCAACATTTTGTATTTTAACATCGTGTGTGCCATGACTATTTGTGAGATTTGAATCGTTACGTGTGATATGAAGCCATGTTTTTCCTTGTTTGATCGGCTGTATCTTATCTGATCATCATCACATGTGCCGTTAGTGCGTGGCCTGTATACAACCTCAGTGACTGAGTGTGTTTGTTGATTGGGAAGAAGGCCAGAGGGCCAAATCATCATTAGATTGAAAATATGAAATATGAAATATGAAATGAAATATGAAAAAATGCATATGGAGCTACAGTATGGAACACTTAGTTCTGCTTTCTCAGGAAATAGAAATAAAAATATTTTACACATGAAGAATAGGTTCTTTCTCTGATCAAAGTTGTAACAGTGGAATGTGATCACATCTCAGAGCCCAGTGACAAAAAACACAGATGATCAAAAAGTCCACCTTGTCTCACACACACTCACTCACAGCAAATTCTCTCTTATGGCAGAGATTAGTTGCCCACGATGCATTCTGTCAGAAGTTTTCACCTTGAGGCTTGCTTTGACCTCTCCCTGCTCAGGTGGAGATCCGGACTGAATCTAACATGTTAATTAAACATCATCGCTATCTCAGAGGAGCAGAACACGAAGCCCACTTGCGCTCTGATTTTAACTGTGTTTGTTGGTCGGTGTGGTTCCTGAGCTTTGCTGAGTGTTGACATGGACCTAAGCCCAGGCCCACTGGTGTTAATTACCCCACCACTCCTCTTGCTTTCCCCAGCCAGTGATTGGCTATCTTTATCTGAGCAAGGAAGCACCCTGGGGGCCGTGTGTGTGTGTGTGTGTGTGTGTGTGTGTGTGTGTGTGTGTGTGTGTGTGTGTGTGTGTGTGTGTGTGTGTGTGTGTGTGTGTGTGTGTGTGTGTGTGTGTGTGTGTGTGTGTGTGTGTGTGTGTGTGTGTGTGTGTGTGTGTGTGTGTGTGTGTGTGTGTGTGTGTGTGTGTGTGTGTGTGTGTGTGTGTGTATACATCGCTTTGATGGGGCTCTTTTTATTAGAGCGGATTGAGATGCAGAGATTGACGATTCTTACTATTCCTGTGGGCTACACAGACACAGTTTTCAGAGATGGACAAAATTAAATTTAAAGACTCTTTCTCAGGTTACTTCGAGCGGAGGAAGGAAGGTGTGGAGGGAGAAGTAGAGGCAGATGGTGGAGAAAGGGGGAGGAGGGGAGGATGATGAGTGGAGGACTGTGGGGGAAGCAGGCAGGGAGCGGAGGTGTTGCCGGGGTGACAGGAGAGAAGGATGAAGTGGGACGTGCCAGTGGAGCGTCAGTAATCTGCAGCTCTGGCTGGCTGACATGACAGTCAGACAAACACACACACACACACACACACACACACACACACACACACACACACACACACACACACACACACACACACACACATACACACATACACACTTACTCCTGCTCTATCCACAGCCCCCAGCACACAACTAGTGTACACAGGTCTGCAGTCAGTGGCCAGCAGGAGGTGGCCAGTCTGCAAGGTGTTTGAAGGCCACAGTGAGCCATGTTTTTTCCCACTGCCCTGCTAGCTTGGCACGACCAGTCAGATGGACATAATGAGGGAAATGGAGAGAGAGAGAGCCAGCAAGACAGACAGCCAGGGACACACAATCAGAAAGAGACAATGTCAGAACTGGCAGCCTTTCTTCCCTCTCTCTCTCTCTCTCTCTCTCTGTCTCTCTCTTTCTCTCTATCTCTGTTTCTTCCCTCCTCTCTCCACCTCTTTCACGATCCTTTTGTCCCTCCCTGCCTTCCCTCTCTTTGATTCATTTTTTCATACACGATATTTCGTCCAAGCCAGTGTCCCGGTGAGGTGGTGACAGCTAGGGATGACTTTGGAGATGGGAGGAGGGATGGAATGACCTAGACGCAAAAAAAAGGGATAGAGGGCTGACAGGAGCACGGATGGAGAATGCTGGGAAATGCTCAGGTGGGCGCTTGGAGTGGTCCCCTCTCTCCTCTTCTTCCCTCTCTTTTTTGTCCCAATCCTGTTCAGTATTTTTTCGTTGTCTATCTCCTTCCTCCCTTACTTTGTTTTTTTAGGCATCCTTTCAGTTGTTGCAGTTGCTTGTGGTATTTAATCTTGATAACTTGCAGCATTGAGGGACTCTCTGCATGTGTTTTACAGTGTTTGTGTGATTGTAGTTGTTGTCATGAGAGTCACGTAGCTCTACTGTCTGCTTCTGCCTGCCTCCTGTATGTTCAAAGGCTGTGGAGCTCTGTGGCTCCACCAGGACTCAAGCTGCTGCTGCTGCCGCCTCACTTGTGACAGGCTTCTTCACAAACTCTGTCATGGCTTCCCGAACGCCCTTCGGGACTTTTTAAGTCATTTGTAGCCAGTCACTTTTAGTTCATTTGATTCCTATTGTTGTTGCTGCAGCTGCTGCCATGCTGATTCATATTTGCATGTTTTCGTCGCTGTTGAAGCTTATTTGTATTTACTCTTTAGCTTCTTTGCAAGCTCCCGCTACCCCTTGTATATCGAATGTGTCTGTTTCCAAGGAGATGTCAGCATGACAAAATAAAAGCCCTCAGTCAGTCAGTGTTGCCACTCCCTTTTCCAACTATGCCTCATGTTCCTTTCCCCGTCCCTCTGCTGTCTGCTCATATTTGGTGACAGTATATGATCTGGTGGAACTAGTCTGATGATGTTAGCATGGCAGCTGGGCCAGCTAGACTGGTTATTCTTCATAATTATCCCACTCTAATGACCTCACTGATGGAGCGTGTGTGTTAGTGTGTTGTCGGGTGACCACGATGCTCACAGAGCGACAAGGACCCTGATGAGCAACTGGGATTTCTCTGCCTTGGTATTCCTTCATGAGAACCTTGCATTAAGAGGTCTGTGGTGAGATGCACACACCGCCTTCGCACTCCGACACAGCCATATGACAGTAATGGGAATATGTGTATGGGTGTTTTTGAGTGTGCCTATGTGTTGGAGCTCTCATTAGCCCGCAGGGTTTTGAGTCAATAGAGGCCAAAACCTCTCCCTCCCCTCTTTTGTCTCTTTACAGCGCTGAAATGCAAATGAGGATGTGTGTGTTTATGCGTGTATATATATATATATTTCCAGTGTGTTTGAAGCCAGTGTAGTGATGCTTGATTTACTACATGGTCTTCTCTTGCTCTCTTGTATTGTTGCTTCTGTGGAAGAATCTTTTCCCCAGTTAATTAGTCAAGTGAACCTCCAGAGTTTAAACCATTATTTATTCATCATGGCCTCAGTTCGATCTCATCACTGAGCAAGGAGTTGATGTGTGTGTGCGTGCTTGTTTGTGCATTTAGGATCAATGCCAGAGGGGTTGCAGGGTTCACAGTGTCAGACTATCTACACACTCAGAGGGATACACTTCAGAGATTAAAACAAGGTGAACGCTCCCTGCATAAATGACTTTCCTCATCCACCTGTTCTAAACACACCTACACTCTGTTGTCTTCATAAAATGAGTTTAAAGGATTCAAGACAGCTGGAGAATAAGCTGTGGCGGGGGGGGGGGGGGGGGGGGTCTGATGTGAGCAGCTGACGCCTTTGTTTGTGCTGGGATTTCTTACATTTGTGGAGTAAATGCATGTATGCTGAAATATGTGTGTAGGTGTGTGTGACGGAGGAAGCTCTTACTTTACTACGGCTGTACCTTTTCACTGGCTTTCTCCTTCGAGTAAACATTGACTGAAGCACAGTGGCTATATATTCTTTCATCTGTTGTTCTTTTATTCATTTATCTGTCAGTTATTCTTGCAGTGAATCACTTGTTTGGCTTATTAAATGTCAGAAAATGCACATCAGTTTCCCAGAGCTGAAAGGAATTTCTTCACATTGCTTTGTTTGTCTTACCGACGTGTGAAAATTCAAATCTATTCAGTCTGCAGTGATATAGAGCAGCAATTCCTGACATTGAATCATTGAACAACATTGAAAGCAGGGAGCATTTTTTTTTTTCATAAATGAATTTGAATAGCTTAAATAATTAATTGTGTGGTAGTGGGTAAAGATTTACTTTATAAGATGCATCTTTGCTCAGGCTTTTCTCCAGGCGAAGGTTGAACTTGAAACTCCAGATCTGCACTGTTTGTCAGTACCATGGAGAAGAGGAGTGAGATGCGAGGGTGAAATTGGCCGTGAAGAGAGAGGAGATGATGAAGGGCTGTGGCAGGATTTCTGAGAGCTCCATCTTACCCTCAAAGTGATGTTATCCTTTGATATATTTTCTTTTTCCTGTGCAGTCACATCGACACGATATGAACAGTCGACCTCTAGCATTCACTCTCCGTGGGGATGTGTTCTCACCACAAGTGTTCAGGCTATGTTTCATTTCTATCAGCCCTGGCAATTTTCTTGAATTTTTTTTTTTTTTACTTCAGCTACTTTGAAATGTCCTAATTCCATTTGTACCGCACACAAATTCACATTAACAACACCATCAGGTTTAAATGATGGTGTAAATGAATACTGTGTTGAAGTGATGATAATATTTTACTGTATTTATAGTAACTCTAACATGATACTTCATCGATCTCATCAAGCTCTTTCGCCATTTCTCCACAAGTACATTATCGGTGGGATTGTATTCAGAGCAACATGACTGAACCTGGTCGTGATTGTCTTGCTTAAAGTGAAACTCTCGGCAAAAAGAAACCAAGGCTTTATTTATGATTGAATATGAGTCAAACCTTCGTTTAAATGCATAATTACGTTGAAAGAGGCACTTTTAAGATTTACCGTAGTTTCGTTTTCGGGCAAGCTAATTTTCAGTGGAATGCATGGGGCAATTGCACGCTAGCATCAAAGTCGCTATTTTTGAAACACTAAGAGGGCTCGACACAACATGAAACTTTGCTCATAGTATCACAAGGGTCTCATGAACATGAGCATTGAGAACATTGTTTGTGTACGCAGAGTTTACTTAAAAGTAGATTTTTGAACTGCAACCTAGTGCGACCTAACCGGCAGGCTTGAGGAGCGGTCCACCATTACTCTCCTGCCTGTTAGGTCGCACTCGGGTATCGACACTTTTTGTCTGCCATGATGGCAGCACGCCGGAGATTCAGCTCCTACGGAAGTTATCATTATTGAGGCTACCAATGTGGTAGCCTCAATAATGATAACTTAAAAGGACTTGTATCCTTAGAATTATAGCAAATACACAAATATTTCACATCAACATAACTATGTCCTTTTGAAGTAAAATAGTACAGTAAACCCATCCTCGTTTTCTAATGTTTCAACAATCTGAAGCGTGTCTTTCCATCCTCTTTGTCAATAATCAAGAAACATGGGGAGCAGTTGTAGTCTCAGTTATCTGAGTCAGAAATATAAATTTGTTCTTTTTATGTTGGGATTCAGTGTTAACATGAAACCGACTTTAAATAAATTGTAACAATGTGTGAATAAGGACAAATAAGGTTACGTGGACAATAATTCTTCAGTCCGACTGAAGCATTTACTTTGAATATAACTTGTTTTCACATACCAATTTAAAAGAGAAAATTAAATTAATTCCTTCATTATTTCCATCCTGTCCGTTAATGCACTCTTTAAGATGGACCCATGTTGCATCAGTCAAACAATATTTGCGTTTCTGGTTCGGTGGATTCTGGCTTTGTTCATCTTTTCAGATACTTGAAAACTTGAACAACCTGTAATTGGAGCCTGTAGACTGCAGAGGTGTTCAACTGACATATTCTGTTTTGCTACAATCATGTTTCCATACGCCCCGAAAAGCAAGGTAGACTAATGTTAGCTTGACGTAAGGTGAACATGTGCTGAAAGGATATATTTATTACTAACGGAGATAAATGATGGGATTAAGCGGTGACATGACTATCAAGCTTTACAGCGATGCAGCAATTGACTCTGCATCACCTTTAAGTTGATACAGCAACTTGCTGTGTATTTACCCTGTCAACAGTTACAAAGCGACATTACCATATCTCACCACGTGTTGAATCCAAATCCAATAATTATGCTCTTGTAGCTTTGTTTTTGGTCTCCACCACCTCCTGAGGTAAATACATGGCTCTATAGTTGCTAAAAGCTCCATTACGTTCACCGGCTAGGGTCTAAATGTGTCTATGCTGTTTTGTAATAAGCAGGGAGTGTGCAGTGGGTTTTCAGAGCTTTTTTGCTGAAAACAGCTGCCTGCTGCGGCAGAAAATTACTCAATGAGAACTGTGAGAGTGAACAAAACAGTAAAGTTGAGCTGAAACTCACCATGCAGCTCTTTAAAGCTGAAGGGAGCTTCACATTCAGGTGATAATTACCTGCGTGTTTAATTACTTGGAGCGACTGCTTTCACGTTGTCACACTGTTTTCCATTTCATGTAATGCAGTGGTATAAAAGTATAGATGATGGCCTCTTTAATTGTCAAGGACTTTCATCACATTTATCTGCAGCACGAGTTGGTTTTAAATGCTGCTATTATTTCTCTCACCTTTGTTTTACCATATGGAAAAAATAAATGTTGTGTCTATATGGATTATGTCTGTTAATGGCAGAACTAGACGAGGTGGCAGTGAGGACTGAGGGGACCAGACAGAATCATTAAACCAGTCATTAGTAGTGATCAGTAGGTTTAAAGCAGCTTGGCCGAGCTATTTGCAGACAGCTTCAGGTCATGATTGAGCCGTGGCTTTTTGCCTTCTTCATTCATTCCCTTCATTCAGCGACAGCTTTATGTTCCAGTGATCCACAGTGCAGCGGGGCCAAAGGATCTCGCTGAGGTCAGTGGGAGGGCACCTGGGAGACATAAGTTTTGGATGATCCGTGCCCATGCTTGGAGAGACAGGAGGTGGTTGGGGGGGCAAAGCTGTAGCTAGAGGGTCCATCTTCAGACGGAGAAAATTAAGCATTTGTGCACATCTGCTCCAACTGGCCAGAGGGTGAGCGGAGCAGCAGGTCAGGAACAGAATCCGTCAGACATGAGAGTGGTGAGAGAGTTGTTTCTTCTAATTAAAGGCACTGAGAGTGTTGCATTTTTGAGAGCTGTGAGAAAGGAATGCAAATAAGAGCAGGCTAAAAGAGAGACAAAGAAGTTGGAGAACACACCGTGAGTGACTCACAAGCTTTTAAGAAAGAACTGGAAATTTCTCAAAAGCGTTAAGCGAAGCATGAAGAGCTCTACAGGCAGGGGACAAGAGTGAAAAGGCGGCCAAAAAGAAGCAGGGATGGAAGGACAGAATGGAGGGAGGTTATGCTTTGGAAAACTTAAAAACAGAGATGTTTTTCTAATCTGAAGTCATTTTAGTGTAAGGAAGAGTCCGGACAGAGTCAAACAGCCTGGAGTGAGAGACTGGTGATGGCTGACTGATAAAATAGGTTTTTTTTTGGGAGATCCGTCTGTTTGTCAGTCCGTCCGTCTTCGGGGAGTTCTCCAGTGAGATTAATGTCCTGCCATCAAAGACTAGAATCCCTCCTGTCAAACACACGCTCCAAAGCCTATTTATAACCAGACGCCCACTCACAACTCTAATGAGTCTCTGGGTGACAAATGGATTTGGAGGACACCTTGCACACCCGTTTCCTTCTCTGCTCCCTCTTCTCCTATCGCTCATCCGGCCCCTGGCCCCAACTTCTTCCTTCATTTTTTTCCCTCTGTGTCCAAACATCCTCCTGCCCCACTTCTCACCACTATTCCTCCAGTTTTCGCGACACTCACCTTATACCATCAATTTCTCTCCTCTTCACCAACCTCTTTCTGCCAGCCACTGATTTCCCCTTTTTGTATCGTGGCTCAACCACCTCTATTCTTAGCTTCCTTCGTTCAGTCTGCCTTTGTCTCTCAGTCTCCCCCTCTGTCAATCTCAATCTCTGTCTGTCTCTCTGCTAGTTGTGAGTCAGTGCTAGTGCTTACTGGATTAGCCATGGGCCGCTCTGCCAAGTGCTCTGGGGGCTCTGGGGCAGAACATTTAACAATTGTCAGATTTCAGTTTAATTCCGCCAGCAGGTGGCAAGAAGAAGGGGGAGGAACTGACGCTGAAACAGACACATTTCCTGATGTCTTCATTTATATTAAATGGTGCTGTTCTCTCACTTGTTAAAGAGCTACAGCACCCCTACCTTTAGCTCCTAAGGCCTGATAGTTGATTTATTTCTACATGTCCAGAGAGGCAGCTCTCCCGTGGATGTGATTGGCAGCTGGAAACTTTGAGGTTGAAGTAAAAAATCCAATCAGTTTGCCCTCAGGTCTCATCATAAATGCCATTTTGACTGGGGTAAATGTTACTTGGCACTCTGCAACATGGAAATGTTAGTATGCCTGCATCAAAGCCCTGCAGCCATTGATCATCACACAAGAACAAATCAGGAGCATTGTGGGAGAAACTCTTCGTTGCAGCATTTAGAGATTAAGTGATGCACCATTTATTGATAATAGAGCAATAAAAAGTGCAATTTGATCAGACCGTATTTGATATTTGAACGCTTTAAAGGGACTCCTGTAAAGTTAAATCAACAAAGCAATAGAGCAAGCTTGTGCTAAATGTCTTGCTGTTTTCCTGACAGCATTTCTACACAAAAACAAAGCAAAGTAACCGTATTCCCCAAGGATACATTGAACTTCGCTCTCTTCTTTTGCTTTGATCAGTTTTGACTGCGGCAGTTGAAAGAAAGTTTTGAAGCAGCGGTGGCAACATTTGCTAATCCTTGTCCTGCTGTGGTAAGCCATTTGGGAGTGAGCTGCTATATCAAGGTTAGTCTGGAAGGTGGCAGTTTGCTGCTGTTTTTCTAAGGTTTCTGACCCAATAAAAATTGCAATTAAAAAGCACCGTCTTGTCATCCACAGATTCATTCATCCACCCAGGTGTCATTTCCCTCTGAACTCATTCATTTTCATTTGACTTTTGGTTTGTACCTCTCCTCTGTGGGTGGGACAAGCGTACGCCTGTTTGGTTGTTGTTTATAACACCGGGCTCGTCAGGGGGTTGGTGTCTTTGCTGTTTTTGTTTGTTGCAGTGGGCGCTGTGTTGTGCTGGCAGTGACAGCTTGTTAACGTCTAACTCGTCATCTCCTCCTCTTGTTTTCGTGCCAACTGGCTGCTCTTCCCTGATCACGTACGGTACCTCACCATAGAAACCCACGCATCCATCTGTACGGCTACCCCACCCCTTCATCCCGCTGCACACCAACCCAAATCAGGGGCTCAAAACACATGCAAGCACGGGTGGAGACCAGAGATAGAAACGGGAAGGAGGCATGACAAGGAGGAGAGGAGGAGGAGTACACAGTGTCGGCTTTAAGCAGACAAAGATTGAGCTGATATCTTTTAATGCATGTGCACAGAGATCCATGTGAAGTCTGAATGGAAAAACCTAGATCCAAACATAGCAGCATACACACGACATGCTCACATATGTTACTGCATAGCCATTCGCCTTCTAAACAAGCTACTCGCAGCATCAAAAACACTTGAATTCGAAGCTTTTTTTTTCAGCTATTTAACACCAACTGCGATGTCCACAAGGATCCTTCATCACACTGTTCTTTTAGATAAGCACACCAAGGAAACACTGTTGCAGTTGTGTAATGTTGCATTCCCTCCACCACGGCAACAATGGCAACACTTACTTCATGACAATATGGAATTGTGGGCATTGTAGTCTATCACATGTATTCAGTTTTTGTTGATAGCAGACATCAACAGACTGTCTTTACATATAGACCGAATCGCTTCGACATTTCGCTTACAGCAGTCACTTCCAGGTAATAATTGTGAATAAACTTGTTTGTCTTCCTCTGTTAGTGTACTTTACAGATTTATGGGTGCATATGCGATAGTCGCCAATGAGAGCCGTGTAATGTTGAAAGATTTACAGTTGAACACGTCGGTCCGACCTAACTGACATTTTTGCTGTGCTTATTTTATGCACTCTGTTACTTTGCCAGCGTCTCTGATGTCTACTCAACAGTTACATCTGAGACAATCTTCTAGTTTGGGGTAAAAGCAAGCTGTCATTTTCATTTTCGAGTCTGTGGACCCCCAAGTAAATAAGTTTTTAAACCTAACGTTGAAAGAGTTTTCAAGTGCAAGGATTGTTTTTCATGAGAGATGACAGCATCGAACATTAGATGAATCAAATGTATACACTTTGAAGTAACATCATGAAAAAAGGCATTAAAATTGTATGTAAAATGGTGTAATGCAGAGGTTTTCTACTCAGAAGTTAAAGTAAACAGACGTTCTGGTTCGTTCTAAACATCAGGAATAACTTGCGTTGAGCATCATTAATATTACACTGCAATCAAAAATCAGTGATCCTTACTAATCCTCACAGAATCCACACTAGTGGAAAACTGATGTTGAAGAGAAGGGCGAATCTTTTTATTCACCATATTTCTTAACAATATGACAATGAGTATAATTTCTATTTTCAGTGGCTGTTCTGTGATTTTACACACCATAAAGTAAATGGTAATTTCTCCTTGCCCTCTCCACTGTGACGAGACAAACAGGCAGGCAGCAGAGGGTGACGGGAGATGTGAGGCAGAAGGTGGAGCTGCTGTTTTGACGAACTCCTCTGTAGCCCACTTTGTGATATCCTCTGGGGACTGGTGGAACAAGCAATTACTCCAACACCCCACTAGGGACTGCTGTGTGCTGCTCGTCTCCCCTCTCCTTCTGGGATCATAAGAGGCGTGAAAAAAAAAAAAAAAACCTTCCCAGACATGCTGAAATGCCAGATATGGGATTTCATCTGTGATCTGTGTCACAGTTTTCACTTAACTTCAAACGCAGTCAGCGTCTTTGTATTTGTGACGCAGTTTCAACATGTGTATTATCTGATCTGACTGTCCTCTTACATCAGGGTTTGGTGTTAACACAAAACGATTTCAAACTAAGATTTGAGGATAAGAGCGGGGGGTTTAATTTTTATTCTATTGGCTTCACAGCCCTCTGTGAAAGAATTTTCCTTTAAGGCAGCCCTAGGAAAATCTCCCACCTGCCTCCTGTCATCTGATTCTCCATTTGTCTTTTCTCTGATGCCAGTTGACAGAGAGCAGTTTGTACTGTGACACACGACTCTCAGTATCATAACACAGATCAGTGCCATGTTGACTCGACTTGTAATCTCTGCTGTCCCGCTTGTGCCACATCTGTCACTGACTGCGTCTCTCACCAACATGCTTGTGCAACTTTGCACTGTATGCTTGTCAGACAAACTGTGTGTGCGTGCGGGTGTGGGTGTGTGGGAGGCCGAGTGGGGGCTGACTAACTGCAGACAGCTTTGTGGAACAGCTGACCTGTTGTCAAGGCGACCGATCTGCAGTGACAACCACTGTCACACTCGCCTCAGCTAGTGACTGGCTGTTGATTGATCCTTTTATTTCTTTTTCAGCTTTGTGAAGGTGATTTTTTGCCTCTCGCTCTTTTAATTAAAAAAAGGTTCTGGCAGTAGCATTCCAATTAAACTGTCAGGATAATTCCCATCGAAGAGGAAAATTGCTCTTATTATTTGAAGAAAATCTGCACTCCTTTTTCTGTGCCTGTCTTCACCCACCAGTTAGCCCAATTCTGTTTTACAGGGGTCAGGAGAGACTGACCTGACGACAACTGCTGAAGGAGCTGTGTTCTGCCTCTAGCAGTTTAGGTCTGTTCTGAGGCTATTAAGGTCATTCACTGTCTGTGTCTTGATACCAAGTATCGTCCCAATTCGTGCTCTTCAGCTCAACCTTTGTCACGCTCCCGAGGTTCATGTGTTTGGCCTTATTTGCTAAGCTGAGTTGCCAGGGTAAATGTTTGCAGTTAATGTTTCTGCAAAACCCTGATGCATTCAGATGTGTACATGTCCAAGGCTATGTACCGTATTGTTTGCAAAACATCACATGTACAGCACACGTTTACAGTACCTGACTTCATCGTTCATCTCTGTGGCCAAGTCTGCGTTTCAACATTTCTAAGCATGAGAGCACTCAATATGTTTATAGAGATCTTGGGACATCTCCAGCCGTGTTTGTGACAGCCAACAGGTATTATAAGCCCAAACATGTAGTTTCCCTTACCTTAAGCAAGTTGTTTTTGTGGCTAAACCTAACCAGAGCATGAGCACAGTGTTGTGAAAAGAGAAAACATTTAAATTGAACCTGAAGAAATATAAACAATCCTAAAGTCTGGCTCATTTGAGTGTTTATCACTAAAGCTTTGGTTAACATCATTTTTTGATAAAAAGCTTTTTTATATGTTGCAATCCCCATTAACTGTGCCCAAAAGTACAACTACTCTTCTTAAACATCCATACATATAAAAAATAAGCTTTAAAAACATACATTAATCATTATAGTCCACAGATATCACCACAGCTAACTGTAACTGTACTGTTTTTACTGAATTTAGGAACAGTTGGTAGCGCGTTATTCCAACACTAAATATCAATGAAGTCACACATGACCTGGAATGACATAGCTAGCATGACAAAGATTATAATAGCTCACATCATCATGAAGAATGTCCCTCCACAATATTCTCACCAAGATTTTGAGTGACAGAGAACTCTGGCAGTCAACCAAAATTCATGGAGCAGGAGTTACAAACATAACTCTTGCTTAAAGCGATAATCACCTGCTGCCTCGCTACATTTGCACACCTGTCATTGAGAAACGCATGACCAAAAGACTCTGTATGCCTTTCAGTCAGCTACACTGACGGCTACTGTGCATTTGTATGTTTTGAAAGTCAAATGTCGAGGCGATTTAATATCACATCAAGTACAATGACACTTGCAAATGCTCTTATCCCATTAAATGATAATGCTGCTGAGTGAAATGCAGCTGACACCTGTGCCAGCAGTGCTTCTGTCACCGCAGCAGATGAACCCTAAACTCATTTTTCTCAGTTTCACTACCCACAGTCACTTCAGTTTGGCTGGTAGGGCTCAACACGTCCTCTCTTTAACATTCCCCTTGTTTTTCGGCACCTCTCCATCGCTTCTGCCTACATCTGTTCTGGTAAATCATTTAATCAGCTGATCTAAGTGATGAATGAATTTCAGTTTGTAATGTAATTCACCACTTTGATTGATAACCCATAGCCAGAGCCGAACTAATCTGACAACAGATGTGTCCCTGTGGGACAGTGCTCGTTAGGTTGGCCTGTTGGCTTTGTCTGGAATCAGAATGGCAGCGTGCTAATACTGCACGAGGCTTGGCAGCAGGTCTGCCGGGAGTGGAGGCGACAAACTACTTGTCAGAGCCAGCTCAGTAATCCTGCCCCGTAAAAGAAGTAACCTTAACAGTGCTGCTGAGATCCCCCTATTTAACCAGCAGCGATGACGAGATTTACTGCAAATTACACATCATTACATGATCATTACGAAACCTTAGGCTCCCAATCTCAGCAGCACAAATCCGATTTTGGCTTTTACTGCACTGAAACAATATTAGAGTAATAATCTTGTTTTGGTGCTTAAGTGTTTAATTAGATCGAAGAAGAACAAAAACAGTAGATGTTGTTTGCAGGTACCTTGCAGTTCTACTGAATCGCTGTGCTTGTCTCTTTCTCAGTAGAACCTGCCGTAAAAAAGCAGATTATTAAATGGCCATCATTGAATAAGCCTCTGAACGTTGAGGGCTTGGCAGCCATTGTTTGGTCTCTGAGATCTGACAGGCTCACAGTTCAGTTATTGTTAGAGGGTGTTGCAATGAAAATATCATAACAGCTGTTTTGTCAGTGCTATCTTACATCTTCAGTTTTATCTTTCTTTGTAATTTTCTGACAGCTCTCCATATTCCTGTAATTCATTGAATCCATTCTCAACCCTGTCTGTCAAAATAAGATGATTTTCTTCTCCGACCTGAAGAAAAATACCTTAACTTACATCCTGTACACAAGCCTTGATATTTCATTCTACGTCTCTTTTATTTTGCCCTTTTTCTCATTATGCACCTAATGGTGCTGCCTAAGGGAGCATTTTAAGGGATTTCAAACTTGAAACTTCCTGCTGTATCTATAAAAACCCACCTGAGCTCTCATTCCAGTACATACATTTTGGAAGTTTTGACACTTCTGGTTTCCCACTGCCAGTGTTGGCAACATGCCTGCAGAAAGCTGTTGTATAATCAGCCCTCCAGAGGCAAGAACCAGGGAGAGGTTTTGACCTGTCCAGTGCTAGCTTAATGAAGCTGCAGTTGGTGATGTACAGTAACAAGAAATACTTTCCTACTATACGTAAATATGTGTCAGAATTTGTACTATGCCCAAGCATTCCTGTTGGTAATTCTTCTTTTGTTTCATTGCAGTTTTTTATATTTATTTTGTAAACAGAAATGTGTGGTTGGTCTTGATTAGGCTGGTGGGCGATACTAGCAGCAACGTGTATTTGGTTTTACTTAAAGTTGCCATCTTGTGGAGGTGGTTTCTTTCTGTGTTTAGTTTTGCTCACCAGACCTCATTGTGTGGATCCTCGAGGTCTAACAAACACGAAGTCGTCTACACTTCCTTCTTTATAAAACATTTTCATAGCTGCTCTTTTTTTTTTTACATTTGAAACAGGCGTTTTTATTTGTTAGCAGACCTCTTTTTCCCAGCCTAAAATAACTTGTGCTAACTGAAATACAACCCTGACATTACCTCTTAAAGTTCATATGCTGTCACAGTGGCGAATTCTGATTTTTTTTCTCTTTATCCAGTTTTTCCATTCATTTCAGATACCAGCTGTTCCCCACCTGCCCCTGTTGCTTTCCCGCAAATCTCAGTCACCTGATCCCCTTCCCCACCTACACACCTGTTCCCCTTTTCCTCATGTCAACCCTGACTATATACCAGCCCTCACATACCAATCAGCGTAGTGCCCAGTCTTATGCTGCATTTCAGAATACGTCTGAGGTCAGAATTTCCAAGTTGCAACTTTTAACTTTCGACCTCTAACTGTTCCATGTGCAAGATGTCAAAGTGAATACACATTTGAACCCTCAGCATTGCAACCTCTTTTCATTATAAACTAAGTAGAACAGAGCCAGCGCCATTATACATTTTACTTAACAGCACTTTCATACTTGAAAACATGTAGAAACATTCAATCACTAGCCTATACAAATACTGCAGTTCTCAAATACATCCGCCTGCCTTCCCATGGGTGCTGCTATTGTTGTGTCGGTGCAGATGGATGTGTCTTGAGTACTCTATTATACTTTTTCTAGTCGAACCCTTGGAAATTCTTGCAGCACTAGCACTCCAATTTGTCTTCCTGCGCCTTGCCTGCCTGTCCCTCCTGACCACAACCAGTTCCACCACTTGCCTGCTTAGTTAGCCCTCTGTCGCTGATAACCTATTGCCTATTTCTGAAGAGATTTTTGGAAACGATGATGCAGACGCCCACTAATTGAGTCTTATCAGTGAGTGTATCATCACTGCTATTATTGCTTTATGATATTGGAGTATTTGTGTTTGTATGTTGACAGAATGGATGTTGTGTTGTTTACATTTACACTGACACAAACAAAGATTGATAATACAGTGATGGCAAAGAGAAATACAATCTGCTTCCTATTCACAATGGCACATGCATGCCCAGTGTGTGTGAATGGCCGTGTGATATGCATTTTCAAGTCTGTTAGTGTGAGCGGAGATTACATCTGAAACAGTGCAAAAAATCTGTCCGTAGTTTCCACAAATACCCGAGTACATGTCGCCTGAATCCTGCTTGCGATTACACATGTCTGTGTGAGGAACTTTCTACAAATGCCTAACGTGTAAAAGTTGTTGGCTGTAAAACTAAAACGACGAACTAAAAATGTGTAATAGGCTTAACAGAGCTGCAATGTTCTGTGATAATTCTCAGGCGGGTTCCTCACTTTCCCCTTTTATGTAGGCTAATTATTTCATTAATCGTTAATATAAAACATATAGATTAGTGGAGTGTGTGTTTGAATCACTTTTACATTATTTTTTACAACACCAATAGAGTATGTGTTTCAGGCAAGACACTGTGGCACAGTCCTACTGTACACACAAAGGAGAAACACTTTAGGGAAGAGATTTATAACTCCCTGAGTGCCTTCTTCCTCTGGTGTTGCCCCCTCCTTCATAATAACCCTGTTCATCTCATGAATATGCAGACGCTCTGCGTATCAGCTCAGATAGAGAAGGCTTCTTAAATCTTCCGTTTACGTCCTAAGATTTCCTTTGCCGCTTAAGCTGCTCGACCAAATTTCACCCCATCAGTCATATTCCAGTAAGTAGTTGCTCTGCAGGATTTAATGTGCCGACATGCATTTGGACATGTGTGTGACTCTGTGTGACTGTGTGTGTGTGTGTGTGTGTGTTGTTAATATGATAGGGCCTATGGGACAGATAATGACCTATTACACCTGAGTGATTTAATATAGAGTCCTTGGCAGCCATCACAGGGGTATCTCTATTACCAGTGACCTCCACCTGAGTGTTTTCCTGCCCACTTTTTTTTTTTTTTATCAGCTGTGGCTCCCTCTGTTTGTCATGTAAGGCGCTGCAGTACAGTAGCTAGACTGTCTTTAATGTGTGTGCATCTTTCCTTTCAAGTGTCAGGGCTTTCTGTTTGGTTCATGTGCGCTCGGGGGGAGATATGTGCCGATGTGCAAGCAAGATAAAGGAACAGCTGGTGGATTCTGATTGGACGAGTGTTTTCATCCACCTGCCTCAGCCAGAATTGGCCTGTTTGCATGATAAACAGTCACAGTCAACCCCCTCAGGAGAGTCTGGATTTTTCATCCTTGTCCTTTCTCTCTCTTTCCTGAAGTCTCTTTCTTTCCTCATCTACATTAACTTGTCCGCACATCTGCAGTAATTATTTGATTATAATAAACAAGCTGCTTGTTGGGTTTGTTTTGTGTTTTGTTCGGTCGGAATAGATTAATATTTTTGTACTGAATGGGGAAAATGTACTGTTTGGAGAAAATACAGAACTAATTAGATTGGCACTCAGTAGAGCACATACCTCTGCCAGGACTCAACTAATATAATATCAAACTTGATAGCCCTGTATCACTCTAAACATCTATCACATCTATGACCATCCCTTTATCTAGATCTGCACAGAAAGTAAATTGGCGTCTGTTCTGTGCCAAGACTCATCTTGGTGGACATTTGTTCAGTGGTTTTTCTGTAACCCTAATGAGAAACCAACCTACCAGATTGTTTCAAATCTAGAAAAATGTCTAAAAGAAAGTTTCTATCTATAAAACACAGTGTAAGTGTTTAGTGTGCTCATTTTGCGAGGACAAGAGAAATCAGTCGGATGGTACCACAGGTGACGACTGCAAAATCAGTATTTTATGCTTTGTTTTGTTGCTCCTTTCATCGCTTTGCTCACCGGCTCAGCAGTGCGCCGTGTCGTGCTGCTCTGCTGAATCCATTGAGATTAGCTTGAAAGCACACTGGCTACCTCTCTCATACTAAAGAAGCACCTCCATCTCTGACAGCTACAGGATGAATTTAACATGTGCAGATAGATATTTTTCTGTTTGCTGTTGTTTCTGAGTCACACTGTGAATCTTTGGGTGGGTTGTTAAAAGGCAGCAAGTCTGCTTTGGGTTTAAAGTTGCAGCTGTGGATTTAAAGTTAACAGAAGGTGAAGTCAGGTAAAGATGAATAGATGCAGCGTCTCATCTGTCAAACCAGGTGTGAGCTACACAGTTGCCCTCCTGCTGCTGTTTCTTCAGCCTTGATGCGTTTCATTCTGTTAAAGTACCACTGCAGACAAAATGACAGTTGTCTAGAGTGATGATAATGACCCTTTAATTTTTCTGACCTGGAGCTGAATTTTCCTTGTTGATTTTAATAACTTACCAGCACCGGAGGCTCTTTTGTAACAGACACGGTACTCTGAGGATCAGGCAGGAAGAGTCCTTCCCAGCAGTGATCAATAAGGTATCACATTTACAATAACAATAATGGACGGTCATTTAGCATGTACATACGCAAGTAGTTCAGGAAATACTTGACAGGTCTGCGCATTTCTAAACGACCCTCCATCTGTGCCAAGTTCTGTGTGTTTATGAAATTGTGTGTTAACGGTGGAAGTTCACGTACATGTGGCAGTGTGCCAAGCTTATTACACTGCCTGTATGTGGCTATATTGTTGGCAACAGCCTTGTCATGATGTTATGATGACTCAGGCATGGAGACTGCTGCCTCTGTCATTCAGACTCACAGCGTCTAACCTCCCCCGCCACTTTGGTTCTTAGATCCTGGGCTATAATTCTAACAACATTTAGATTAATCATTGTTAATGAATGTTGTCTTTTTGTCTGTCAAGTATAAAACATGCTTCTTTTGTCCGACTAACAGTGTAGAAACAGTACTATATATATTTTTTTAAGAGTGTTAAGTATATTTTTATGATTATTGGGATAATATCGTGAGTAGCTATTATTTTGGCCAGGATGATAGTGACATGAAAGTTTTATATTATCCCATGTCTCCAAAGACTCCTCATTTACTATCAGAAATGACACTAATAAGTTTATCATCAAAATAGTCGACAGTGTTCTCCACTACTTACTGGCTCAGGTCTAAACCACTCTACTGATGTTTTTGCCCTGGTTAGCATCTTGTATAAATTGTTTACTGCTGACTATACTCCATAGTTAGTTTTTATTTCTTCATGGTAGCCATTCATTTCCAGTCATTGTTTTGTGGTGTAAAAATATACTTTGAGAATCTTGGAACCTGTGCCATATAGTATTTATTATTCATTGAGTATTTTTGAGGGCAGACTTCTAAAAATCACATGAAATAGCAAAAACAATGACTTAAAGTATGTGTAATTTGTTGTGACCACCCTAGAAACCATAGCTGAAAAAGCTGATCTATGCTGCACTGCTTCCCTCCAGGCAGCGCTATTCAGGTCTTTGACTGAATCATCCTCCACCTGTGACTTCCAGTCAGTGTTGTTCTCTGTTGAGATCAGAGGTCTAGGCTATGTACTTTCAGAGGAGAAACAACTCTTTAAAGGCGCTCTGAACACAGTCAGGGATCGAGTCTCCATGTGCACCAAACATCTTATTTCCATCTACCATCTCTTAAACTCCATTACCTCCGCCTGTCTTCATGTAGCATCTTACTGAAGGTAGCATTTGCCTCCCCAGTGAGGTAAACTGAGCTGCACTGATGTAATGAGGTGTGGCTGGAGAGTTTTCTTCTTCACGCCCAATGGCAGTCATGTGCTAACTGACCTGGTTCAACAACAGGCTGTGATTAAGAGTCTCTCTCACATGCTGCATGCCTGCTGTTATTCCAGGAAAAGACAGGCGGCTTTTACCAGAATGACAAGTGAAACAAAGAGGTGCATTATGTTTGCTACCTCCACCTGTTTCTTTCCCTCTCCCTCCCTGTCTGTCACATTTATATATCATCTCTTGAATTTATCCTCCAGTTGAGTACACAACACATTTGTTGTTTTCAGCCACAGACGGCCCCAGAGATGTTGCGGAGGAGCTGTAGCATGATCTAATTGTCTGAGTGCGTGCCATTGTGGATTAACAAGTGCTTTGCTGGATCCATATAACTGCTGCAATTTTAACTTGGCTGCCTCCTCTGTATTCCCTAGCGTTGCCCAGGGAAACTAAGTTTGGAGGTTGTAGTGTGAAAGGCAGATGATGGATAGACAGAGGAGGGCATAAGGTGATACGGTGGGCGCGTCACTTCTTATTGTGTGTGGTCTAATGAACAAGAGGGCGTCCCGTCACCTTAAGCGGAGCAACAGATATATTGTCTCTGTCGGTTTTATGCAACGCAGCCTCTGTCTCGGCCTCTTACTACGTCGAGCAGCACAGGCATGCAGGCTGCCCTCCCTCTGATGGCTTGCTCCTGCTGCCCGCACGTCAATTTTACCCCTTTTAACTCGTGTCTCCTTGCACAGCGCTGCCTCAGAGCTTTCAGAGATTACCTTAATGGAGAGAAAAAAGTGAAGTGCACATGCCTGCTGGGTTTTGTGTCAATATAGTCGCAGCCATGTCATTTTAAGTAAGGAGCAACGCTGAAAAAGGGAGATAATAGAGATGGAAACATAAAGTTTATTTTTTTCACAGTTCCTCTCTTTCTAGCTATTCATTGAAATCCAAATGTTTGCCTTAATACATCAGTGGCAGTACATTTCAAGGTTTGTTTGACAGCTTGCAGTGAAAAAGATGAGAGTCACTTGCCATTTAATTGTTACTTTTGCTGGATTAGTAATGTAGCAGGGATGTCATAGAGAGTGATCAGGCAGCACATGAGCTGGTTTCAGCCTGGTAACCTCCCAGGCTTTGTAACCGTCCTCATATGGCTGTGAAACTGTCATTTTAAGGTTTAATACAGCTGCTGCCCCTACTTGGTTCTTGAGTTGTGACCTGCAGGCTTAAAAGGGGCCAGATTTGTGGTTATTCTGAAGGTTATATTTAAGTCTCTCTCCTTCTAGTTATTTGTTTTAACTGTTCCCACTGGAGCGTACAGAGTTACATTACTAACAGCTTTAGGCATTGCTGATTGGCTTATTTCCTGTTGCCTCAAGCCTTAATAGGCTAGTGCTGGATTTGCTGTTTTCACCTACTTCCACTCGATTTTGCCTCTTACGTCCTTCCTCTCTGGTTAATATTCAGCTGGTATATCCTCCTTGTGCTGTCGCAGCCGGCATCCCACAATGAGCCTTGCCATGCTTGCAGTAAATTAGGCTGTGTATCAGAGGGAAGAGTTTCGCCTTGGCTTCCCCAACCATCTGCATAACGACAGACCTTCTAGGGAGGACACCGCACTATCACCAAAACTGGCTCCCTTTTTAATAACGCAATTCAACATGGAAAAGTAAAAGAGAGTCAGAGGAATAATTCATCTGCAGAGAAAAAATGAAATATGTAACAGCACAGAGAACTAATTAGAAGGATAGATGATTGAATGTTTGGTTTAATTGCAATAAACAGTGAAATATTAAAGGCAGCTGCAGTGTAATGTGATTTGAATGAAGTGACAGACCAAAGAAAAGAAAATATGTAATCAGATAAAATATTCAGTAAAAGCAAGGGAACCGAACTACACAGAGAAGCTAAATGGAATGACCACCTGTGTTCCCCGTATTTAACCTCTACATGAATGAATAAATATGTATTTTACTCATAAATCCTCAGCATACATGTAAGCAAACACAGACATGCCCCTCTGAAAGAGTAGTGATACACAGACCACAGTAAATTGAAAGAAGAGGAGAAAACATTAATATATTGACCTTGCAAAACAAATAATTTACACACTTATAAAAGACTGCCTACGGACTTTGGTGGCGTGCTTCCACACATTCATTAAAACAAAGTTTGCCTGATAAAGTGAGATCATTAAAATGATCTGGAGTTCAAACACTTCATATTTGTTTCGACACAATGTTCTGTACAGCAAGTTCTGTATCAGGGACTTCTTTAAACTGGTGGTTTTTCAGATTTATTACCCTCTTTGTTATTAATACACTATTGCCACTACTTTTCCACGGTGGATAACTGTGAACAGTTGACAATTATAGTCACAGCTCTAGAAGAACCTTTATGTGTTAAACAGCTGAGACAGCCTCAGTTTTAAATAGAACACAAATCATTAATATTCTGAAGCCACACAGTTCTCATTAACAATCTGTGTGTGTCTGAGAAACTTTTTCCAGTTTTTATAGATATTAGAGAAAGTTGTTTGATGGACGAGGAATCTGAAAACTTCTTGGCTCATAACACTAACTTCGATATAATACCTTGAAAAATATTGATTGTTGATACCTTGTTGGATACCACAGGGAAAATTGCCACAACATTAATAATTAGATGGAACAAGGCCTTCTGTATACTCTGTGTTAATGGTTCACTCCGAGGAGTTTTGAGGAAGAACTTACTGAATTATAGGGAAATTCATCAAATAACTATTTGTATTTCTACCTTATTAATACTGTAAACAACAACAATCTGAGTTAGAATTTTTGTTCCAAAATCTACATGCTGGTACTTTTATACACCTTCAAGGTTGATTTATTTCTGACAATAGTCCGAGGAATGCCTGTGTGAACTTGGTGTTGGAGAGAAGAGAGAATGAGAAAGTGCAGCTGGTAGCGGCGATCGGTAGTGTGGGAAATTTCGGACACTACAAACTATATTTTTCACAATGGTGTTTTATTGCTGCTTTACTTTTTTATGTCAGAAAATATATGCTTATTTATATCCTTATTAAATATTTATGTAACTTGTCTAATACACCATGACTACTGGAGTGACTCGTGTCGCCTCAAGCTGTATATGTGACAATAAGTGTAGAGTCAAAATGTTTGAAGTTCCTGTGCATTTTGATTAAGCTATTAGAGTGCTGTTTGCCTATGTGCAGTCTGCAGCTTTCTTATCATTCTGTAAAACCTGAAGCTTCTCTTTAAACCCTCCATTCCCTCTCACCCACTTGTTTAACATGCCCAAAATATAATCGTACACCGCCTGACTCTCTCCAAATCCATCAAAGCACACCCAATCCACTTTTCCTTCTCACCCCTTGATTCTCCATACCATATGTTCATGCATATGATGAGCAGCGGCTCCTCTTCCTGAGTTGAAAGTCCAGTTCGACAGGTGACTGTAGAGGAAAAAAACACCTTTCCTTCTGGAAGTATGTGGTCCAGGATTTGGCTGTTATGATACAGAATATTAAAATGTATGTGTGTTGATAGTTGTTGTGGGTGGATTGGCAAATACCTCATGCCACGGACTGAATTTCCCTACTTGTATAAATAACCTACTGCAGGCGGTGGAATCTGGTGACTCAAAAGTGAAAAGTTGACGATATAGCTGCAGGATGGATGTTGATGATTGTTAATTACAATATATGAAAAAAACATAATCAGAACATCAATCTGTGATCACCTCTGCTGATGGAAAGAGGATTGAGGGGTTAATCTATTTTGCATAAACTCACAAACTGCTCAATCAGGCAGTAGTTGTTAGAAGTTGTTTGTTTTGCCTCGCAGTATCTTTTTCTCTGCGCAGGTGATTTCTCCCTGCCTGTTTGTCTTGTCTTATCTCTCAGTGCCCACCGCAGCGGGCTCTTTTTTGTATTTAGGCAGGTTAATGCTCTTGACTGTGCTCTCTATCTTAGCAGTGCAGCCCAAGCCTCATTGGCCAGACCCACGGATGTTATCCCCTCTGATTGTGGGCACCCGTTGTCATTCAGATCCCCCATTATTTTGTTGACCAACACGCTGCACCTTTTTTCCTGGAGGCAGTCTTTGCAGTTGCAATTTGGTCTGCTGCACACCCAGACTTGCTGACAGACACATTGCGTCCTTGTGATAAAGCGTTGAGCAGAAACCCACCCCATCAAGGCTCTTTTATGTAGGTTTAAATGATGCTGGCGTTGCGTGGGCTTGCACAGATTGTTTTGGCTGTCAGGGTTATTGTCTGCCAGCTTATGTGGAAACACATTGGCTGTGAGTGACGAAAGTAAAGATGAATAACCTGTTCCCATTTTCTATTCTTACTCTCCTACCCACACAACTTTTACTCTCGCTGCGTTCAAGATGATGGCTTTGTATAGCCTGTACAGCTTTGGAAAGTATATCCAAAAAATGTAGTTTGCAAAGTTTTTGGGCTTCATTCCAAACAAGTAGCATAAAGAGATGCAAAGCTTCCATACCCTTTGGCAGTTAGGACTGTAACTTTATGAAATTGATAGCTATAAATGTTACCAATATTGTTTTGTTGATGTGTTTTTTTCACTTTCTTTGCACCCTTATGTTTGTCTAGAGGCAGCGTAGCCTACTCAGCTTTTCACTGTCGTCGTGGATGCTCAGTCACAATAATAAGCCATAGTACATATGCTCAGCTTTGCCAGCCATTGTAATGGGGCCCTTGAGTCAGGTCCTTGTTAGCTGATGCACAATAAGCTCCAGCCTAATGAAGTGTAAACCAGAGATCTGGGAGGCTGCGAGGCGACCAGATGAATATGGCCGGCGGCCTTCGTGTGCGGCGTAGAGCTCAATGCTAATGCTATTAGCCAGGAGGTCAGTCCATTTTGCCTCACCCCTGCGCAGTTTATCAGCACTTCATAATGTGGTGGATGTAAGGGCATGGTGTTCAACAGCAGATCACACTCAAGTGCGATATCTCTCCCGGAATGAATAGAGTGAGAAATGGGTTTACAACGAGCGCACAGTTTGATTGCAGCTACATTTAAAATAATCGCGGACCTGCTGCCCCTAACAGGCTTCATCTCTGTTAAGTTTGACCACTGAAGAGCATTGCAGCTCTGACGGGCCTCCATCTGGCCAGCTTCCTCTCGTCTTCCTCTGCGTTCATTAACAGTCCATTTGTTGCTCCTGCCCCGAGGTGCCTCCCTCTGCTGCTCCCCCGCTCAGTCATCCTAATGCTGCTGATGAGCCTTTAATGTACAGATGGTGCTTTTCATTCAGCCCTATTGACCCTCAGCACTTTTTGTGCCATTAGCTTAACCTGTGTTGTTTTTTCATCATCCATTTCTGACATTATTATTATAGTCTGAAGTTTATACTTGCTTAACTTGCTGTTTTGTCAAATATGAATAACTTTGTTGTGATTTTAAGGAGTATAATCCATGAGCTACTTCTGTGTAAAAATGCATGAAATATTAATTTACCACTCTGCACTTTATTCAAAGTCACTCTTAGTATTCATAGCAGACCATTCCTCCGTATGTTAACCCTTATGAATACATTATAATGCATATATTATGCATTAGGTAATTGTAATTCACAGAAAGTGCTATTGTTTCACAATAGCGCATTTCTGGTGGTCATGTGACAGTGTTGTGTTGTGTTTGCTTGCACATCTGTGCACAAACACACAAATTAACCCTTGGCATGTTTCTCTTCTAGCCAACGCCGGGGCCTGTTTTCCTAAGCAAGGTAACTCTCCGGGCAAAAGGCTCCCTGCTCTTTAATCACACTAAGTTTTTCCAGTCACATTTTTTATTTTATTTTTGTGTAACCATACCGTCTCCTCCCGGCTGTCTCCCTTCCCTTCCTGCGTGCCTTCTACCTCAGGCTATGTTGTCTGTCAGTTAGAGCTCTGATAAAAGGCAAAGGGCTGTCAGAGTGATGCGCCTCCTTAAAAACGGACAGCAGAATCGGTAACCTCCAGACAGGAGACAGTAGAGAAAGTGGCAGAGGGAGTCAAGGGACAGAGGAAAAGCTCAGATAGACGGGCAGGAGTTGGTAAGAAAGGGCAAGAACAAGGACAGTTATGAAAGAAGTGCTTCTTCGTGTTCCCATCTGACTTTCAATCAACTCAGTTTTCAGTGTTTTTGTTTTTCTCCTTTTCCTAAAAAACAATGAAAGCTACTTAAGATGACAAGCAGGCATGTCACCACGGAATATCCAGCAAAACAAATTCAGTTTGAGCCTCTTCCTTTGATCTATTGCAGAAGCATTTTACTTTTCTCATTTTTCTTCCCTTCAGAACTTGAAATCAATAATTCTGCAGGGAACCGCTCTGTCCTGGTGGCAAATAGTCTAACATCCCATCCCATTTCTTTTGCTCTCTCCTCTCTTCCTCTTTCTCTCTCTCTCTCTCTCTCTCTCTCTCTCTCTCTCTCTCTCTCTCTCTCTCTCCCCTGTCCTCTCTCCGCCTTATTTTTTGTACTCCTCTTCTACCTGCTCCATTTGTTTCCACCTGTGTGTGCCTGCTCTGTGTGTATGTACATCTCCGCCCTATAATCTCTGCATGCTTGTGTGGTTGGTGATTCACCTCTTATTCTGCACACTTTCCTCTCCATTCCTCCTTCCCTTCCCTTCTTTTCTTCCTCTCCTTTATCCACATTTCCCCCTCCTCTGTCCTCCACCCTCAGATCCCGAGCGTGGTGGCAGTCACATGATCTCCACAGATGACCTGGAGTATCCACGGGAGTACCGGACGCTGGGGAACAGCGCCCGGCGCTTCTCCAATGTGGGCCTGGTGCATACATCGGAGCACCGCCACACCGTCAGCGCTGCCCAGAGCCTGGAGGCCCTGACCAACCTCCACAAGGCTGACATGGAACGCAAGAGGGACGCCTTCATGGATCACCTGAAGAGCAAGTACCAGCAGCAGCAGCAGCAGCTGCAGCATCCGCATCACAGCCCGCACCACACCCCGCCATCGCCCTCACCCTCTCACACCAGCATGAGGGGAACATCAGAGCGGTCTGCACGGGAGCAGGTACAGGTACCTAATGTCATGTTATACTGTAGTAAGGTTGAATTAAGAATTAATACTCTTCATGTGTCTGTTGTCTTATCACTTTGCTGCAATTGGGAGACCTGTTTGCCACTTCATTTGGTGCTCAATATGTGTTTTTTTTTTTTAGCAATCAATGTGGTCAATATCACACTGTCATCTTGTCAGTATGGTGACAGAAAGGTCCATCACCTATACACGCAATAGTTTGGGTGGCGTAGAATGAATTGTGAAGGAATATAGGTGTCCTGTCAGATAACATTGAGCTGAGTGAAAGCAACACGTTGCATGTTGTGCTCATTAGGAGTAATTGAAGGAGAGAAAATAAGTAATGAAACGCAGCCAGGTGGTCTTTATATCTTTGTTATTAGAGGTCGTCATTAAACTGTCACAGCCAAGTTTTTTCTTTGTTTCTCTGATGCTGGAGCCTGCAGAACTTTACAAAGGCGGGGAAAGAAAGTAACACACATACACATATTGAAAACACATATGCTAATGAAGTCCTCTGAACACATGAGGGTGATATTTCTGCTCTGCTTGTTTATATCAGTTCTTCTCTCCCTCCAAATGGAGTTTATGCTCTGACCAGTTTCGCTGTCTCAAAATCTCTCTCTTGTTCATTTCAGAACACTCACACACACACACACACACACACACGCATGCACATGCAGTTCTGTACACAACCACACTCTTTGTGTGAGCACCACCGCTGTGGGGAAAAGAAAAAAAGGAGAAAATTCAGTGCAATGACGTGACAGAGACGCACATCAGTGGAGAGGGGAGAAAATAAAAGGGAGAGAGAGCGAGTGAGCAAGGGTGGGCGGGTGAAAGACAGGTAGAGTCCATAGTTGCCGTGGCAACCTCTCCCATAAATGGCAAGTGGGGATATCGCATTGCAAAGGTCAGGTTTTGTAGAGAAGGAGGAATTGTACAATAATGAAGACAGCGGCAAGAGAGGAGCGAGTGGAGGACAGAGAAAACATTCAAGCAGCAGCCGGGAGAGTGGACAGATCCTGAGGTGACAGGGCATTTTCACAGCACGGGGAGGAAGCAGCAGAGCCCAGGATTCCTTGTCATCTTGTGGATGTGCAGAGCGTGGACAGCGAGGAAGGAGGGAGGGGTGGAGGAGGAGCTGGAGAGGAGCGCAGCAGCCAGTCAAGCAGCCCGCTGCTCAATTAGCCAGCACCAGCAGGAGCCAGCCACCCATCTGCGAAGGAGTTAATCGGCTGGTGTTGTAATGAATTAAATAAAGAGTTTCCGCCGCATGTGCTACTGGAGAGCAAGAGAGAGAGGGAGAGAGAGCGAGATTGGGTAAGGGAGAGGGAGGGAGGGTTAGAGAACCAGAGGGAGGGAGAGACGGGCAAAACGCGATGAGGATTCGTTGCACCTGACGGACAGCCTGGGATGACTGGAGTGGTGGACAGGCACAGGTGCACTGCAGGTGAGATGGGACTGGAAGCTTTAAACTGGAAGCCGGAGGCTGTTGTAGTGAGGTGTGTGTGTGTGTGTGTGTGTTTGTGTGTGTGTATATGTGGGATAAGGATGTGCCAGCTGGGATTAGGTTCCACGCCTGTTGTGTTTGTTGTGGTTGTTGTGGTGACGGCGAGCATATGCTCAGCAGGCTAGACGAAGGCTGAGTGGACGATACTGTAAAATGCACTCAGAGCCTTTTTGTGCATCTGTTTGGTTTGCTGTTGAGACTGGTGCAGGTGATTTAAAAACGGAGAGAGAAAGAAAGAAAGAGAGGCTGCGGTAATGTCAAGGCACAAAACTAGACCTGTGTGGATTGAGGGGGAAAGAGTAAGAATGATTGAGATGGGGGGCGGGGGTGCAGAGAGGATGACGACATGAGGAAAGAGACAGGAGTGGAGGAGGGGTGGTGTAAGTGCAGCCTGCTTTACATGCAGGTCAGGTAACGCAGCGCTCCATTCTGTGAGGCTACGTCCTTCACTTGGTGCTCCGTGGCCACTCCAGCCAGTGCACATCCACATCTGTGTGTAAATGTATACATGAGTGTCTTTACTTAGCAGTCAGCAATGCATTCAGCCCCTCAGCCCCCAGTTTAATCTGACACCTCAAACATACATCAGTAACACTGTCTCCTAAGGGCTCACAACACATTTAACTCAAGAGGAGGTTAAAAATTATGTACATTTGAGCTAAGTAGTTGAGCCTCAGTCAAGAGTTTTGTCTGTCATCTGGGATTACGGCAGAATGAGTAAGTATGTGAACATTTGACAGTGTAAAACGATGCCTAGAGTATAATTGCTGCACAGAAGAAATGCATTGATTGCAGTGATGATTGTCAGGGAGAAGAGTTGTTATTAAACAAGCCCCCTCGGGTTTGCTCTCTCACCCGCTCCATGCAGCATTTTCAACTCAAAGTCCAGCGTCAGTATATCTGCAAGCGGAGCAACGGTTAAAACAACACGAGGCAGTGTAGAATTAATGTGTTTACTTTACCTGAGAACTATGAGTAAGCCTCATTAAAGCAACAAAGAGAGAAACACTGGCAGAGACAGACACACACAACCACAGATCACTTCTGCACCAAGACAGCCCTCAGAGTCGTTAAGCTTTGTGGGAAAATAAAATCATTAAGGTTCTCAGAACAAGTGAACAGCAATTATTTATGATGCGCCAATGGTGCCCCTGAGCCGCTGTCAGTTCAACAGATTGTCAAGGACGAGGCTTCACTGGCTGGCCTCTGAATGAATGACTGACACATGATCAGGTAGTCAAGGCCAATATGAGTCCAACCAGAAAAAACATGTATTATCTTTTCCATGGAAGTGACCCAGTTTGCTCGTGACCTGTCGAGTTTTATCGATTCAGATTCAGACAAACAACCACGTTTTTAGCCATATTCAACCCACAGTGGAAAATGTAATCCTTCAAATTTAAGATTTATATATAAATACATGTGTATGTGTGTATATATATATATATATATATATATATATATATATATATATATATATATATATATATATATATACATATATATATATATACATATATATATATACATACATATATATATATATATATATATATATATATATATATATATATATATATATATATATATATATATATATATATATATACATACACATATATATATATATATACATATATATATATTTGAATAAAATTTAAAAAACAGAAGTACTCACTAGGAGACAGAAATTCTCCTCAGTGTAACATCAAAGACTTGACTTTAATAATAATTGCTCTGACATACATTGGTAGAAACTTATATGCTAAGGGGAAAAGGAAGCGTGGGTGTAGATTAGGCTCTGTATCATTTGGAGTGTCCCACTTGTCTCTGTGCCGGCGAGGCCAGGCGCTCCCAGATATATGCACTAGGATTTTAACATTTAGAATTATAAAGAGCATGAGTCCCTTACCCATCAGCCAAACATTATTTAGTGGATGAATAATACACAATGAAATGCGTTGGTATAGCTACTACTTTTTGAATGCAGGTCTTAATTTCACACAAGTGTTAATTCAGCTTCCCATTAGAGCTTTAATAGATTGTGTTATGTATCTGTTATTATGTCTTACCCCTATTATTATTGTAATACAACTATGCAGTCTCCCCTTTTCATACTATTACTCTGCTTATACTATAACTCCAGTCCCAAAACATGTCGGGACACTTTGTAAAACGTAACCACTTATTGACGTAAAATAGTAGTTGTGAAAGACCTCACTTGCTCAATAGTCCAGTGTCTCTATTGTCCTTTTGTGCCCTTAATAAATCGCCACATATATTCAGTGAGAGAGTCAGCCTAGTACATGCACTCTTTTACTACAAAGCCACGCTGCTGTAACACTGGCAGAATGTGTCCTGCCGTTGTAAGCAGGGAGGTCCCTGAAAGAAACGTCATCTGAAGGCAGCATATGTTGCTCCAAAACCTTCATGTACCTTTTAGCATTATAGTGCCTTCACAGATGTACAAGTTAACCATGCTGTGGTCACTGACACGTCCCCGTACTGTCACAGCTGCTGGCATTTGAACTCTGCGCTGGTAACATCTGGACAGTCCTTTTCCTCTTTAGCCTAGAGTGCATGATTTCCAAATACTTTTAGAAACATGAACTGAATTCCATCTCAAATGAGCTTGCGCCCAGCGGAGTCAGTGGCCTTTCTGGATGTTGTTGATTCATGGCTTTGCATAGTAGTCTTACAACCTAGATATACTAACAGTTTGGATTGTGTGTAAAACAATCAAAATCAAAACGAAAGACACGTCACACTGTAAGACACTGTTTCAACAGACAATCAGCGTCTCAGAGAGTTTGAGATGGACAACTTCACAGCTTTTCATATGCTCTGCTCACATTCAACATTATTATTCTCTTCCGCTCACTCACTTTCACTTTCTCAGTCTCACACACGCTTTACAGGGACCTTTTGTTTCCACTCTTTCATCATTACTTGGAATGTAACTGTAATACGTAGCTCACTATCACTATATTCATTCATATTTTAAGATGCTGCAAATTATTTCTGACAGTAAAAGAGCCTGAAAAGCTGGCAGTTAGAACTGAAGTACAGATTGTCATTGCTATCGAGATGATAAACAGTCTAGTCTAGTCGCATTTGTGTTAACTGGAAGGTTTTAAGAATGTTGTAGACCGGCGCATTGCGTTCTGTTTTTAACTATGTTTACACAGCATCCCAACTTTTTGGGAATCGAGTTTTAATTTTAAGGACTTTTGGAGAATGCAGTGTATACTGCCAAAGTGAAAAGTATACTCAAGGCAGGCTGTATTTATACTAAAAAGGCTTTGCTTTGTGAGTATGTTGTTGACATACTGTTCACTATTCTCCTATGATGCAGTCAGAATTATTTTTTACTAATTGTGGATGGTGGTAAAACAGCTCAAGGAACACATGTTAAGGTGCCATTCTTTTTTTGTGTATTTATTTTTATTGTTTTCGTAACAGATAAATAGATACATATTAACAGTAGTTGGTGTTGCTACACAGAGCAGTACAGGTTACTTGACAGGGGTTTTTGACATGCGACAAACAGGACAAAGGACAAAGATAATGGCACAGCGACAGACTAGCACAAGTTCAGTTTTTAGACATTAAATCAAGAAAGGTAACCCAGATTTTAAAAAAGAATTCCTCTTGAGCAAAGTCACGGTTGAATTAATACCCAACTGCTTTTTGTCATTAACTGTTGATTGCTTCAGTACTAGCAGCAAAACAGTATGCTGTAAAGGTCTTCTTGTAAACTAACTCCCAACAATGTGCATGTACTGTAGTACATGCAGTATACTATTAAGTTTAGAAAGCACGCACCTGTGAACAATTCTTGCTTCCATCTTGCTTCAAGCCTTCAGCCACCCAATCAAATATTGTAATGGCCACAAAGCACTTGTTTTGTTACCGCCATGTTTCTTTCCCTCCAGTAAGCAACAACACTTAATGATAGGCCCAAGTACATGCACAGCAAGAATTGTTTATTCCAGCCGGACAGAAACGGCCGGATTTAACATTGACATGGCATTTACATATTAAATCCACCCATTTCGATCTGAAAGGAATGATTGGATCGGATCGGATCGGATCGGATCAGTCACTTCTGATTGAGGTGTTTCCATGAGGAGTTTTAACTCTGATCGGGCTATTCTAATTTGTTCGTGGAATATTAGGATTCATGTCAATGCAGGCTCTGTGTCTTCTTGGTCAGATAACACTTTGGATTATCGTAATTATAACATTTAATATTGTATCAAAGCCATGCGAGAAGTGGCACAACAATCCAAAGATAGGAGAGTAAGAAATAGAGAGCAAGACAATGGCACAAAGTGAAAGAGACTGTCAAGAATGGCATCAGAGCAAAATGAGGGAACATTAAGTGAAAGATTAGATTACAATAAGGTAATAATCAGTTGAAAGCGCTCCCTCTGATGCTCCTGTTTACTGAAATAATCTAAGCCTTTGTTGAGACAGTATTAAAATGGAAGGCTTCTAATGAAAAACCACCAACTATCATAAATCAAAATTTGCCTGTCACTTTTTTTCATTGCTGTGCCGGGAGAGTTATGTGGGTTCTGCAGAAGGGAGGCTGAATCGACTGAAAATTGCCTGCAGATAAGAATAAGAACTAGAATAAGAGTTTGGATTAGAATTAAAATTCATGAACTCTGCACAATCTTTTTTTAATTCTCCGTGTCACTTTGAGGTATTTCTGGGCCATCAGTGGCATGGCCCCATTTTGACTGTGGGGTAATTGTGTTTTAATGGAAAGCTCACGTCCCGAGGCCTCGACCAACATGCAAGCACCTTTTCTTACATGGCAGAGCAGCAGGAAGGGCAAATGTGCAGATGAAAGATACAGCAGGCGGCTGGTGGAAATAAGCAGCTGAGGTGGCGAGGTTAAGACAGTAACATTACAGCAGATGGATCAAGAGAGAGAAGGAGACAGCATAGCGCGAGGAAGAGACGGAGCGGTTTGCTTGCCTGTGGTGGAAAAGTCTGGGAGTGAGGCCAACGTCGCAGCAACAGAGTAGGCTGCTGTTTGATTCGATTTCACTCTTTTCATTTCCTTCCTTCACCATTTACAGCCAACAGCCCTATCTTGTTTCAGGTGCGCTGTAATCTGGCACCTGCAAAACACAGACACCCCCTGCATTAACACCGAACAAATTTAATGATCGAAGTTTATAGGTAGTCGCATTTGATGAAGCTGTCAACAATATTAATGAGTTTCATAAATAGCCTGTCGGAAAGAAACGATTGAGGGAATGCGACCGATAATGTATTTTGCAGAGGATGTATTGCATTTTTGTGCCTCCTGCTCAGCTTGTTCTCTGCCACATTATTTTTGTAATAATGGTTTCTTTTTGTCAGTAAACTTCAGCCATTGTTAAAGTCTAACTTTTCTCTGTTTGTCTCCTTCCCATCCCTCCTTTGTCCTTCATGAACTCCAGCAACAGCCCAACTACTGGAGCTTTAAGGTCAGTGCTGCGTGTCTAAGTGTCTCAGTGCTGTTTGTCTGTCTTTGTTATTCTCCTTTCTATTGTGTGTTTGTGTCTGTGTGTGTTTGTGCTGTGGGATCACATCAGACTCCTCAGGCATCACCAGTCTATCTCCTCGGTCCTCTGGCTCATCCAACACCCAGCTCACTTGGCATCTCTTGACTCTGCAGGCATTGTGTGTGTTTGTGTGTGTGTTGTGTGATGTGGTGCGTGCGTAGGGTTGCGGTGGCAGAGGCGTCATGGGTGGCGACAGCTTAAACTTCAGCTCCATTTAATCTGCAAAAGACGATTCTCTGTGGATTTATGATACCTCAGTCAGCTAGCATTAATGGCTAGGAGCCATGTGACCTCGCTGAAGTATTACTCAGACTGACTAAGACATTAAGAAGACATTTCAGACGTGCCGCTGAGGCATTACTGAAATAATGCTTTGACATTAGCACAGAGGCTTGAGTCGTGGCTGGCCTGCTGAACGCGTTTCATCCACAGGTTGCAGAACGGAAATATAGGATGTATTTAGTGGAGAAGGCCAGAATCAAGACTCATTGAAGGTGAATATCACTCATGCTGAATTGCAAGACTTGATCTTATTTATTAGCCAGCGCAACGTTGTAATAGGAGGAGGTATGCTATCTAAACAGGAAGAAGAACGTATTGATATGTGTGTATGTTTGTGTGAGAGAGAAGAGCCCCGAGCTTATCTGCGATATAGTCTTCCCTGAATCCCTTCTCACAATATCATTTGGACAGGGTGGAAATGTCACTGAATATCAATAGCCATATGCTCTGACCCATGAGGAAGGCTAAGCAATTTATCCCTCAGTCCCACAAGCACTTTAACCTCAAACAAGCGGGATACAAAATGGAATTTAGAGCCCTATCACATAAATCTATCACACAGCGATTTAGACTCTGCAGGACTTTCAGGTGGTTTGAAAAACATTGTTGGTATGGTTTGTATAAAGTGAAGCTTTAAAAATCAAACAAACAAATTCTGATGTTTTTTGTTGCCCAAACCTTTTTCCTTGGAGGGTCAAAACTAAAACTTAATGCTAGGTCAAATTAATCACCTGTTATTGTATCGTTAAGTGACTAAATGGTCCAAGGATCCAACGTTTTTCTTGATTGTCTGACATCCTGTGCAAAATGCCACTTTGTCTTCAGTGCTGAGACCATTAGAAATAATAAATACTACATATTAAAGCAACATAACGTAGAAATTGCCATTTTGAGTGATTTGGTGGGAAATGCTCGTCATAGTTTTGTTAGAGCCAAGTTGAGGCCTTCAGATGTCTTGTCTTGTCCGACCAATGACCCAAAAGCCATTTGGTTCACAAAAACAGAAAATAGACCCAAACGGTTAATTGTTTATTGTAATAGCCGATGATTGATTTCTGTCGATCAACTAATCAATTAATCAATGTATAGACAGAATCACCATAATGTCAAGCTAACAACAACAGTCACTTGCTGGCAGAAAGCTGGGAGTTTATTTGCTTTGCGACATATTTTAAATCTGCACACTTGTTTCTGTTGTCTTTTCACCCATTACTAGTTTGGAAGTACGTAGTTAAACACGATGGTCCGACCTGACATTTCTTCTGTGCTCACTTGATGTATTGTCTTGCTTTGCTATCGTCTTTGATGAACCTAATCTACCGAACAGCGCCATCTCTAACTGCTACTTTTCTGTAGGTCTCGAGACTAACATTAGTGAAAGTGTTGTTATTATACGAAATAAATTGTATGTAAGCTACAAGGCACATATGTTTTCCACCTGGAAGTTTCTGTAAACAGACATTCTGTTTGGTTGTTGCTGCTGAAAAAAAAAGAAAAAAATGTTGTTATCGATCCCTTGCACTTCTTAGTACGGTGAGTTGCTGTTCTGTTAATCTCTTGTTGCTTTGCTGTAGCCAAAAATGCATCAAGTTGAGTGTCATTTAATCACTGCACAGAGAGAATTAGAATCTATTTATTGGGCCCACAGCAGTAATAAAATTTAGAATGAAATGCGAAAATGTCTTGTGTGGTAACAGATCTGAAGCTATTTGCTTTCAACACACACTCTGTTGTTGACACTCTTTATGTTTTCACCACATCCTGCTCAGCTCCCTTCATTTTGCACTTAAGCTTCTGAAAACCTCGTCCTACTCCCTCGTCCCACCAGCTCTGATCTAAGCTCGACTCTCTCTGGGTTCGCCTGTCTGCTAAAAATAAGCACTAAATGGAGCTACTATCAAGACTGCTACACATTTTTAATTTTTAATATTAATGACAAGTGCAGGTGTCAGACATGAACAATGCACAGTTTAATGAATATCTAAAAATCCACATGTTGTTCTTTGTCATGTTTTCAGGCTACTGTTTCTCTGTTTTCTATCAGAAAGAGAATCTCCAAAAGCAATCTCAGCCACCACCCCCCTCCAAGTCATCTTTCTCCCTCTCCCTCTGACACACAATTCACAGCAATTTGGTATAGCAATTTGTTCCATGCATTTATGACGCCTGGTATTTTAAAGAGACGGGACTCTGTGAGTTTTGGGTGTTCTAGACTGTGTGTCCAGGCAGGTGATTGGCCTCAGAGTTGGAAAAGATGGAAAGAAATAATGATAGTGGGAGAAAAGACAATCAGCTGTGCGAAATGGATCGATGTGAGGATGTTGTATTCTTTCTCCATTCTAAGAGTGAAAGCTGTTCATTTTTTTTATTTGGTAGAGAGAGAAAATTCAGACTCAAAATCCTCAAATACAGACAGCAAAGGCGTGACACATGGATGCGGCTTTGGCCTCCACTGCTAGAGATCGAGTCGAAATCAGGCATGTTGATGTAAAGCAGGTGGTGGGGGAGGACAAATGAGTGACAGGGGATAAATAGGAAGCAGAGGGAGACAGACAACTGGAGAAGACAGACACACGCTTTCAAGGAAGAGAAAGGTATCATTAGAAGGAGAACCAGAATGACCTGGATACAAAAAAGAAATGCTGTTAAGTCTGAGGCGTGATATTAACCGTTTAACACCTATCTCACAAGTAATACCCAGGAGCCAGACAGGAGCCACATTCGTCGTTCTAGACACATCAAGCTGTCTTTGACATTTGCTGGTGAAAGAATTTTCTCTCTTTGAATGTCGAATCGCCGAACATGGACATTATTCCATTCAGGGAAAAGAACAAAAGGAAGAGCAGAGCAACAAAGACGTACATCTGGACTTAAGGATATAGCACTCAAATTAGTACCAGTGGTGTAATTAATCCATATTTGCTCCTCTGCTTCTTACATTTGCAAGAAAGTCACATAATGTGCTGAAGGCTTGCAGCTTAAATTTGCCTTAGGCTTGGCAGACAGTGCATTTCTATTAATGTTGGTGTTAACTCACACTGCACATTTTTAATCTGTTTTTCTGCACAGTCACAACCTGCAATTTGTACATCCACAAGACCGCTCCTACTGAGGATAAGACAGTGTGGTCTGTCTTATGGATGAGCGAGGACAACATTATCTGTACCTGTTCAACTAACTGAACATGAAGTTATTAATCTAAGCCTGAAATTGATATTGGTTGCTAGAAATTGCTTTATTTATTATTAATTTGAAAACTATTTAGAGGAACAGCCGCAGAACTGAGCTTCAGATTTATGTTTTTGATCGCAAAAGTAAGAGAACCTTTTACAGTTTTTGAAAACTAAAATGAATAAACTGCAATGAGGGTTTTCCTTCATCACGAGTACTCTGATGATACTTCTACTTGTAAAAAGTGTATTATTTCAACTGGATACTCGTTTCAGCCAAGTATTCTCTCAGCCCTCGTCACTCTGTCTGCTCTGCATCTGAAATACTTTCTTCATTTTCTAAAGTTTAAGTGACTGATTGACAAAATCAAGCACAACAAAAACTCCAATGGAAATCTGATTTCCATATTAAAGCTACACAAGTGCAATCTTGGTTTTAGTAAGATAGTTGATTTTCAAGTCTCACTCCCAACCTGGTAAATACTGATCATTTGAGGTGACCAACCCAACCTTCAGTCCTAAAGCATCAATATTTGACAAGTTGTGAAATCTGAAGCATCAGTATTGCTATCATACTAACAGGAGCTGTTAAACTGTAACAGAAGAGTGCTGAAAAAACCCCAGAAGAAATCAGAGTGCAGATGACGAGACATCTCTGGTTGTTTACCCTGGTTTGCCGTGTTTTAACTCAACCTCTTGAACCCTTGTGCAAACTGTATGTCAAAAAATCAGTCATCTTGCAGAAGATCAGTATGATTTTAAAATTAATCTGGGGGCAACAATTCAGGAATGTAATCTGCCTTAATCTGTACAAAGGTATATGACTGTACAGGTTAAATAAGTAATTCTTAGAACACGACTTAACATCTTTTCTTAAAAAAAAGAAGAAAAAGAGAAGAAATGAAAATTCAGTCATTATTTACTCCCCCCTGCTGACGAAAAGTCCACAAAACATTTCTGAAACTTGACAGCAAAGCAGCATTACATCATCCTCATCTGAAGTAGATGGGTGCTTGTATAACTGTCAAATCTGTCAAAAGTACAGTACATAAAAGGTGTGCATCCACTTCAGACAGGATGCGTTCTCACTTTAACTTCGCGGCTACATTGAAGTTTGCAGCTTTAAAAACGGTGTAAATAACAGCATTTCAAATCCATTTTGGGCCTCAGGGTTTCTCAGAGCATGTTTAAGATTGGTTCTTCTGTTATTCCTTTGCATCTTTCACCAAAACATACACTGTGGGTGAGCTGTGAGTCAATTCTTAACTTGACATTTGCACTGAAGAGAAGCTAAGAAACTCTCCGCCGCTCTATGTACAAGGTTAACAAGTTTAAAGACTAAGTAACAAAACATTGAGGTCAAATAGTTTGATTAGATGTTCTCTCCCAAAGCCATTTACAAAGGCTGCTGTCACTTGACCTTAAAACAGAGCATCCCAGTATGTGTATGTGCGCCTGTGCATGGATGCGCTCAAGCTTGTGTGTACAAGCGCACAAAACAAGCAACAACATGGTGGGAGGTTACATTAAGTTTAATGCAGTTTGTAGCCTAAGGTCTGCTGTCAGGCTGCCGTGTCCCGCTTTCCACTCCATTCGCTTCTGTTCTGTGTAAGATCATCCTGTTCTCTACTTGTTCCTTTCTGCCGCCGTGCCCCTATAAGAGTGTAGAGTTCTCAACAGTAATTGAGTGCTGTTGAAAAAGATCACTCTAAAAAGAAAAAGTGGCTGGTGGGCGGGAGGGAGGTGTAGAGGGAGGATTGTAGAGGAATATAAGAAGGAGGTAGAACCAGTTTCCCTCAAAGTAGGCTGTGAACCGCATCATGTGTAACACTGGCATGTGTGGCAGGACCAGATGCATGACCAGATGGTGTGTTTACATATAATATTTACAATGTAAAATTACTGCAGAGAGATATTTTCAGTTTTCATCACAAAAACCACCAATATGGAAATCGATGTTTCGAGCCTGCGGTAACTATGAAAGCTGACAAAGAGCATACGTAACGACAGCTGTGGGAAGCTTACACACAAACATAGATCTGGGTTTCATTGTCTTGTTCAGCGGCATGTTCACAGTAGTTGTTAAGAGCAGAGGGCATTACTCACTCACCCTACACAGATTTTTTTTTATTTTCACTGTTTCAGCTGGTTCAGAAATTTTTAGATTATAGTCAGCACACGAAAGTAAGCTCAGTCACGCAGCACCGTATTCTCAATTCCCTTCTTTTCGCAGAAAGCTCCAGCTCGGTTGTTTACCCTTGAAATGAAATTCTCACACGCACTAGTAGAAACAGAGCTGCTCTGTGTTTCTCTTATGCGTGCAGAAAAAAAATGAACAAACACTGAGTATATTTTAGAGTCGGTGGTCCTTTTCAACATCCTCATTCATTTTGAAAGTTGTTATTGCACAGCTCCATGCCTAATTTATTTCTGGGTGTTACTTTTTCTGAATAATGGAATATCCATATTGTTTTATTCAGCATCGAGAAGGTGTAGTCTACTGACTATCTAGAATCCAATTAATTTTAATTAAATAATAATTGGACCATTTAGTTTTTTTAATTATTATTATGTGTTAGATATAAAAAAAAAAAAGGAATCCACTCTCATGTCTTGACAGTAAAGATGGGTTTGTAAATTAATTAATGTAAGAATATGGTCTCGACCTGCCCCAATTGGAAAATGTCATGAGTGAATTTGCGCTATATAAATAATATAAATTTTTTTAAAAAGATTGACTTCACTTGACAGTTTATATGAAGCTACTGTGAGCAGCCAGTTAGCTTGGTTCCGTCCAAAGGCATCAAAAGCAGCACCTCTAAAGCTCACTAACTAACATGTCAGGTTTGTTTAATCCTCACAAAAAAACAGCTTTTTCTGTGTCTAAATATTTCTTTTTGGGACCAGCAACTGCTCAGAGCCAAGAAACAGCAGCAGTTTTTAATATTTGTGCTAGAGCCTATATAGCCAATATAATCAACTGATATTACATATGTGCCAATATGAAACAGGTTATGATACAAAAAGCATTCTTGGGGTAATTTATGATTATTAAAAAAGTAAGTAGTATACATATCAGCCAATATATTGATATCAGCATTTTTCACTCTAATATCAGTGTCGTCTGAATAATCGAGTATTGGTAGGGCTTGAATTTGTACAGATCTATGTGTGCTAGGCTAAGCTAACTAGCTGTCTGCCATAGGTTTACATGAACTGCCATAGGTTTACATCCTTTCTAGTTAAGAAAGGATGTAAGCCTAAGTGTATTGAAGTGCTCCATTTAAGTATGAAGATGCACTATTTATAACTGTTGCTTTCAGAAATTGCTGAAACCTGAAGAGAATTAAAAGAAGGGATTCAACGATAATTTAATTAAGAGGATTCAGCGCTAGATTGGGATGAAATGCTTTCGAACCACAGCCTTATAGTATCTGACCTCCTTGATGTGTTTCATATCCCAGTGTAGCTGGCCAGAATATGACACGCTGCTGTATGCTACGTGCCGCTCCTCAGTGGTGCTGTTGCCTGTGTTGTTGTTCAGTATGGTCACAGTTTAGATAAATGACCCTATTAGAAAACACGGTGGGGGTTATCTGTCAGCATCACCGTTTCTCTGCGTGCTCAGACACTGTCTGCCACCACTGCTACTGGACACAGCCACTATCATTCTGTGCGTGTGTGTGTTTGTGTGGATGGGTGTGTGTGACTGAATTATGCATGATGGTGACAGAAGGAGTGTACATTATAAAACGGATTGTTCCGCTTCTCGGTCCTGATGCGGGTTTGTTAACTTCCCTTGTAAACACGTGTGGTTGCAGAGCAGGTCATTTAAAAAGCAAATCAGCAATGATAGAAGTAGTTACATGTTTCTATGGCTCATTTAGTTTACTTTACTGTAGTGCAGCAGGAATTAGTTGATTAATTTATTTGCAGAAGTTTAATCAGAGACAAGCATTTAACTCTCTGATGAATGAGTTACACATGGTCAGTTACAGTTGGATTTACAATTAGTTTGTCTATTCATCTTAGACTAATAGAGTCTAAAATGTTACCAACTCTGTGAATCTGAACCAAAATGGGGGACAGACAGACTGACATCCATAGAGTCAGGTCGGTTGCGTGGCTAAAAATTAAAGGTACACCGATCCACAATTTTATCATAATTAGTTTTTTTTAAAAGTCCAAGACAAATTGGTTATTTCATTATTATCATGATTGCTTTGTTGTTATTATGTATACAGGCTGTGGTAAGCCACACAGCATACCTTATTTAAAGAGCAAAAATTACCAAAATATTATTTAAATGTATTCCAAATCAATGTATTTGAACTGTAGGTGAATCAGGCTTCAAATACAAAATGGTGAACTAAAAACTATTCAAAAACTTTAGGTTTTGGACAGTGTTTTCTTTTTTACATTTTATGTATTGAAGAATTCATTGATTAATTGGGTAAAATCTAAATTATCTGTAGTTGCAGCCCCAGGTTACTGTCTGACTGCCCAATTACCAAAATAATGAATGGCTGTATGTCTGCTGAGAGTCGCTGAGCACAGAGATGACCCTCTGTGTAGCTTCTGGCAGACTCTCGCATTAATTAACACTACATTAATAAAAGCCACAGTAGATCCATGCTGCAGTTTGACTCAGGCAGAGAAGAGAGGGAAAGGAAATACTTTGAAAGGGGAAGAAAACTGTTGTGTTCATGGTGCAAGGAGTAGGAGACAGGCAAAGCTACTGTACTGTGGCTAAGGATGTGTCTGCCTCTGCCATCCAAACAATCAGCAGACAGCATTCTGGGAGCTCATTACAGCAGCCTCTGAGCTGGAGGAGACGCTACAGTGGTGGGGGATCAGGGAGCCAGTTCAGTGAGCTCAGCCCCAGCTGCACTAACAGTCTTTCAGTGAGAGACGCCTGGGCATAGGCCAGCAGGATAAACCCACAGTGACAACCCTGGATTTGCATGAGCTTCCCCTCCCTTCCCACAACCACTCGTTTAAAGTTCGCAGCAGCACAGGGACAAGAGTTTGGATGAGGGCGTGTGGGAGGTGTGCAGAGTCGAGCAAACATGACATAACTTATGTTAAGCTGGAGCACAATTTCCGGCTGAGTTTTTTCCTCCTTACTCACCATAGCTTATTCATGAAGACTGGTGCCCTGGAGTGCTGTACCATTGGAGAACAACTAAATTGTGCTTTCCTGCTGCAGCATTCAACCGATGTCAGATACTGTGATGCTTGTAATTCTTAGTGAATGGCTGGTAGCAAAAGCATTGTCAAGGTCTTGTTAATCTTGTTATGTGGTTCATTGTGTAATGCCTCATTGTGTGCTCACTGTCTCTTTTCCGGTTGGTCTTACTCCATTTGCCCCGTCCAATCCATTCTCTCCGCCTTGATTTCACCTCTCAGTCAATGACTGTGTGTCTCCGTGTGTCCTCTCCTCCTGCAGAGCCGCAGTCCACGGCATTCCCAGTCTACACAGTCTGGGCTTGCCGACCAGGCCGCCAAGCTCTCCTTTGCCTCCGCTGAATCCTTGGAGACCATGTCAGAAGCCGACATCCCCATCGGGTTCAACCGGATGAACCGATTTCGCCAGAGCCTGCCGCTGTCCCGCTCTGCCAGCCAGAATAAGCTACGATCTCCAGGTTAAGATCTGAAGCACTGCTGGCAGGCTCTGTCACAACACGCTGGTCGGACTGGAGGGAGATTTGTAGCTGAAAGTTTACCTCATGTAGCTCTCATTCTCTGAGCTCACAGAAAATGGGAGGAAGTGTTATGTTTACACCTCATTTACTGTAACAGTTTCAGTTCAGTCTAATTGCTCTACAGAGCAAACAATGAGTGTGTAGAGAGTGTAGAGTAGTGTGTCCTTGGATGATGCAACTTTCTTAAATGATTGGAGAACAGTTAGTCTTCTTTTTTTTTTTTTAACTGCAGACACAATATATTCTTAAATATTCAGGCAGATTAAGTGGGCTGACCTTCATCGTGTGTGTGCAGGTGTACTATTAGCTTGAAATTATGGTTTTTAGATTTAGTTTGGAGTTATTAAACCATACTATTCTGTCTAGCTAGTTGTTGTGGTAACTGTTATTTGACTGTGCTAATCATACAGGGGCTGCAGGTTCTGTTTTCGTGCAACTGCAAGAGTAAGCAGAGTCGAGGACAGGTTTACTACAAAAGGGCCTTGCGAGTGTAGAGAGGATTAGTGTGAGGCTGGTCCAGACTCATAAAGATGAAGGTGTGGTGTTACCTCAGGCACAGTGGAATAAAAAGTGGCTGTAAAATTAAAGTGGCAGTGACCGAAGTGACTGATGAGTTCAGACAGAAGTAGAACAGCAAACCTCCAGTCTCTCCTCTCCATATCCCTTTACTAACCACTCTCTTTGTTTTCTTCTCTCCCCAACTCATCTGCAATATCTCGCTTATTTTGCTTGACTTTTAATCACTGGTCTTTCTTTGCTTGTTTGTTCTGTTTTGTTTGTCCCCCGGTGTATGAAGATGAATTTTCAGGTTAGTCAGGCATCAGACTCATCTATACCTATAAAATCAAGGGTTGCAGCAACTGACAGTTTTCAGTGAAATGGGGCTATTATGGGGTGATTTGACTTCCATTTTTGCTATTTGGGTATTAATAGGAAGTAAACATTTTTTTCTTAAAGAGATAGTTGTAAACATTTATTTTTTGCACCTATGCTGTGAATTTTTACACAGCTGCCAGTGGTATTCTTATATTCTGAAAGGAAGAACTGGTGTTTACTGTCAAAACGTCTTTTGGAATTCTTATACAAACATATAGTCAGAACATTTGATTATCACTGACATCACTATATCTTTGAAAATGGCAAACAAAATGCTACAAGGCATGTCAGAAAGGCTTTGCACGTTTTCTTTCCATCCACTGAAGCCATCGGCTTCTGACTCAACCATCTCTCCCTTATCTCCCTGTTTTAGGAGTGCTGTTCCTGCAGTATGGAGATGAGACCCGTCGGGTGCACATCACTCACGAGCTGAGCAGCCTGGACACACTGCACGCTCTCATCGTGCACATGTTCCCTCAGAAGTTGACAGCAGGTATGCTGAAGTCACCCAACACGGCCATCTTGATCAAGGACGAAGCACGCAACGTCTTCTACGAGCTGGAGGATGTCCGAGACATCCAAGACCGCAGCATCATCAAGATTTACCGCAAAGAGCCCATCTATGCTTCCTACCCTGCTGCTGCACACCTGGCAAACGGAGACCTGAGGGTGAGGAGAAGGGAGGTGAAGAGGGCAAACTGTGTTATAACAGAGAAAGAACGCTGTCTGATTTTTGACAACTTAGCTGTCAGCTACACTAATACCAGTACATAAAGTAGAAGTGCTTCCATGGCATGGTAAATGTGTTTTTTTATACTTCATGGTAACTTTGACAGGCGTTGCAGTGTATATGGGTTAGTAATTTAACAGGTATTCCTCCTGGAAATGTATTTTCTTATCTTCAAGTAGGCCATCTGTTGCTGTGCAGACACCAGAGAACAATGTTCCTCTGTGAAATGAACATATTTTAACATCTGAAGCTATTTCTGCTTCAGAGAAGATCAAGGAAGCCTGAGGGAGACCTTTTTATTAATTATTTTATACAAAACCCTGCTTACCATCTGCATTGTTCACACAATGCTGAGAATGCGAGTGCTATTAAGCATGCAAACAGGCGGTGAAAACGACCATTATGCCTGTGTATATTGTCTTTGCATGTACTGTGCTGTATGTTTAATGAGTACGTGTTTGCATGCTCATATGCTTTTTTGTTTCTCTGAGTACAAGACACAGAGAAGGAAAAATTAGTAAAGAAACAGCTGGCCAGCACTTATAAACTGCACATATAGATTGTAATATACCATAGAACTCAGTTTAAGAAACCTTATAGGCATGATGATAAAAAACACTGTTACCGGGAAAATCATCATAATCATCATCTTGTGTGGCAAGTGTGGGATGCACAATCCATTTCTTCTCCATAACTGCAGTTTAACAAGCATGTTGTAATTTATTTGCTTTTGTCCATGTTGTATCTGATGCCGTCTTTATGAGCTTTGAGCCTTGCTGTTTTGATGCTTGTTTAAGCTCTGCCCATTATACAACCAACTCATACAGCTGTGTGAATATACAGTATGCATGCAAGTTTGTCCCCAGGCATAAAAGCTCAGTAGCATTTTTTTTTTCCCACTCTGGTATCTTCTGTGTATCACATTGTGCCACATGGCAAGGTTAGCCAGGGTGCTGAGAAGCAAATGAAAAGAAGGAAAAACATGGACGAGTCAGGCAAATAAAGTAGTTATGTGACAGCATTTAGCTTTTGAAAGCTGCACAAATGAGATCAAGACATCACAAACAGGAGGAAAACAGGCAGAGGTAGGTTGAATGTCTGAGCATGTTAACGATGTTGTGATGCTTTGCAGAGGCAGGTAGGCAGAGGAAAATAAAAGCTAAGTCGACAGTGGTGAAAATTGATGTATTCAGTTGTCCCCAATGAGAGGCTTTTTCGTCCTGCATCCTGTCACAGCTCTACTAAACAGAGTGAATGCCATGTGTTTGGATTTGAGATTGTTCTGAATACCTGCTTATATTAATGTAACGATCATAACGAGTAACAGGAATAAGTGTTGGAATAAGGGATTTGATATCTTTCTATTTAGGACAGAAAAACATAACAAAACAAACAGCAACAAAGAGGAGAGACTAAAGTCAGTTTGACAAATAATTGGTCTTTTGAGAAATTCCACATCTTCTGGTATCTGCCGACTGTGACAAGATGTCTGGTGTCAGTCAGATCTCAATTGTCCTCAGGTCAAACCGACACATGGAAAACAAAATGCTCTCATCCATAGGTCTCCATGGTAACCCTTATCCCTTCTTGTTCCTTTCAGAGGGAGATGGTATACTCCTCTCGTGACTCCTCCCCAACTCGCCGCCTCAACACCCTCCCCTCCTCTTCGACCTCAGCTTCTGGCTCTCCTTCCCGCTCACGCCTTTCCTACAGCGGGGGCCGTCCTCCATCCTTCACAGGGTCCCATTCCCAGCATGACCAGCAGCGACATCCCCACCATCCTTCAGCCGGCCACGCCGCGAACGCCGGCCTGTCTCCTTCGCCCAGCGCCATCCTGGAGCGCCGCGACGTCAAGCCTGATGAAGAAGTTTCAGCGAAAAACATGGCGCTGATGAAGAATGAGGGGCTGTATGCAGATCCTTACAGCCTGATGCACGAGGGTCGCCTCAGCATCGCCTCCACCCAGTCGTTAGCTGCCATTGGAGACCCCTTTAGCTTCCCTGTTTCCACTGGCCTGTACCGGCGTGGCTCTGTGCGCTCACTCAGCACCTACTCAGCCGCTGCTCTTCAGGGGGACCTTGAGGATTCCCTCTACAAGCCTGGAAGTTCACTCTATTCTGACACATACTCAGCCACACTGGGCATGGGTTTTCGCATGCCGCCCTCATCCCCGCAGAAAATCCCCGACATGCAGATGAGAGACAGGGACTCATATTCTAGCTCACCCAGAGCTTCACCTGTCAGGCAGTCGTTCCGCAAGGACTCGGCATCCTCCTCTGTGTTTGTTGAGAGCCCGAAGTCGAGGCCCAGCTCCAGTTCAGAGCCTCTGTGTCTGACAGCCGGGCCTGGGGGAGGGCGGCAGGGCCACGCCTGGTTTTGGTTCTTCAATATCTGGACAGGATCCTGACGGTAGCAGGTCTGTGTAAGTGTTCGTGTTGAATTTCTATAACCACTGTTGCTGTTTAAAAAAGGTCCTGAGAAAGTTTTGTACTCAGCCTCTGAGCGATAGAGTCCTGTAGATAACAACAATATCTACTTATAATACTGGTTATTGTTGATGAAAGGTTTCTATATTTTTATCGTTTTTGCTCCCAGTGGGTTTTAAGTGGGCAGAGCAATGTTGGAGGAAAAAATGATATGCCTTTCTTTCTTTATGTAATCCAAGTATTAATCTAGCTCTGCCTTATTATTTTGCAGGGATCATCGTCTGGAACGTATGGAGGCGATGGAGAAGCAGATAGCCAGCCTTACTGGTCTAGTCCAGAGTGTGCTGACCAGAGCACCTGACAGTGACAGCACGTAAGACTCCTCATTATACCCCATTAACCCTCTAAAAATCACTGATACAGCCTCAGCTCAGACACATACGCAGCATTATCGACAGGAACAGCAGCAGCCGGCTATTATCAGAGCCATTATCAGCTCCATAGCAGTGAAGTGCTACATTATTTTGTGTGAGCACAGCACAAGTAAAGAGCAGTAAACATCAGCTCTGGGCCACAGTGCTATTGATTTATGCATTGATACGTTGAGATGTGTGAGATAGCCTCCTCATTTACATTGAACATTGTTATCACGTCACCCTCATGAACACAGTAGGGGCCCATTAACAAGAAGATAACTTGTTAATGCAATCAGTCTGATAGTGTCCAGCAGTAGTGCTGTTGGCGTTAGCACTGTAATTGCCTTGCCCTGTGGCCGTTGATCCTCAGATGTGGCCTGCTGCGTCTCTGCATGATGGCGGGCTGCCCTCCGGACCAAGGGACGGAGTTCTCACGGCCATTACCTTTCTCTTCCAGCGAGAAGACCGAAACCAACAGCGACGGCTCCGCCACCGGAAGTGAGTACATCAGCGTAACTCTGACCCGTTCACTAAACGATTACTCACTCCTCTTCTTGTTACTAACAAGACTTGTTTATCTAATGAACCGAGAGCTGTAAACATGTGGTGATACTGTACTGACTGGCAGGTAACTCCTTGATTGGACCTGTTTCGCAACTGTCACCCCGCATCATCAGCACATCATCAGGGCCTATGGGGATGAATCAAATTGTGGTGACTGACAGCAGTTAATGAAACACTTTAATGCTTCTTATGCAACGTTTATATTCTCTGGTGTCCCACAAAGGTACTGAAGAAATAACTGACTACGAATAGGAATATATTTATATACTGTTTGACCTAAATTTCTTATAGATTCTTTATTATACACAGTGGAGATAAGACCAAAAACTATGATGAGACTATTCTGCAAATATGTTGCATAAGAGACTTTGCATTTACCAGGTTCATCTCAGCTGCAGCTGGGAGTGAGTGATGACATCTACAAACAATCAACAGGTCTGCTATTGCCATGAGTTGTAACGTGACTTTGGTTTAGTGCAACATGATTGGTTGATGCCTCTATTTGAGTGTGAAACCTCGTAAAACTCAACCTTGTTAGGAAAAAAAAAGATGTTCCTTTATCTTGTGTAATGTCCATTTTTCTTTAAAGTACTTATGACAAAAAAGTCCTGTTGGTCCCGTTTGCTTTCAGACCACAAACAAATCATACCGGGGTTAGCTTAGATGTTGACTGAGAACCTTTTCATGTCATCTCTGAACTCAGCAGGCAAACACACCGAAGTTTATTTTAATAGACAGAAGCAGGTTAGGTTTAAACACACTGATGAATTATCTGAGATTTCTTCCTCATTCATCTCCCTCTTTTCCTGCTTGTCTTAAACTATCATCATCTTTCACGAACTACTGAAGTTGAGGAGTTTCATTCAAAATGAATCAGACACTGCTTATATGGCAGATAACATTTTACGTTTATGCCTAGGAATGACACTTCCTGTACAATCTGTCTCAGTCAGAAGACAAAAGTTTTAATTTCATCAATTTGTCCTTCTTCAGAAGGCAGGGAGAGAAAATCTGGTGAAGAAAACTGCCAAAAATGGAAATAAAATATACCTGTTAACAGCCAGGAACTGTTGAAAGGTGTTAAAGAAACAAATAAATATGCAAGACTATTAACATAACCTTCTTGGCAAGATTATAAGACAGACAGCTTTGAAGTATTTGGAAGGTTTATTTTATCCGAACATCTGTCACTTTTAATTAACAAAATTATTCAGAATGGATTTTTTTGAGTACGATAACTTTTCCACAGATGTAGCCTGTAGATACTGAAATATTTCTGAATACAACCCTTTATCCTCCTGCTCCTTTTGTTCCTTTCATCCTCTCCTTTTTTTCTCCTGTCCATAATTTTTAAGCACCATTTAGCATAAACAAACCAATTCTGTGGCCAGACCTTCACAGGGCCAGTGCAAGGACACTGTTGTCTTTGAGGCTTTCTCACAACTTGATACGCTGCCAAGAGACTAAGCCATCACCTGAGTCATTTTCTCTGCCGTAGTCAATAAAACTGATCATCATTGTCTCTCTATCGCCCTCTCATTAATTTCTCGGTAACCGGCTCACTCTTTCTATATTCCAGCTGGACGGCTGAAGAAGAAAGGTAGTTGCCATTCTCCTTCTCTATCACCCTTTTTTATTTCTCCTATCAGACATTTCCCATGGCTCTCTGCTCTCTGTATGGGTGTGTGGTGTTGCTGGGTAGCTGCCTGGCGATGTCTATCCTCACGTTCTCTTCCTGGCCGGTTTCCCGGAGAGCAGACCCCCATCGTGCTGTGTCTGTCTCTACTTTTTGAATTTCTGCTTGGTCTTTTCCTTTGGGGAATTTCAGAAGGTTGTTTTGTCACAGATGAGGCACTCTTTTGTAAATGTGTATGAGAGTGTGTGTGAGAATAGCTGGGGAGTCAATGGCCATACTCACAAAGCCCTGAGTTAAGATAAGAGCATGGTTATTCCCCTGTGTGTCACTACTGAACAGACTAATTGCATTCCTATATGGGTTACTAATAGCATGAGCTCACGTTTCTCCCAGTGGGCTTTGAGAGTTTTGTGAATATGGCGCTTTTTTCGCATTCACACACTGTTTCTGTTCCAGTGTGTGCCCAGGTTTTCTGTATATGTACATTTCTTTGAGCCTTTATGCTGCGTGTATGTGTTACTGTTTGTACTGTGTGTCGTGCTGGCTGACTGCAAATCTCGCCGGAGCACAACCCAGCAAACTAACTAATTTGTTTCCGGACGACCTCCTGCTGACCCCCCATGTCCTGCTCTGTGATTGGCAGCTCATACGCCATCAGCACCTCTAGCTCTGATGCCACCGCCACCATCCAACAGCGTCAGCCGCTTGCAGATGCAGCTCCACCTGAACGGCCTGCAGCAAAACGCCACTGACCTGCGCAAACAGCTCTCGCAGCTACGCAAGACGCAGGTATATAGTATATTCTTCAAGTAAATGCATTTTTCTGAGTTTTAAAAATGAGTCTGTTCTCCTAACTTATATTAAGCAAATCTTACATTTTTGGTATCTAGCTATGTTGATAATTATTTTGTAATATTTGAATTTAGTTCATGCTTTGTATGATGATTTTTACACTGTATTTATAGATTTTACATACCGTCCAAATCATACGCAGAAACATTGCATAAAAAGTGCTGTTTCAGACTGCAGACTTCAAGAAAATGCTGCTTTTCAAAGAGCAGAATGTACAAAGTTATCCACAAACAATGGACAATATGAAATATTGAATAAATACAAAACTATGTAGAATGTAATGATGAAACATCCATCCAAATGCTCAGTCCAGGCTTAATGGAGGCTGTACAGTCCAAAAGGGGACAGTCCGAATCCAGACTCTTATGCTATGTTTTTAGCATTTAAGTCTGTCTACATAATATAAAAATGGTTGCCATGAATTATAAAACCTGTCACTTGAGAACCTGTTGTTACATAGATTTATGTCATCAGCTAGGGTTTATAAACACTGCTGAAAACCGCAGACAGCGGTTGAGCCTGCACACATCTGCTGGCAGAGACTACGACACCTGCTGACAACTGCTGTTTTATTCATTGGTGTGTGTATCTGTGTGTTAAGGCTGGTGAAATGTAAGGAAATATAGATTTACATATCAGTTGCACAATATTTTACATTTACACTTCTAAATCCTGCTGTATCGCATGATCCTTTGTGTCAGCAGAGGCAAGGAAAACTTTTTTCCCCTTTATTTAAAATTCAGGTTTCATAAAATCTAAAAGGCAGCACTCGGTTATAAGTTAATCCTCCACAATATGAGAACATAACAGATAAATGTAATTTCCCAGCAAAGGATGAGTAAAAAAACTGTGTCGTGTCTTCTTCTTTGGAAGTTTTTGTAACCTGTGTGCTTCTTGACTGACGTGTTTGATAGTCCAAAAGTCCCTCATTTGGCTGAGTTATTATCACTTCTACATCTAACATGAGGTCAAAGACTGTACCGACGCCCCCTTCTAAACTTGTTTACTGAAGACTCAGTCCGATCCCTTCCTTCTATCACAGCTGATCATCATCAGATTAGTCACATTACTTTGACAATTCCAATTCATAAGTCAGAAGAAAAAGATGACTGAATTAACAAGCTATGACAATGTAATTTTAAATCGACACAAAAATAGCTCTAACGCAATTGATGTTTAAAAAAGGAAGGTCCCAGTACAGTAATATTACGTATTTTAAAGAAAGCCGCCTGACAGTCATTGTGTGCAGGCGTATGGAGCAGACAGCAGTTGGCAACAACGTCTATAACTGCCAGCTTTTGATATAAAACTTTGTTGAAAGAAGTGCAGAACATCAAGCAGCAGGGAAAGGTAGACAAATCATGAACGAACAGGCTTCCCATAGATTTCTGCCCCCACACCTATTAAATGGGGCGAGGGGGCTCACACACAACAATATCTGCTCCGTGTAATCCACAGCCTGAACATTAACTGTGAGTCACTGGTAGTCCCTATGAAGGGTGTTGACAGTTTGTTCAGCTGATTATCTGAAGTAAGTGTGCCAACAGGTTGAGATGAATCCAGTCATTTTCAGTGAATCATGTAGCATAATGTTGATCAGTCTGAATGCTGTGCTGAGAGTGATTCTTTTCCTTTTGCCTCCTCTCTCACTGTTGAGATGCAAATGAAGACAGACCACATTATGCACTATATATGTGCTTTGCCAATGTTTGAAATATTTAGATTTCCTTCATGCAGTCATTATCTGACGTATTTGAGATGTACTTCACACCGTACAGTGTGTGACGCACATTTATGTAGGAGCGCAGGGGCTTTGATGTTCATTTGATCTTCACTTCAATACTGTACCTACAGTAAATAACACCTGCACATCCACATAACTGTGCTGTGTGACACATTGAGGGCATTGTATCTTTTGAGGATCCATAATGAAATTGAATGTGTGAAAGATAAAAAAGCTCAGCTCACATTGCGTAGTATTTTATAGAGATACTGAATGTTATGATGCGTATCAGATGAAAAGGGTTAACAGAAATGTGGAGATGAGCACCTAATTTATTCCATTTATCTCTGATGTGAGCGATGCCATGGTTACTGTAGGAGGAGTCAGGAAGAGGTGCTGAGTTAAATGCTTTCAGTGGCTGAGGAGAGGGTGAAAAGAGAAAGAAGGAATGGGAGTGACAGATGATTGGCGTGCAGTGCTTTTATTTCCTCCCTGACTGCAGTCACAAGGGCTTCTTGAACTGGCAAAGCAGCGAAACAGAGAGATAAACATGTGAGAGAGGAGAGTTTGCCGTTTGCCTGTATGTGTGCCCAGGTGTGACCTCTGCACCTGGACCCATACTGTTGCCAATGGCGATGGCCAGTGGCTTAAATTTTACATGTGGCTCATGAATTATACAGAGCGAGCGTGCAGTAGAGACAGGCAACTGGGAGAAAGGGAGCACAGAGCTGCAAGACAAAAAAAAAAATCTAAAAATGTATTTTTCTGGATATATTCATATTTTTAGAATATGTTATCATATTCACTGTGTTTGCGTGCTGCAGTATAATTAGGAATACTTGGTAATTTTAAATGTGCATGATATTGTTGTTTTCCTGGAAGACCTGGAACATAAGGCTGCTTAATTATTAATTTTTCTTGCTTAGCAGGTGCTTTCATCTCAGGGAGTTGTATTACATGCAGCAGTCCTGTAAAATATTCCATTCATCACACTGAGAGGGAGCCGAGTTCACACTCGGTGCTTCTGTCATGGGCATCCTTCGTTCTCCTCAGGGCATCTCTGTCTTTGAGGAAATGTTGCATACACGTGCCACACACACACCACTGAGGGAACCACCAGCGCAAAAAATTTAACAAGCAATAGAGTGCAAAAGACAGTCACGGACAGAGCAACGTGATCTTCTAGCATAACAAGAGATGGTCGTACTGTTTGACCTCTCAAGGACAGGAAAACAAAATGTGCAGTAGCTGTCAATCACTGAGGTCTGTTTTGGAAAGCTGGCTGTTCTTCTCCTCGTTGCTTGCCTGTTGTTCTGCTGCGGTGGTAGCAGATTTCACAACTTCAACAAGCTGTTCTAATGAGGCTAGCAGGTTAACAATGATACAAATAATTCACAAATACTTGCGAAGTGTGCACCAGGCCCTGCTAAAGTAAGAGCAAAACGTCTGTATCATTGTGTTTGAATGTTTGTGTGTGTGCAGCTGGAGAACCAGGATTCAGTGCGAACTCTATTGAAGCGGACAGAAGCGGAGCTGAACGTGCGTGTGGCCGACGCCCTAAGGAAGCAGGAGGATCCTCTGCAGAGACAGCGCCTCCTGGTGGAGGAGGAGAGACTGAAGTACCTCAACGAGGAGGAGCTCATCATCCAGCAGCTCCAGTTAGTTACATTGTTCAGCAGTGACTGTAGAACAGTATACGGCTGTTGAATTCCCCCTTTTGTTTTTTAATCAATAGTTGTCCTAACATTATTAAAAAGGCTCTATGTAACAGTCTGCATGTATTAATCACTTTTATTTGGCCATATTTGAGCTGAAAAATAAGACAGTCCCCGTCTTTTCTTGGTTTCTCATACAAACCTGTAGACGATTTGTTTAAAGGAGACCTAGTATGCATTTTTTTCGTTTTCTTTCCTTCATTGTTTTATAGAGGTTCTTGTACATAGCCCCCCCCCCCCCAATTCAGTGACTTGACATCACACTTCTTTTTACCACAGCTGCTCTGTTGTTGTTAGCAGTGCTGGCTCAGGCTTGTGTGAGCTGACCAATCAGAGCAGACTGGGCATTTGGGAGGGGCACCCTTAAAGAGACAGGAACTAAAACAGGGTTTCACAGAGGGGAAATACAGTGCTGTCAATGATCGTAACCCAAAATATAATTATGTATCTGAAAATTAGCAGAATATCAAATGGAGCCGGCTAGCATAAATGACCGGCTTCCAGCACACGACAGAAGCTCCACAGAGCCCATTCAATCAAAATAAAAACATATGTGTTTGTACTGTGGCTGCTCCATATGTCAAAAAACAAATCACATTCTGATTAATTGGACAAATATTGCACTTGGATATGAATCACAATCAGTTGGAATGATCATTTCTTGGACCAATATTTTCACTTTTACTAAAGAAAACTATAAAAATAAGGATGATGTGACATCTTTTTAGGTCTGTACCACACAAACTTGTTTCCTTACATCTTGAGAGCACGATTTGTTGGCCAGTGCGTCTCTGCAGCTCTGTGATGCATCACTATAAAGCTGTTTTATCACTGCAATTTGGACATTCCAACTGTCCTTGTAGCGATTTCATATATTTTGATAAATTGTCAAATTTTAACCAATATGAGTGGTTTCTAGGCAGTGTATTAGACATACATGCAGTCATAAGTTGACAGTTATCCGGTTCAAAATGAGTTTTAATCACATATTTCATAATTGCTTCAAACACTCACAGCGAGACACAGTGATAGGATGAAATTGTAACTGTAATTAAGCCAGGCACTGAGCAAGATGCTTATTAAGATCTGAGGTATGAGACAGTCCAGCAGCTAATTGAAGTGACGGCAAAACCAGAGCTGAAAGCTACCTTGAGATTTAATAATAAGATAACTTGCATCTGTCTCATATGTGGAAATGTTCGCTGTGGTAATGATTCCTGGATCTTTTTCTTAGCGGCAGAAGAGTTACTGAATGGCCAGGAGTGGCATTTTGATTGCACACTAATTGGTTGAACTGTAAGATGATCTCTACTAATCAATATCTGTTGCTTAGCTGGGCTAATGGCCAATTAATTCTGGTTTATTATACATGGGACTTTAATTCATTATGTAAGTTAAGGCAGATTTATGTGACACAGGTCTGACCAGAGCAGAGACATTCAATATTAGCTGAACAAATTCATTTGTATTGATTCTCTACTCCACTTTTCCCCTCAGTTGTTGCCTAAAACTTGTAAATACCCGTCCGTCCGTCCATCCATCCTCCTCCAGTTCAGCTGTCCAGAACTCTGCCAGTTGATTTAGAGACAGTTTATTGGCAGAAGTTGTAACCAAACTCAAATGGCATAATTCTGAGATAAATATTCAGTAAAAATGTAAGTGTAGCTGAGGAATCCTGAGTGCTCAGCCTTCTGTCTGTTCCATCTCAGTGACCTGGAGAAATCGGTGGAAGAGATCCAGAAGGAGTCGTCTGTCAACCACAAGCTGGTGACAGTGCAGGAGCTGGAGGAGAAGGCCACGGTTCTGAGAAAGCTGGGAGAAACACTCACAGAGCTGAAAAGTGAGTCACGCTGGCACATTTCACATTCTGTGCACAAAACAGAAAATGCAGTCTTTAACTCTGGCAGACAGTTTATAATGCACTAATTACTCACCAAGGCACTGATTATCTTTTAGTCACCCACAGCTAGTCTGTCAAATCAGTCTCGGATTGCTCAGATAGCTAATTGTCCTAATGAACTGCCTGGCCATTTAAAGTAGTGCAAAATTGTTTTGTTTGATTACAACGAATGGCTTTGACGAGAAGAATCAATTTGTTTGGTGGGAACATAGTGTTGCCTGTGTCACTCTTCTACTCTCTCCTGCAGATCAGTTCCCAGGCCTGCAGAGTAAGATGCGGGTGGTGCTCAGGGTGGAGGTGGAGGCTGTAAAATTCCTGAAAGAGGAGCCACACAGGCTTGATGCCCTGTTGAAACGCTGCAAGACTATAACTGACACCCTCGCCACCATGCGCAAGTATGAATCTGCTCCGACTGAAGGCTTATTAATAATGCTCCCTTTATGTTTGAAAGTCCAAAAAGATACTTCTGTGCGTCATTTATTGTATTGATGTTGAGCAATACAACCACTAGAGGGCGTCACTCAGAGTGAAATTGGTCTAGCGCGGTCCTCAACTCATCCTTCACAACTGTCCACACAACTGTCACATAACTTCCCCTCAAAAAGTTCCACCATTTTTAAAACGTATTCTTCTTGTCCTTTGGTCGTGTCGCTCTTGAACAGTTGGCTACACTGCCACACTGCCACCCTTGACTATCGGAGGTACAGCTCCATTGGTCCCTATTCCTATGCTTTCAGAAAACTTGCAGAAATACGGACAAAATGAACGCAGTGTACTGACAGAAGGCTTCGAGTCTTAAGGAGCGACTGTACATCAGAACCTTTATGCTATATATGTCAGTTAATGCAAGACGCATTGTGACAATTCTAATTTATTTTCCTTGGTGAGTGAAAAGTTTTCAAGTAATGCTATAAGTTCTGATAGAAATGCCTTTGTGTGATAAATTCACTTGCAGTGAATTATGACCAACATTAGCTGACACGAAAGCTTCCCTCTTTGTAATCAATCCGTGGAAGGCTTTTCCATTTGTACCTCTGCCAATGAGATTATGTTTTCACCCCTCTTTGTTTGTGTGTCAGCAGAACCATATAGATTTTCATAAAAGTGGTGGACAGACAGGCCTCTGTCCAAGGAAAATTGATGAGATGTTGTTTATTCAGATCAGAGACTTCCGCCAGAAAACATTAATGTTTGAAGCCAAAGCTCTTAAAACCAGTGACCGTGAGAGACCCAGAGATGATTTAAAATCATAATATATGTCGGAACAAAAGGTTCTGAAAGGTGCATTCAAGCAGCCGTATTTATGTGGCCACTTGGCATTATGACTGCGTGATGAGGGCTTTTTTCAATCACATGAGTAAAGACTTTTTCATTTTATGTTGAGTGTGGACCTTTAAGATGTGCCCTTCAGCATCGTCTATCTCACCATCAGTATTGCATCCAGAAAGCACCTTACTTTCTGAATTAATTAACCTCGGTGTTCAAATGAGCTCATCACATTTATGTTTTTCTCATCTTTATGGGTAAAAGAGAGTTCGAGAAATATTCAGTATTGACAGAGCTTTGCGCCCTTCACAGTTTTTTGAGATTTTTGGATGTTTTTGGCATACGGCAACAGTTGTTTTCCCTTCAAGTCATAAATAATTCATGTTTTAGTTTGTGTTCCATTTCAAATAGTTGATTAATGAATTCATCTTCCATTTCTTCCCAGACAAGCGAATGAGGGGGTGTGGAAGAAGCAGGAAGACTTCTCCAATCCTTCGTCAAAGCACAACGAGGACTTGAGAAAGTTTTCAGACTTTGACATCCCCACCAGCCCACCACTCACCATAAATGACCTTGGGGGAGGCAACAGCCTGTCCAACTGGAGCCCCCACTCCAGTCTCAGCCGTGGCCACGGGAACCCATGTGGTCCTCACAAGGACAATCATCCTCCTGTCCCCCACAAAGGCAAAGCCTTGGAGGAGCTGGAACGCCGTTCTGCTGCTGATAAAGCTTTGTCTGTGGAAGTCCGACTGGTAGGAATTATTTTTGCTGTTTTTTCACCCTTTCTTTCTCTGTTTACACTGCCCGCAAATCATATCGCAGCGTAGCTACATCAGCACTGCAACACTACATTGGCTGTGAGTTAAAGTGTTTAGATCCATCTCTTCACTTCACAGGCAGCAGAGCGGGACTGGGAGGAGAAGCGAGCCAGTTTGACACAGTACAGCGCCCAGGACATCAACCGGTTGCTGGAGGAGACCCAGGCTGAGTTAATGAAGGCTATTCCGGATCTGGACTTTGCTGCCAAGCAGATTAAGCCCTCCTCCAACACACCATCCTCCCAGAACCTCCAGATGGGGGCGGCAACCCAAGAGCACCGCGTTAATAAGCCCCAGCACAAGCTTTCTGGAAAAGAGGGAGGATCCAGGCGTGGCTCTGGTAAGATGGAAAGTTGAGTGCCTCAGTCTGCATCATTACCGTGCATCATTGTCAAAGACTTGACTCCTAAAGGGCTTAGAAAAACTGTTTTGTTTTCAGGGTAACCATGCATTTTTAAATGAATCCATTTAGTTTTCAAAATACTTCAAAAAGCCCTGGAGGTCATCTGATTTTCTCACAAAAATGTTCCCTAGACTGACACAAAACTGGAGATACAGTTTGAATTTTAAGAAGTTGCAATGCAATAAGTCACTTGATAGTAAGCAGGTTTTCCACATGAGAGAATTTTCCTTCATTGTGACAGGGTAAAATGTCACAGTCTGTTTGGAGTTAGTTCATCTCACGTTTCCTAAGGAGGACTGGCTAGGCTAGTGGTCTCAATTGTACCACCTCTGTCTCCAGAGCAATCAAGGCCATTACATATGATATACCTTCCTCCAGACTCTTACAGACGGACAGGTTGTCTTTTATATAATCGTATTACATGTGGCCTAACGATCACACAATGTGACTTTGGATAACATGAGTATGTATAGTTTCTTGTTTAGATTCCAATCCCCATTAAAATCCTCTGTTGGTTGATTTCCAAACACTGTTACGCAATATAAGTAAACACAAGCGATGAGCAAGGAAGAAGTGAAACTTCCATTACCTGCCCCTTTCATAACAATAACATGAGAGAAGAGTAATTTGATTTGGACACTAGTGAGTCTCACAGGTCTGATGAGGGCACTCACCGTTAAGGAAGTGGCCTTCAGAATTGGTCTGGCAGTATACAGTGTTCTCCTGAAGCAAGCCTCAATAAATCCTCTGATAAAGTCACCTGAACTATCTTCACTTGCGACTTGACCGCTTATAAAAGAACTCACATTATCCTCCACGTAATGCCTTCAAATACATCATGGCTTGTTCTAAGAGCACTGTGGACATATTATGCAAGTGTAACTCCTTTCCCAGGATGTCTGAATTTCTTTTTTCTTTTTTTTCCAGATGAGCTGACAGTACCGCGGTATCGCACAGAGAAACCCTCTAAATCTCCTCCTCCTCCCCCACCTAGACGTAGTTTCCCATCTTCTCCAGGTATGACCAGCCGCAGCGGAGAGCCCCTCATTCCTGGAAAAAGTATAAAGGTTAGTCCGTCCTAATAAAGAGAAGGTGATTTGTTGTTTTGTATCCCTAAGGACCACTGTGGTCAGATCAAAACATTGTCAATACACTGGTGTCAGATACGATGAATCTCTTTTTTGTGTTTTCTGATCCTAGAAGTCTGAATCTGAAGAGACTGAAGCCCAGAAGCCTCATGTGAAACTGAGGAGGGCTGTGTCTGAAAATCCTCGTCCTGCATCTACACCTCCCACACTCGCCTCTGGGGACAAGGAGGAAAGAGAGGAGGATAAAATTGCTGCTGAGCTGGAGGTAAACTAAAACATAGGTTGTGCATTATGTTGATTTTATCCTCAGTGGGCTTTTGTTCAATGACTCTTTTTATCATTTATGTTACAATCTGCTTCTGGCTTTGGCGTGCACACACTCTTACAAGCAGACATGCTCACCATCATTACCACATGTTCAAGCAGCAGGTGCCATATGTCGCCCTGCCCCTGGCACTGGGAGAGCCCAGAGATCACATACTGCTCAGTCACACACATCATCACCCAGGGCTCACAGATCACAGCCAGACAGATGGACCCTGATGGCTGCTTGGACTCTGTTTGAGATGGCCTGCCTGAAATTTGATGGAACAGAAAGTCAACTATAACTGACTTGGATTGTTGTTATTCTGTCTTGCAATTGACAGCTTCTGAACCTCCCCTTTTCCCTCTGCAGCTGTTTGAGAGAGCTCCGCTCAGGCTCGCTCTGCCCTCTCCCCTTCCCATGCTTGTTAGTCCTTGCAGCAGGAAAAGTGTTCCCCCGTGCAGACTGAGCCTGTGGCCCTCTGAGGCCTCAGGTACAGAGGTAACACTCTGAGTGCTGTGGATTGGCGCCCTGTTAAGCATCTGTCTCCTTTGGTCTTATCCCTTCTACCACACACAGGAGCTACCAGTTACAGCTCGACCTGCAATCATACCCACTCATGCCCTCCTTCTATCTCTTCAAGCTGACATTTTCACAAACCCTCCCTTCAGCAGATAATATTCCTCACCAATGAATTAACCACAGACACGAGCATGAATATGCAGAATGAAGAGTTTTTTTTTCCTTTCAATCAAGCCTTTTGAAATAATGTGTCAGCTTGCAGTCGGAGAGAAAAGGGAGCAAAAAGTGCAGCTGGTTCTGGTCTATCTATACTGAAAATCAGTTTAGAGTTTAGTCATAAAAATAGTAACACTAGTGTTATGACTGTATCAGTCGTTCACAGGAATGAAAGAGTGTTTTCTGCTGTGGTGTTAAGGTTGATGTGGTGGTGTTTTTCTGCATGTAAGTGCCTTTGTGGACTGCTCTCGACTTGAGAAAGGGCTGCATGTGAGAGACCCCACACGAAACAGTAAGGAGCCCACTCATGTTTACATACTGATAATTATGCCAAGACTGAGTTATCTAGACATACAAGTAAATAAAATCGTTCACTGTTTTCTTTCTTTTTTCCGTTGTTGTCTGATTATGTAGTGTTCTCGCTCAGGAAGTTGTTGGATTGTGCTAAAGCTAAGACCACTTCATTGTGTTTAATTTTAAACCTCAAGTGCTTTCCTCACTTTTAGGGAAGGAACTTCTCTCCTGTCCCCCACATCGTGTTGACAGAGTGTCTTCCATCCGCCTCAGAGGATCCTGTCAGAGATTTAGCAAATGAGAGTCCATCACGAGACTGGACTGGTCATTGCACCCACTACCAGACTCAAATTTCAAAACAAATGGAATCATTTGGAAGCTCTCCTCAGCCAGAGCGAGAGCAGTGTTGTTTTAAAGAGGAAGTTGCCCTGCTGTTGACAGAGCTGGAGGTGAGGGTGATGTCTCCTCTGGAGGCCCAGGAGATCAGCAGGATTACAGGAGAGGCTTTACACACACTGACTGTCTCACCACAGACTAAAGAAGTCTCTGAAGTCCAGCTGAGGGACAGGCCTCTCCTGGTGCTCTTCATGGAGGAAGAAACCGTCGGTCAGGTCTACAGGCGGCTGCATTCCCTTTTGGAGTCATCGAAGCCGGTGCCCAAGCCCAGAATAAAATCCTCCCTCCCCTCAGGCCAGCAGAGCTCTCTGGTAGAGGCTCTGAGGAGAGGGATAGAGACAGGGGACAGGGTGCTGACACTGCAGCACAACACTGAAATCAAGATGATTCCTGGGGTACCGCAGCATTCAGTAAACACTACTACACTGCCCGGTGGGTCAGCCAGCTCTGTTGACAGTCTGTCCAACCAAAACCAGAGGAAAATGAGCGATGATATCAGGCACAGCACCTACAGGAGGCTGGACAGCTTGGAGGAGACAATACGTGAGCTGGAGAACACCTTGATAGAGCTCAGTGGCCATCCAACTGCAGAGCAGCTCTACATTGAGACATGCAACAAAGGCACTCCTGTGCAGACGACAGGCAGCCCGACCTCGGAGACCATGAAGCCTCCAGTCCCACCCAAGCCATCCTCTTTGAGCCCAGCATCGATCCAGGTTCATTTCTTACACCTGCTGTGCAGAATCCTGCTCTGACACAGCATGCTCTATTTCCTTTCCTCACTGCTTCTCTCCGCGTGACTGTTGGATCTTTACTTTCAAGCTTCTGATGTCTGCTCCCTGACTAAATCAGCATCTGATTGTTTTTGAAATTGAAAATATGCAAAGGGGACAGACAACAGACTTCCTCCATACTTGTATGTTCTGTGATTAGTGCTGGAGCTGCAGTCCTGCTGAGCCCGGAGTTGTTGTTTCTGCCTGTATATCTAGCCAATTTTGCTTTTTGTTTTGTCCAATGGACAGTTAAATAAACACATAGATCATACAAATATATCTAATTTCCTTTTCCTGTTTCTCATATATAATTGTCATCGCTGAAAATAATGTCTTCCTGTCTGTTCTGTCTTAAATTCACTCTCTCTCTCTCAGAGATTGGTTTAATTCATATTGTACGCACTGTGCACACATCAAGAGTTACTTGGTGAATTCGTCTTTTCAGAACACATTAAGACATAAAAATATCAACTTCATCATCAGTCTTCCTTAAAACCAGTAGGAGACCGTAAATGTATCTATACCCAAGCCAAAAATCACTTCTAATACACTTCTTGATAATACCTGGTGACCACTTGTTGAACTCTATTACAAGATATTGCGAGTAGCCCACTTTCGACTGACCTCTAGGTGACCGTAACACAATGAAAGATTAGTTTTAATCAAAAGACTTCCTGTGTCAGCTGCCACTCCCGTGAGGTGTCTTGACAGGTTGCGTAGTATTCCCTTTTGCTCTAAATGTAGGCTCCCACTCAGGGAAAGGACTGCAATACTTGACAGTCACACTGTCATGGTGAGTTTCAGCCCTCTGATGTAGAGCCAGGGAATATTCCCATGGGCATGGCTGAGGATTACAGAGTCTTCACACATTATTTCATCACTCCAACTTCAACCACGTTCATCATTTCAACATGATGAACTCTTGTCCAATGTTTGCACTTCTACTCACCTAATTTACACTGACTAGTGGCATGCCTTCAAACCCCATTACAGTTCAGTTCTTAATTAGAATATGGATGTATCCATCATGCATTAAATGTATTGTATATTTTATGTCTACATTCAGCTTCATATCAAGAGAAAAAAGGACAAAAGGAAGAGGTTTCCAGGTGTCTTTGCCTTGGACAACTGTAGCAGAAAAAGATTGCCATTTGACGTTACTGCCTTTAATCTTCTATTAGTTTTCTTTTCAGCTAATGTCTCTGTGTGCACAAGAAGCACAGCTGGATTGAAAGCCGACTGAATATCTATTTGTTTTTGTGCGTATTAGAGACAGTCGACAGAGTAACTCAGCAGGAAAGATCATTAAGCACACTGTCTCACGGATCCTGCGGTGAGGCTAGGCTACGCAACATCAGTTTTGATGCTGAGTTTATATATTCCCGTCTTTGTCATTTTCTGCTGATCGACGGTGAAAGTCTTTGAAGTGTATTATTCAGTTTTATCAACTACAAGCTCTGATCTTAAAAACCCCATTGGTCTCGGGAGACAGACAAGCTGTAACTCTGCACTCTGAGTTGATGTGTGTGTGTCAGAGGCGTAAACTAAGGGCACCGAAGAGGAGAAATTAAATGTGCGATCATGTACTATGTGAACATGGTCTGATTCACACCTCTCCTCTCTCCTCCCTCCTCTCCTCTCCTCTCCTCTCAGGGAGGACATACCAGCATTGGCAAGGTTCTCCAGTCATCAGCTGCCTCCAAACTGAAGCACCTGCAGCAGAACAGTACAGACAAGACTAAGAGTGGCAAACGAGAGGACTTCCTGAAGACCCAGGGCCAGCAGCAGGTATCGTATTTATATTTAGCCCTCTCGGGGCCAATGCACGCTTGATCTTGCAGCGCCTGTGCAGACGGGACTGTACGGTACTTTCCAGACACTCTCAGTATTGGTTTCCTTTGTTGCTGATGGCACCCAAGGCCATAACCATTCTCACTTATTAAACAAAGGGGTGAAAAAAGAATTTCATAAAAGTAAAGATGGCAATTACGAAAAAAAGAAAAAAGACCTTGCATTTTATTATGCCCTCTGAATCTGGGGAAAAGAGGCAATGATCTGTGCCGGCTATAAATTAAGAAAGATTGGACAGAATATTCTTTCTTGGACGTGGAGTTTTTGATTTTTCTCTTTATATAGAAATGTGTTACAGGTCCAGTGTGTCGGATTTAGTTGTAAAAAGTGGTGGGAAATGGTGAACTTGCAGAGGACCTGCTCCCTCTGTCGATGTAAAGGTTAGTTCTAAGTTACAAAAAAAACAACAATTGTCAGTTTTGGGTGATTATACACTAATAAAAACACAATTTTGAATATATGTTTTTTGTCATTTCTGTCAATAGATTCCCTTAAAGCCCCCTCTCCAGTGTATTTTGGCATTTGTGTTTTTTTCATAGTCCTTTCCTGACAATGATAATCACCCACATGTACTACTATAAACCATACCCCCATTCTCTATTTCAGAGAGTATGTCAGCCATTTAATAGGAAGAAAAACTGACTAGAGGTGGGCTTTAAATCCAACACACTGGACCTTTAAAAGGTGGCAGAACCTTTACACACCTTCAGAGAGCATCGGAACCTCTGCCAGCTGTCAGTCTGCAGAATAGCCATGCAGCCCCTCTGCGTTTTACACACCAGATCAAGCATAAATCACCATCACTCTTCACCTCCACTCAGTCCTCTTTTGCCCCACAGAACCTCTGCACATCCCCATCGTGCTCCACTCCTTAGTTTACATTTCACACAAGTTTTATTTTTTTTTTTAATATATCAGCTTATTCAGTGGCCACAATTATCTGAATTTAAAAACAGTTTCAGGCTAATGATCGTGAATTGTTTGACGGCGCTTTATTGTGCAGGTCTCATTACCATGGGTTTGTTGAAATAGATCAAAGGAATCCTCCGCAGGCCTTTTGTCCCACAGAGAGATGTGTGTCGAACAGGTTACAGGAGTGGAGGATTAGTGCCTCAATTACATAAACTGTGTTTTTGTGTCTGAAAGTCTTAAGCTATCTCTAATTATAGTGTATAAACCCATTAAAACATATAAAAACACCTTTGCGTAGTGGTATCTTTATCCATAAACAAATGAGATGACAAATTATCTTAGGGAACACAAAATATTGTTGAAGTCTGTAGCCTTTTATATTTAAGTATAACGGGAATTACTGACTGAAGTTAAATTTCAGAAAACTTACAAACTTCTCCTGACGCCTCTATCTATACATTTGTTGTCACACATTTTCCCTGGCCAAGGCTCTACATGGGTTTTTTTTTTTTGGGTTTTAATTTGCCTGTATTTTAGTGTTATCAGGTATAGGCCCCATAAGGATGCTCAATGGCCTCTGGAGGTGAGGAAATTAAACTGTTGAAGCATGTCAGTCCAGTAAAGCCAAGAGAAGATTTTTTTTTTTGCACCATGCCAGTGCACAGGAGGTGCAGAAAAAAAAGCTTAATGTCAATGTAATTTGAAAAATAACAGGAGCAGTGAAGTGAAAATAAACCTCCATACCCCTGCAGAATTCGACAGAGCATTCAGACACAAATTCAGTCCTGAAGATTGCAGACAAATGAATGTGTTAGGCAGAGAGGAAGAGATAGACGAGATGGGGAGAGTAATGGCACTTTGGCCGCCTCAGACCGAGGAAGATTGGGAGGAATCTCTGCGGTGCCGTGCAATAATCGCCCCTTGAGTCACTGGCAATCACTGATTATTCAGGATGAAGAGGAAAGTCCTCATTTCCCCACCATTAAGTCTTTCACGTTTCCGATTTTTTATGTCTCCTTCCTTCTTCCGCATTCTGTACTCTGCAATTTATCTACGCTCACCCTTTTTTCCTTTTCACTCTGCTCTCGTCGGTCTCTCTCTTTCCCCGTTATTTTGAAGGCTGAGTGAATTCCTACACTTGTGTACTGAAAGAAAAATTAATCCCATTATTTCAGTGTGACACTCACACACGGCACACTGTCTTTGTCCACAAAGTGTTCAAAACAGTCAGTGTGAAGAGAAGCTGTATGTGTGAAAGCGCTATCCTCAGAGGGACAGTGGACAGTCAAAGCTAATTGTCAGCGTGGGAAGTCGGTGCCAAGCCGTTTAGGGTGGCAACACAGCACAACTGCATGACTAATAACAAATAGAAACAAAGAACTGTCTCACTTTAACCAAGAGAATAAACTGTCAGCTGTGGCAGGTGTCAGAATTAGATGAGAAGAAGGCAAAACACTCCCTACTTGCTTCTCATCCCTCAAAAATGCAATGCTTATGTTTCAATCACAAGTCTTGCAGTATTTTCTTTTTTTTACTTTCTGTTGCATTTTGAAGTATGAGGTGCAAGTAGTCCGATTGTTAACCAGTAGGTAAATGTTTGGAAAGATTTTCCCATTCCAAAAAAACAAGCTCAGGACATTTGTTAGGAAAGGTGAGCACTCTCAATGAGAATTGGTATCATCATTAATTCTACTGAAGCAGATGCACAATCCAAACTTGTAAGGGGCCCCAAAGTGTTCAAGATTAAATTTGCATTAAATAAATTCACATTATGAAATATGAAAACATTTTGTAAAAAGAAAAGGGAAATATCTATCTTAGCCAGTTAATTAAGAAACTATCTTGCAACTATGAACACTAAACAAAGACACAAAGACAAGCATCCAATCTATCCTCCTCGTCGGATAACTCAATGGGGTTTTGATCCTGGATTATAATTTTGTGTATAACTGAAGAGACAGTGTTGATGGCAGCAGTTAGCATAATTGCCTGATTCGTTTAAAGTTACTTGAGCCACATTTTGAACCCAAAGAGAAAGACAAACAACGATGTGAAGCTCAAAAAGACGAGGACTCTCGCTCTCTGCCAACTAGAGCTAACTAACGATGCTAACGCTGACTTTTGATGCTCTGTCTCTCTCACGTTGATGCCGAGGAATAACTGATGCTCACAAAGTTCAAAAGCTAAAGAGGTTTAGTAGCTGCGTCCTGTGTTTCTTTACCATAACATCTTCTAGTTGGCTGAATTAACATCATCTTTTGCCTTACTTAACGGAAGCTAGCTTGCTACAGTAGATCTGGTAGTAATTGCTGTGCTTCCTTGGGGTCATGTTATATCGTCCTGAAGAAGTACTGAGAGTATAAAGTAATTGACTAATTATAAGTCATCTTTGGAGCAAAAAAGACACAATTTTACTTTGAGAGGAAGTGTCCGTGATTAAATAGAAATGATGTACCATTACATTCTGATATTAAGATAATCAATGAGGAAATAACATCACATAATAATGAGATGAGTTTTGATCTTTTCTTCAATTATACATTTGGTGTGATTTATTCATGTGATTAATTATTATGTCTTTTTTATTTATTTAAGATTGAACACTTTGGGGATCCTTAAACTGTTAACCATGCAGTGCCATGTACTGCAGCATGAGATGGGTGGGAATAAAACCAACACAAATATTTTAGCGCCCTGCTCAAACCTTAATGAATCACGATGCTGAGAATCTAGCGCTATTTCACTGGTTCCCACAAGCTGTTACATTTGAAGTTACTCCTTCTTGGTCAGATTCCCAAAAGTCTTTAAAGTCAAACCATGAAAACAGCATGAATCTTGATTATTCATTACAGATGGATGGAGAGAAAAAACTGTCTGCTGAATCGTTTTTAAAAAATTCAATATGATGAAACAGCTGAGCATGGACTAACACTGCAAAAACATGCTGATTATCCGCAGCTCATCTCATCAAATTATTAAGGTGGATGGCTCGCTTGTATAAGAGCTGATGAAGAATTTTTGCCAACTCTATTTTCTCTTCATCAGTTGTGATTTTCAACCCTTTAGTGCTCGTGATCCGTGTGAAGATAAATCCCAATTACTGCCCCTAAAATATTGAATATAAGCTGCGACTAAAAAGTTATAAGTTAAAGGTTTTATGTCTTAATATGGAGCTGTTAGCCAAAAATAATTCACTTTTGAGCCACTACGGTTCACAGTTCACCCTCAAACACACACTTTTGACTGATATTGTTGTTCTGACTATCAGACGTGCCCACCTTGGGTGACCTCTCTTCTTCTCGGCTCACAGATGAAGGTAAAGGCTTCTATTCTCTTAAACCTTTCCTGGACATAATTCCCTAAACGTGACCCCAAACTTTTACCCTCCCTCCATTTCCTGTTGGTGTTTTCTCTTTTGTTTCTTCTGGCCGAATGATAATTGACATTTCTAAGGTGTTTTGAAGGCGCGCACCACTCTAGAGTCACTCAGTTGTCTACTACCTCCTCCAAACCCGGCTAGTATATGAATAAATCTAAATATATCAATACCTCTAGCATCCATGGCATTATCTGCACAATGATGATGACATTTCCCAGCGGTTCAGATGAATGGCAGCTTGTGCATATTAACATGTTATGAAAGCCAGCTGGATAGACAGCTAAAGATTTTAAGACTTCACTGGGTACCATCTGCAATCAGCTAAAACAAGATGCACTGGCACCACTTTTTGGTTTCATGTGTGTCCCGCGTTAAGTTTTGCCAATTCACAGCTTTTTTATTTTCAGCAAGATAAAATAATCTGGCTGAACGAACAGCTAGTCATAATTTTCGATTTTGGGGTTGCAAAAGCTGAATTTTAGATCAGATTTAAAACGTTTTAAAGAGTAGATTTCCAGGCTACCCAGGGTCACCTTCCCGGACACGCCGCTGCAAATCCAACTAAACTTGATTATTGGAGCATGAAAATGGCATTAATGTTCACAGCATCAGGTTTTTTGTCAGCTCTGGCTCTGATGGTATCTGTGTTTGTTAATTGCGGCTGTTAAAATTAACAGAGCCTTTGTGATGGCGCTGTGCGCCGGCCCGTCTGCTCACCACAGCTTCACTCAGAGGTATTAGAGCATTTCAGGCATGGGGATCCTTCAAATCAGTGTACTGGATAAGAACAGACAGTTCAAAGCCACAATTTCTCCCCGTTTGCTTTGGCACAGATCAAGGAGGGCATGACAATGTGAATCACTTTCACGCTGCAAAACCCTATTTCCATTTCCCATTTGGCCTCTTATTACTTCTGGCGGTAAAACAGGCTAGTTAAAGGTGCCGGGCACGAGGTGGGGTGCTGTGAAGACCCATCCTGGGAGGCTGTCGTTTGGCAGGCAGCTCTGGGTGGATGAGATGAAGGGCGGCTTCTCTTCCGCACTCACAGACCAGAATAAATGTGTCGGCCAGGCTTGAGAGGAGTTCCTGAAGCAGAAGGAACAGCCCCGCACTCCGGGGACGGTTGGCAGCACAGGCTCTGGAACTGCAACAGAGCAGGTGAAAGCCTCCCAGCAGCGCAGTCTAGACTAGCACACCTGCTCTCCTTTCAAACAGAACTAATCCCCATAATCCCTGAATAAACACATTTTAGAACTTTGAGAGCCACCACAAAAAACACTCCTGTTGCGTCTCATGAAAAACGTAAATAAAACTTCCCTTAAGTGTAAACATGTTGGTATATAGTATAGTAGCAGTATAGTTTGGCTCTTTGAAACACATTCTGGCTCTTATCTCACTCTGTCACCAGCTGTCTACTCTCTGCTCTCCAAACTGTGTCTGTGAGGTGCATTCATTTTAGCTCCACCTGCAAAAGAGAGACGAATATCTGTTGTAAATGTGTTTCCCCACAAGTCTCTTACTGTTGGAACAGTGCCATCTACTGACGCATTCCAGCATTACAGGAATGGACTTCACGTGTGATGCTTTCTGTCCATCAGGATATTTTGCATGTTTTAATGAGTTAATATCATTAAAACGTGTCGAAATAAAAGGTGGTCAACACCAGTGGGATCTGCAGTATCACTTAGTGTTGCACCCTATGACAGAAGGTGTGTTTATCAATGGTTTAGTCATCATGCGTAGATGGCAGCCTGTCTCATGGCTTGCATCACACATGCTGACATCAACCTGAATAACGATCTCCTGTGTTTGTCTCTTGTTCTGTTTCCCATCCCCCCCCCCACTACACGTCTCTTCTGACACTTGTTCCTGCGGCTAACCTCACCCACCCCGTCACCCTGTGTGAACCTGTGCCTGCCCACCTACTGTACCCGTGACCCTGCAGCAGTGAGCGACCTGTCCGTGTCCAGCCTCTTCAGCTTCCTCCTCCTCCTCTTCACCCGTCTAGAGAGCTACACACACATCCTTCCGCACCCCCCCCCACGTTACGTCATCAGCTTCTCTCCAAACTCCTCACTGAACCCCAATCTGTGTGCATTTGTGGATGTGTGTGAGCGAGAATGCGTGCGCGTGCAAGCATGCATGCACGGGCATGTTTGACTGTAATAGTAGGGGAAGGTGCTGCAGGGGACAGTGCCCAGCCAATTTTAAGACTTTAATTTTTCATGATTTCCTCTTTGATCCCTGAAAACCTCCCCTCCCCCCTCCTGTCTTCTGTGTCCCTGCTCTACCTGAAGGCCTTGGGGACCCACAGCACCAGTGGCAGTATTGAGCCCTGCCTCCTCAAAACCAGTATTTTCTCAGGCCGAGTGCCCTCTCCTGCAGCGTTTGCCCCTGGCCTGAGAAAGTACCCCCAGGAGGGGGCAATTCCCTCCCTGACAGCCTCCTCCAGCCAAGCGAAGGCCCTCCTGGCGAGCCTCTCCGCCTCTGGCCTGAATGCTGAGGCCCTGCTCCTCTCCTCCACCCTCCGTCATCACCGCCTTCTACGTGAGCAGCGAGCCTCCTCATTGCCTCTGCCCAGCAGCCAGTCCTCCTCCCCTACTCCCCCTGCTACCCCCTCGTCCTCCTCCTCTTCACCCACCACCCCGACTCCCTCCCTTTCTCCCTCCTCTCCAAACCCTTTGAGTTCCCTCACCCTTGCTTCTGCGGTTCTCAAGAGCAGGGCTTGTAGCCTTGACAGCTCCAGTCTCAACAGCTGCAGGGAGGCTGGCAGCGAGCCTGTGAATAAGGACCTCTCCCCTGGCAGCTCTCATTGATGAAGAGGAGGAGGAGGTCATGGGAGAATTGAAGCACCATCACATCATGAACATTAAAAAGAAAATGACTATATTAAGGAAAATTCCAGCATTTTCACATTTTCTTTCAGGACTTTTTAGCTTTTTCTTTGTCTTCTTTTGGCCTCAACCCAGTATGCAGAGACTTCATATTCCCATGGCAAGAACTACCCTATTGTAAATGGAGTCACAATGTTCTTCTTGGACAAGTTTCCTACTTTTAATCTTCTGTTCCATAGTTCACAACTGCGGTCCACCCACACAGTCATACTGCCAGTTTGCAAGATAGAGAGCGCACAAATGGGCCTCCCCTCCAACCTGCTATAAACTGATGTGGTCTGGATGGATTTACTGACAGTAGCCAGTCTCATTTATACCATCACTCAGTAGAGGAGTAGGTAAAACAATTCTAGTCTTTTGTCATAGAAAATGGAGCTGCAATAATCGCCTAGTGAGTCCAGTAATTGCGTCTGTTCAGGATAATGTTGCTCTCGCTTACCTGCATCACCTGACAGACTGCGAGGCTGCTCAGAAAAAAGAAAAAAAAATCAAGAGTATATCGAGGTGATGATTGTGGTTTCAAACTGTTTTGTGTTAAAAGGCCATTTGTGGATTTTCTTGCATCACCTGTGTTTTAATCTCTGAACTGGTGCTATATTTTCCCCTCTGTTTGTACAGACTGTGTAACGAGTTTACATGATCGCCCCCCACTCCCTGATCTTTGACCCGCGCTGTCTGACGGTCTGCTTTGAATTCATGTCACATGGTTTGAATATTTATGAGCATCCCCTACAAAATGAAATCCTTGCACCGAAAAAATAGGAGCGATTATAGAAAATAAGTCCCATTTCGATTTACAGTGTATTCATAAAAAAGCACATTGTAGTGAGGAGCACACTTCTATATAGAATAGAACCAGGAGGCACAGTTACACAAACAGAAGGGAAAAACGCAAAATGTTGAATTGTATACAAATGTTGAATTTCTGTATCTGTGTACTGACTAGTTAATTATGACAATCAGGATGTTTCCGCTGTAGCATCTCTCTGGCGTTTTAGCACCTGACATCAAAAAAACCTTCCCAAAGACTCAAGCACACACAGTGATAACACACATTCTGCCACACATGCACTTGTAAAGCCAAGCTGTTTGTACTGTAGAAGCACAGACTCTTCTAGTTTGTTTTTTTTTGTTTGTTTCTTGTGCGATGATTCATCTTTAAGTCACATCTGTCGCACCGGTGATAAAGAGCACTCTGGTGAAAATATGCCACGCGGACCAGAACATGATTTCACCCTTTAAGGAACCTGATCTACAGAGTGACAGATCAAGTAGTTTCTTTTTGGGACTCTTGTTTCTTTTGAACTCCAAAGTTAATTTGCTGGGAAGCAGCTTTCAAAGTTAGAATAGACATGTAGGAGATGATACGTCCTTTGAACTGGAGCAAAATGTATCTCTCCCTGCAGCAAAGTGATCATACTTCAGCGTCTATGACACTGTTTTCAACTAAGATAAAGAATATCAGCACATATAAAAGGGACAATTCACTCCTCAATCAAAAATACATATTTTCCCTTTATCCGTAGTGCTGTTTATCCATCTAGAGACAGGATGCATCTATTCATGGACAAGAGGCTAGCTAACTAAGCTAGCTGCCTTTACAGCGTAGCTCAGCATTTTATGGATTGATTGGTTGCCTTTGTTAACCCGTATAGGTCTGGTTGTATCCGTTTCTCTTGTAGTTCTGATAAGTCAGTTTTATAAATTGTAGTTTTAGTAAACACACCGACCTCATCTGCCTCCTTCCTGGTCTGCTGCCACTCCCCTCACAGGGGAGGTATGTTTACCGGGGAAGCTATTTGTTGGGTTGTTTGTTTTACAAAACATCTGCAAGAAAAACAGACATAACCTGTTAACGTCAGACAAACACTGAACATGCAGTTAGAAAATATTACATAAGCTATTTAATTCTTAACTCATTTCTGTTGTGGTTAACCACTAAATTCATTGTATCCCTCTAGCTGTCCAGCAGACTACCAGCGCCACGATAATCTGTTTTTATTGTTTCTTCGAAGGCGCTTGCGAGCACACACCTCTTATCCATGAGTAGATGCACGCCCCCTTCTTTGTGGTGATACGGTAGATAGAAAAACAAACTGCTCACAGCAAGGTCCGTGGATTATCTTGAGTAGTCGTGTCATGATTACTTGGAAGAGTCATTGCTGTTGAGTTTTTCAAATGTGTTTTTTTTTATTTATTTATTTATTTTTTTGCTGCTGCTTTGAGCACCACAAGCTGAGTGCCATCTGGTTCAATTCTACTAAACAGAATATGCCAATATCTCAAAACTCACACCAAGACAATCTCTAGATGGATAAATTCTGTAGCACTACAGGTAAGAGGAGAAATATCTTTTTTTGATTTTGGGGTGAACTGCCCCTTTACGATTCAGATGTATTTTGACTCCTGAGAGGAGAATAAAGAAAGCACAGTTTCCTCTCGCACACATGACCCTTCCTCTAATTCTGACCTTGTAGATCTGGTTAACAATGACAAGCACAAAGCTACAAATGTTTCCTGAAACACCCCGCCAATTTGGTATACTGTTAGATTACCACTTCTGCTGTTGCCTCATTTGGTTTTATTACCTGCATGTTGAAACATGAAACATTTATGAATGTTAGGCCTTTGGTGTGCCTTAACGACAGCAGCTGAAGTTATTATTTAAAGCACATCAAAGGCCTGTCAGTGATTCCCTAAGTGTAACCCCTGAAGCTCCCTGTTCTGTGTTATTGCCTTAAGGCTGCCCACTGGGGAGGTGACGAGGTTGAAACGGACACACAGAGAAGAAGTGAGATTTCGTTCAGCCGTTCTCTAGAATGACTGTGTGGAAAGTGATTTTTTTTTTCGTGGCGTTGAGATTAAAACGTGCGAAAAGGGGCCGGTGTCAAAGTGTCGGACAGCCTGAGGAGAGGGGATTAGTTTGGGGACGTGTGTTTGAAGGCTACTTTAATAAGGCCGGCTTTGACTTGCCTTGTCTCTATTGAGAGCGCTTGTGATATAAAAGACCCAAAGAGATGAGAGGAAAGGTCTGACAGTCACAGAGCCATTAAGCGGCTGTTCTTTCCCTGCCCCTCTCACTTTGCTCTGTCTTTGGTGTGTGGAGGTTATCTTAGGATAGAATTTGATGGGCCTCAATTTATGAACAGTAACAGTGTGTGCAATATGTAATTAGCACTCTTTTACCGAGGCAGCGCTCTTTGCCTTTCAGAATAGCCTCTGCAAGGACCTGTTACCATGTTTTTCCCAGTGCCTCTAAGACTTTGTTCTTGCCCGAAATCCCCCTGGTGGATCTTGTGTTACAGTATTAGATCAGCAGCAACGACAGAACGACACTTTTTACCCAAAGAAGAGGCTGTGGCCTTGTCTCGTTCCCGTTTTTTTTGTTTTTTGCAAGAAAAAAGAAAACAGCACTTGAAATGCAAACTGTGTCAGGTTGCGGCGGTGACATTTGACTAAACACTCCCCGAGCTCTAACAATGTGCACAACTGCAAAGCTCACAGCGCAGTGAATTAAGACTCACCCTGGGTGCTCTGTAGCTCTGCCAGGCAGGTTCAAGCCTTGGGTTTCATATTGAGTGAAGTCAAATGAAAGAAATTCACTTACTCATGCCGTTCCACACTCAAATCCATAACTCTGCGAGTTATATTTGCTGCATTTGCGTCTGGTGAGCGTTGGGGAGGAAGTATTCACGCCTGGCTGCTTTCCCCAAGTTAAGTCTGAGATGAAACCTCCCAGAATTGCGTGACAGTGCTCTCTGGAATGACTTCTTCTTTTTTTTTTTTTCTCAAAGACAAGTGTTAGCGGGCTGTGATTTCAACATGGCTGGAGGCTCAGAGGGCATGTCCAAGACACACTCATAGAGGATGCCCCCTGGCAATCAGAAAAACTCATGCAAACTTGAACTCAAACATAGAAGAAATATACATATATAAATATATCTAAGTGAGATGTTTGTGTATGATATTATAATTGTGAAGAAAAGTGTGATATATATATAGGCCTAGATTAAATAATATACTGTAAAATTTCATCATCTCTTCAGTTTTATATATTAGTGACCATTTTGTACAGATCTTTTTCTTTTTTTATTAATTCATTGACAGAGATATTACATTTCACACTGAGATTATTTATTCATACACAGAACATTTTTATATTTGTTTAAGAATATCTGTATAGATAACAGTTAGCCTCTGTAATATACACTGAAGTTCATTTTTAAATTCCAGGCTTTTCTTTTTACGAACACTGAGTTAGACTTTATGTGATTTTTTTGATTCATGAAAAGCTTGTCCCTGAAAACGCTTGTCCAGCTCGACTGCACCTTTGCCTCCTTACGTGAACGGTCACTATTGAGGTGTAAGATGCTGGACCAGTGCCTGTGCTTGGGGGCTTATTTTGCTACTATCTTTCATTTTTGTTTTTTAGGGGTTGTTTTCTGTACCTGTGTTTTGTTGTTTTGTTTTTTTTCTTTTGGTTTCACCCCATCCTGTATTTGCATTCCAGCTGGTATTGGTGAATCTGAGACAGTCGCAAACACAGATATTGTGGCGACTACTGTGAAATGGGCTCGAAGGCTTCACACGGAGCCTTGCTGCTTTGAGAAAAGGATGTTAAACGGCTTTAATTTTGCTCTGTGTCATGTTTGCATGTTGAACAGGAGTGGTGGAAAATGTGAATGTGGATGCTCGGTGTAAAAGCGTTCCGAGACGACAGGTTCTTTAATCGCTACAGACGGTGGAAAAATTCATTTTGTTGCTTCTTCATTTCCAGTTATTGCACCGAGTGGCTTTAAGTAGCAGTTAAGCTCAACCACAGAAGTTGTTAAAACCACCACAACGGAGCAGTAAGGGAACTACATGGAGTCGTACGAATTCAAAGTTTTATCTTCTTCTTTGCCATTCTCTTTTTTTTATATAATGAACCTACATTCTGTAGTATGTATATGAGGTTTTTACATGAATGTGTGGATGTTCAAAAATCTTGGCATCAAAAAGTAGAAAAACAAAAATTGACTTGTAAATAGGCCGAGTCATTCCTAGCGAGTTCGAAAAATTGTTATGTCCAAAGAAGATGTTTTATTAATAAACTATGACGACGGGATACAAAAGGTATATACAAAACAATGCATGTATAGTCTCAAGCAATCGCACGGTGCAGTCGAAAAAAAAATGTTGTCTATGTTTTCTCAAAAAAATGAGAAAGAGAGAAAGAAGACGAGCGGTTCTGAAGTGTGTTAAAAGGTTTAATAACATGAAGAATGAGATGTTTTTTTTGGTATCTGTGACACAGGCATGTTCAGTCTTACTGTGTTGTTATGTGACGATGACGATGGCGATGAAGATAGTTGGCAGAGAGGGTTGAATGTCTAAGACGGAAATTCAGAGTGCTTGAAGGCAGCCCAACCAGAGAAGTCACCGGTGAGTGGTGTACTCTTTCCACAGAGTGATTCTCCCATTTGTAGAGTAGTGTGATATAAGAACAAAAATAATAAACAGAAAATAGATCTATAATATAATGATATATAAAATTTAAAAGCCTACTGATACTGGAGATAACTAATTTATCAGTGTGGATGCCATGATATTCTGTGAGAAATGTGTGTGTTTTTCCTGTGAGAAGACAGCAGGCAGCTGAACCTGCCTCCTTTTGTACATAACTTGCTGTGATTGTGTGTCCAATAAAGTGCAGCTCTCTTGTACAGTGGCGGCGTCTGATCTTGCTTTATAATGACTTGTTTGAATCTGGAATCAAGTGCGTGGATGTTAGAAAAACTCAATTGAAAGCTACTTAAAATGATATAAATCTAAAACATTAAATGTATTTACTTTTGTGTTTGGTTTAGGATTTAGAGAGCCTCCTCTACCAGGTAGTCACACACACTCACATCTGGGCTCATGCAGGCTTGCTCATGTTCATTAAGCGTTTATCACGTTCAATAAAACATGATCACTGTCCCTGGTGTGTAGTCGGTCTGTAAAATTTACTACATCATTTCACACCATGTTAAAATGCTCATCAGATATATTTATCACGACTTGGTAACGATGTACAGTTCAGCGGCAGCTCTCTGATCTAAAACCAAGTGCCTTAAAAGCCATTTACTGCTCAATCCCATACCGATGGAACGGTGTTCCACAAACCATTTCTGGAGCTTCACAGCAAAACAGCCTTTCAGCATACTCCAAAACAACTGAAGTAGATGAGGACTTGTTTCACAATGTGTAAAAACAGCCCCCAAAAAACATAAAATTGCTCCATACAGCTTGTTCGATGTAATCCAAGTCTGTAGAAGCACAGCCATTTTTGGTCGGGAATATTCACTGTAGCTGCTAAGCTAAAAGCGTTAGCATGCACCCTGTCTGAAGTGAGTTCACGAGCTCAAAGGGTGTACAGAAAATATTGTTGGATCGCCTGGCTTCTGGAGGACTTGGACTACACCGAATGAGCTGTATGGAGCCTTTTATGTTTTTCTTTCTGTTGGTCCCAGATGACTTCAGTTGTTTAGGAGAATGCTCCAGATGTTTTTCGTGGACAATGAAACTTCACTCGACTTTCTATCAGCACGAGGGCGAGGCGATAATGAAGGAATTTTCATTTTTGGGTGAACTTCTTTAAATACAAATGGCGGCAAATTGAACTGCGAGGCGCTGAAATAAAAACTCTTTCCAACTTATAATATATAAACTCAAATGATACAACAATATAGATTTAAATGAAATACATTTGATGAGTAAAGGTTTTCTGTTCAAAAAGGTAACTTGTGTTTTCTTATTTGAAAAGTAATCGATTAGTTTTTGATTACTTTTTTATAATATCCCCACTCATACAGATGAGTCGTGTCGTCAGGAACAGAAAATGTGTTTTGCATCACATGTCGGGTGAAAGCTCTCGTTTTGTGGAAGAAAATACAAAAACAAACAATGGTTAAAAAATAGCTTTATTTTCAAATAAAATCATGATTTTTTTTTAATTATTATTATTCAGGCAACAACACTATAAACCGTAGAGCATACAAAAAGGTCACGAGGTGCCATAAAAATAATCAAATTGTTTTTAAACAAGATTTGGAATCAAATTCATGGACGGTTAAAAAACATCAAATAGTTCCATCTTAAATTCTATTTACATGACAAATTCACACTAAAATGTGATTTTAAATTCACACTAAAATGTTGCCAAAGATACACACTAACTATATGTTTTGATATACTGTATATACAGAACGTTTTAAAGCTTGTTCTTCTGTCTGTATGTTTGAATGTGATTCCAGTTAAATTTGTAAAAAGGTTCTCAGACCAGCCATAGCTCAGGTCTCCTGCCGCTGTGCCGGCCGCCGACCGTCCCCCCGTCTGAATGGTGTGTTCCTCAAATCTGAAGCAGAGCGAAGAGTTTCATCAACACGAAAATATCAAACATGCCGCAGCACACATGTTTAAAATACCACAATGTGACTCCTGGAGTAAAGAATCCCGTTACTGTACCTGTGATGATGTCCTCCAGGGCGCCGTCCTTCCCTTCGCGTACCTGCGGCTTCTGCCTCTTCTTCAGCTCGGCTATCAGGTCCATCTGGGGCATCTTAGGCATCATTGGACCCTAGAAAAAGACGCAAATAGATTCACGCTGTATCAGGTATTTCTGAGAAGACTACATAAACCATTAAAAAACAAAAATCTCTACTTTCTTGCTACCTTTTGCGCCCCAGCCTTGCTCGGAGACGGCTCTTTTTCCTCAGTGCTCTCACGCTCCATCTTCTTCTTCTGCTCGATCTCCTGCTGTGCAGTCTGGGTTTAATCAAGGGGGGAAAACAAATGATTAAGACGTAATGCAGCGATGGTAATGGCTAAATATCAGAAACCAGCCACATGTGTGCTCACCTTGTAGCCCTTTATGAAACGTCCAAACAGCGGGAAGAACATGGAAGGCTGCGTGGTTTTGGGGTTCTCTCCGAAGTACTCCACCACAGAGCCGTATGCCTCCTGGAGGGAGTCGGACAGCAACATGAAATATACATCTAAAAGCATGAAATAAGGTGTTTTGTAGATGTGTTGTGTGGGCTAACCTGTGCTGTCTTGCTGTCTTTGATCAAAGCTTCCATGTGCTCACAGTTGACTTTGATGAACTCCTTCAGCACCGGGCTGTCGTCCTGCACCATGAACTCTTTTTTGGTCACTTCCATCCCCCGTTCTAACGAGCGGATGTCCTGAAGAATGCCGTCCAGTGATACTGGCAGAGAAACGGAGCCGCCGAGATAAGCATCACTCCAAATTTAAATCACAAGCGTGTGTGTGTGTGTGTGTGTGTGTGTGTGTGTGAGAACAAACCAAGGGCTGCCTTGTCCACAAAGTGCAGGTCGGTGTGGAAGTTGACCAAGTCGGGGTATTTTTCCTGGATGATGCTGGTGATGAACTGAAGCAGCGTTTGTGAGCGGTCTGTCGACTTGGTCTCCAACAGCTGAAAAGCAAGAAAGTTATTGAATGTAGTGCAACAGTTCCACCTGTAACAAACACCAAATATCACCAAGTATGAGAAATGTCTATCTGAAGTCGTGCCAGACCAAGTAAGGCTATAATGTTTGGAAGCACGAGTGTACTTAAGTGAGGAAAGGTTCATGGAGTTTTGTTTCGTAAAAGGAAGATTCAAATATAGACATTTTCCCTCTTACAGGTAGTGCTATATATCCATCTAGAAAGCATGAAGTGGTTTCTCAGGAAAATCCAGGCAAGTCATTGTCAACAGTTTCATGTGAGAACTATTTTCTTTCAACAAACTACACCCGCCAACTGTATCACAATGCATCTATAGATGGACGAGAGGCTGGCCAGCAGCTCAGCCCACTGGGTGGACGCTATAGGTGGGCAACTTACGACACGATTCACGATACGTTGCCCATGATAACGGCAATATTCAGAAACGGAGATGTACTCTTCAAAACTCAGCAACTCGCACCAAAACAATCCAGGTGAATAACCCACGACAGGCACAGTAAGAGGTAAGATTTTGTATCTTTGATGTTTAGTTGAAGTGAATAAAATGTACAAGCGATTGCTACTTACAAGGTCCAGACTCTGCAGCCGAAAACCGTACGCCGCTCCCCTCTTACTGCTGTTCATGTAGTTTCCAAAGGCGAGAACAATCTGAAGGGGACACATGAGACGATCACACATTTCGAAGATACATCAAAGTGTTGTGTTCTCTTTTTGTTTTTTACTCACCTCCAAGATCTTTTTCAGTTTGGCTGAAGACTTGATGGACATGGACGCGGCAATGATGGAGTTCAGTTGCTGCGAATGACGTAAAAAAAACTAAATCAGTACATCCGTCATCAGAACCAATTTACAATACGCCTTCGACTGACTGACCGGCTGAATACGTTTGACTGTCTCCGGGAAGTTGCCCATGAAGGTGAGAGTGTTTATTCGCTGTTTCAGGCGTTTAATCTTCCCGAACTGTAATATAAACTGGTCCTCGTTGGTCAGCTCGTCCAGCGGTCGGCCATCCTTCTCGTAGTTAACCAGCAGCTTCAGCTCATAATCTGATGGTATGAAGGCCTCGAGGAGCTCCAGGAAGTCTATGGACAAAGACTGCTGGTCATACCTGAACAGAGGAGCAGAAAAGGCCACAACAGTGAGCGTACAGCGAGACGGAGATAAAGGAGGAGAGCTCAGAAATGTCAACAGTGAAGCACATACGTCTCGATGGCGGTGCAGATAGCAGACGGGCTCATCCCCCCCTTGCGTAAAGTGATGGCGAGGTTCTTTGCCTTGTTGGGGTCAATCAAGGAAATCTTGCTGGGGGCCTTCTGGACCGCCTTCTTCTTGACAGAGGACAAGTCTGCCGGAGGCCCCTGGGCCCTGGTCTTAAACATGTCCTCAAACATGTCCATGTTCAATTCCTGATGTAGACAGAATGAGCGGCAGAGATGATCAGGATAAAATAGTGTTTAATACACAAAACACATCTGTAATATGATGATATCCAAATTCTTACCCCTAAAACCTGCTCGTCATCCAGTTCGTTGAAGACGGTGCCCGTCACCTGGTTTGGTTTTAAGGCCTGCCAGTTCAACAAAGGCAACCTGAACTTGGTCTGAATGGGCTTCTTGCTCTTGAGCCCTGAAAAGACAGAAAAAAAGGATAAACATTCAAACAAATGCGTTGTTTGCTGTTTCTACACACTCAGATTCTTGTTAACCCTCTTACCAGTGATTGGTGCGCCAGGAGGAGGAGGGGGTCCACCACCAGGGGGAGGTGGAGGTCCACCACCAGGTGGGGGAGGTGGCGGTGGGGGTCCAGCACCAGGCGGGGGAGGCGGAGGTGGAGGTCCAGCACCTGGTGGAGGAGGTGGAGGTCCAGCACCAGGTGGAGGGGGTGGTGGTGGAGGTGGTGGAGGAACTACTCCACTGGTTCCTGGTAAAGGTGGAGGAGGAGGAGGAGGAGGAGGCGGAGCAACTACCCCTGGACCTCCAGGAGGTGGCGGAGGAGCAGAGACAGTAGAATCACTGACAGAGTCCGGAGCAGTGGGCGGGGCGGCCGAGGCTGGAGCTTGGATGTATTCGACCACGGTGACCGGCACCACCTGGATGTCCAGACCTCCAGAGGCACTGCGTCCCAGCCGGATCAGGCCCTTGTCCTGCAGCTCCTGGATCCTCTGCTCCAGCTCTGAGGACGTCTGAGGGGCGGAGGTGCTCAGACGCTCCCTGTCCTTCTCCCTCTCTCTGTCCAGCTCTCGCTCCCGTTCTCTCTGCTGTAACGTACTGACCTGGGAACAGGACTCTCGCAGGCTTTCCTATCGGACACAAACGCAAATATAAAAAACACACATCTCCACAAAGAACATTTCATTAAGAGCATGTCTTATCTAATTAATGCTAATTAAACTAATGCTTTTGTGTTTTTGCCCTTCCCTTTATTGTTTTATATATATTCTTGTACATGTTAAAGTCAAAAAAGTCAGAAGCAGCTCTTCTCTCCCACAGAAAACATTGTTCCTGAACGCCTCGTCAGCTTTTAATTCTGTGACGACACTACGTCACCATGTCACACATTTATATAATTTATATGCCTAGCTGTTAGTTTGACACGTAACAATTGATTTAGCACAGCTGCTCTGTTCTTGTCAACAGTGCTGGCTCAGGCATGTGTGAGCTGACCAATCAGAGCAAACTGGGTATTCAGGGGGCGAGCCTTAAAGAGACAGGAGCTCAGACAGAGAGTTTCAGAGGGAGGATACAGAGCTGCAACACTGCACAGTATGAAAGAACTGATGTTTCTGAGCATTAAAGCATGTAAACCTATTCTTGTAGTAACCCAAAATATAATTATGAACCTGAACCTTAAACTAGATCAGAAGTCTACAGGCACACTAGCAGCTCTGCAAGGCTGTAATTAGACGAGTCAGCCACACATGAAGGACTGATATTTTGAAGCCTCGAGTTTCGGACCACAGCTGTCGCTATCTTGTTTCTTTTTGGTGCCAGATCACTGTACACATGTAATAAAGTGAATTAAACGAGAAGCAGGTTAATTTTCTCATTTGCTTACATACAATCTGATTTCTTTTAGAAACCGGAGGAGTTGCTGACAGTTAAGAAAGGATTCAAATTTAAGTGGCTTTACTTTTCAGAACACGAACCTCCATCCATATTTAATACAGTCAATGACTTAGAGGTGTTTTGAGCTACAAGTTAAAGTCAGCATGATCACAGCAGTGGGAGCATGCTAACATTTGGTCATTGGCACAAACCAAAAAGCTGAGGTTGGTGTCGATGACCATTACAATTACAGTTCGCTATTAGAATTCATCCTCACAGAAACATGAATGTATGTGCAAAATTTAAATGCACACCACCCAATGGCTGTTGAGATATTTCAGCCTGGGACAATTATTAAGGAAAAGAAGATAAATCAGAGTCACCAACGCCATTTGGGGATTAATCCTCTTGTAACGATGAGTGTCTGTGCAAAATGCAAAGGCAATCTGTTAATCGTTGCGGACCAAAGGTGTAGAGACCGACCGGCCGAGAGCAAGACATTTATATCCCCCAAAGCCAAGCTGCTAATATGCAAGGTCATTTACAGATTTACTAGCTGAGTGCAAACACTCGTCTTTTCATTTCATATCGAAGGTGATTAGATTATACTTTCATTGGAAGATAATTAAAACAAAGTGAAATGCCACTCATTTGACCTCGTTATTACTAATCACTTTTGAGAATGTCACACCTTTACTCTGCTAATTAATCTCATTGAACACTGCACATGTCACGGAGGAGCGCTTACTTTGAGCAGCTCGGTCTCCTTGGTGGCCTGCATGAGCTGCGTCTCAAGTTCAGATATTTTCTCCCCAGTCCGATTCTCGATCTCTTCGAGTCGGGCGTTCAGCTGCAACACAGACAACATTAACTTCACAACATCAAGGCCTCTTTTCGTCAAACAGAGCCTTCTCTTTTGATTTATTTTGATGCCGACCTGTGCGTTGTGTTCCTGCAGGTCGTCCACATGCAGCAGCATCCCTCCTCTGTTCTCAGCGTCCTCCAGCAGGGCTCCCACGTCCAACACATTGTCCAGGTACGCCTGGATCTGGACCTGCAGCTTCTCGCTCTCCGTCTGCTTCAGACGCTGACACACAGACACGTACAAATAATGATGAATGATAGGAACAAATAACAGCTTAGAACAACATGAAGATTTACTGCTTTCTTTAAAGAAACAATGTACGGGGTGTAGGGATCGATTCAGGTTGACTTTTAAATAAAGATTTATGGAAGATATTTAAATACTGACTCTATTTTTTTAAAGTATTTTCCAAGTTCATCATCAGCAAAACAAAAAAGGGAACTGGATGAGCATGCAGCATCCACACCCTACCACAAAGTCACCTTTACACTCATCACTTGTAATTAGTCTTCAGACAATATTATGAGGTTGTATTAGTTGTGAAGCTGTGGATTCTGCGATAATCAATACATTGCAAGCCAATCATCTAATGAAGCGTCACGATATCTGTCTGACTGACAGTTTCAAAATACCCCTTAAAAAAAAGGCAACGTGCAGGAAGTATATTTATTCACTGCATTGTGATGCAAGTGTCACAGAATTTGAACTGAGACAAACGATGTGCAAAAGTGAAGTGTCTTAGCTGAGTGCCTCTTTATCGGCGCCAGCATATGGATAATTGTGTCTAAGGAGGAAGTATCAAGATGTGTCGCTTGATATGGCAGTCCAGCAGTTGCAGAGCGGGATTATCATCCGTTTGAAGCCGCGTCTGTGGCGGATATTACCACACTGGCTCTGTTGTTGTTCTCTACACGCTCCTGAGAAAAAACATTTAGCTCCTCTGCTGTTTAATTCTCCACTGTGATCACAAGCCTGGTCTCCAGCTGCGCCTGTCTGCTGTTTGTTTGCCGAGCAGGTAGTCTGCTCCCTGCTGTGGCTGAAAACAACACTATGAGAGCAGGGAGAGCGAACCAAAACAGTGAGGTTGTGGTCAGGCGATTCAACAATGAGCTGAGATGCTGTCGAGCGAAGCCGAGCTGCAGATTCAGGTGATAATTCTCACCAGGTTCATCACTACGTGCACCTCCTTCATTGTTTTCACATTTTTATCATTAAACTCTCAACCTGATCCTTCGCTGGTAAACCACGGACACACTCACCTCTAGATACTTGTCCAGTGAGAGGTGCGTGAACTCGTACTGCAGGTGAACACGGAAGTTCATATTCTCCACCGAGTGGACCACGATGTTTATGAACTGCATGCAGGCCACCTGGAGACGGAGGGTTAAGTTAGTTCTCTTCACATCATTAAAAATCCCTTTATCTGTGAGCAAACAGTCGGCCATTTTGTGTCGATATTGCATCTGTGGACGCACCATGAAGTCGATGTTGCTGTCGTCATTGATGAAGTACTCCATCAGCTTTTCAAAGCGGTTCCTTTCTCTGCTCACCTGAGGAAAAACAAACGCATCTGACAAATGCTTTTGGGAGCAGTTTTATCCACAGACGGCCATTTTCCTCTGATGTCAAGCTCAGGATGTGAAGCTCTCAGGTAATGTTATGTGATGTTGATGTTATGCAAGTCGTATACACATAAATAATTACGTTTTTAAAATTATTTTGCCACTTCCCGATTCATCAGCGACTGAAAAGATGATGTATGGTGAAAATCTGGAGGAACATCGGTCCGTAATTCAAGGTAAAACCCCACATTTGATAACCCATCAGCTAACGTTAGCATTCAACCACTTCTCCTAGCTTACACTCCTGTTTGATTATGTGTTCAAGATATTTTAGACTTAATTCAAGCCTTTACTTTCGCCTATCAAACGGCAATGTTAGCCGGGAAGCGGTCGAATGCTAGCGTTCACTGTTATCTAACTGGAGCTAATGACATGCGGGCCAAAAGTCATTGTTAGACCCATGTGTCTGTGACGTAGAGCTGGTCTCACTCATCACCACATATGTTACGATATACTTTTTACCCCTGGACTGTTCTTGCTTTTTGAGATAACACACATGACTGTTCACCATGTGCTGAAGTGTCTACAGTGCATGTGATGGGCGGACTGTGTCTGTCACAAGATGAGTCACCAGATAGGGGAAGTCTGGAACAATGGCATGACTGAACGAGCAACAGTCACAAGTCAAATGAAACAGTTGCAATATGTCAAGATCCCCGATAAAGAAGCTCTTCTCACCTCCTTGAAGTTGTCAAAGGCAGAGAGGATGATGTCATGTCCGCCTCTGACAAGACACACGGCGGCCAGCAGCTCCAACACGAGGGCTTTGGTCCTGCAGCAGCAGCAGCACAGGACGGGTTAGATACGCTGGACACAGACGGATGAAGAAGACACACTCGGGTCTGACACACAAATGCACCCACCTGGGATTCCTGCTGTTGAGACTGAGAGTGATCTCGTTCACGCAGCGTGGGTGTGTCATCACCAGGTTGAATCCAGACTGAAGGCAGGAGAGGAGCACGTGGATCAGAAGATGCAGGAAAAGTTGGTTTGTTTTGAGTCCAACACTAAGAGATCACTTCTTTAAAAGACATATTTATGAGTCTGTTGAGACTCTACCTGGTAGTTCATGATGGCTCGCAGGCACATAATGCAGACGTGCACGTCATCTCTCTGGTAGGATGAATGGGACTTCTTATGCATCTTGTTTCCCAGTGTGGAGCTTATTCTGCAGAGCGATGACAAGTGTATGGACACATGAATAGATGCTTTAAGAAAAAAGAGACTCTACTGTGCGTGCAAATGGTTTGAAGTGAGCACAGTCGGCCAATTATAACACAGAATTTCAGCACTGTCTTTTGGACATCTGCTGCGTCTGTCTGACAGGTGAAATGTGGCACCAGGACGAAAGAAATGTTAAGGATGAAATTCTGAAAGGATGTTAACGGCCGATCGGGGGAGAAACTGAAGCGCTTGTCTTGGTTTTGAACGTCTCAGTTTTTAGAGGAAGTGCTTTCTGGTGATAAGATTGAAGATCGGCAGCAAAAACAGCGCTACAGAGACACTGATCAAATCAAACATTTCATATTATTGGTCGGTTGATGGATCAGGGCCGTCTCTGTTTTTGAGAGTATTTGCACTAATGGAATATTTTCTAGCTTTGGACCGAAATATGCAACAAGAAAAATGGAATTTAGAGAATGAAACACGCTCAGTTGAAATGTCGAGACTAAACATTTTCTTGAATAAAGTCGAACTGTTGAGATAAACTTGACAGTTCGGGATTAAAGTCGACCCTCTGAGACGACATCAAACAGGCCTTATGACTGCTTCGACAAAATGCCTTCTGTAGAGGAATACGGCTTCAGTAACAAAGAAATAATTTCTCTTTTAGCTCACGAACACAGTGTTTCTTGTCAATATTGGGGCTATGAAGAGGTCGTGACACTACACACAGAACGTTATGCTCCAACGATGGAGTAACGGCAGAGAGACCGTCGGCTCCCGTAGCTGTCAGTCGCTCCCCTAACTGGATCTGATGGACCAGAAGAGTCTTGACATTTTGACTTTTTTACTTGAAGTGTGTAATGAAAATAAAAAACTTCCTCCTCTCGTTTCTTTTCTCCCCGCCCTCGTCAGATAAAATTCAGTTTCACACAACTGAGCACTTCTAAGAAAACGGCGTGACATCTGGTCATCTCTGTGGCTCCTCGACATGCCACCATCACGCCAGTTCTGCCCTCCTTCCCCTTCAATAAGAGTTCATGACATACAGCGCACCATATATCCTCACCTTACAGTGAGCGCCCGAGCAGCTCTGGTCATCCCGTGTGAGTGGGAGCTGCTGTAGCTCTTCGTGGAAGTCAAGTCTTCCATCGATCTCTCTGCTGGTTTACCTTTATCTGACAGGGTGCCCCCATTCTCAACACTTTCCACTTCAAACCTAAAGAGTTCACACACAACAGACATCGATGACGATAAGCAATGTCATTATTAGAGCATCATCTTTCTTAGAGCCTTATCACACGCTGCCGCTACTCACGAGACGTCGCTCTGTGCGTGGGACAGGTACTCCACCAGAACATCCAACCCTTTGTTCTGCTCATTGAGAAACTCTTGGGCCCATCTACAACCGGTAGAGAGCGAGTCATGAAACACAGGCTGAACAATATATTTCATTAAATATCACAGATTCGGTTCTCAGTTGGCTCTTCGGGCAAAAACAGAAAAAAAACAACAAAAAAAAACAAAACAACACAATCATGCTCTCACCAAGAAGTTTGACTTCATATGCAACAAACCACAAACTTGCTCAATTCAGTACAATTTGGTTTTTAACCTCACTCGATCTGAACAGGCTTTAGATAGTTTCACGAGATTGTTACCGTTGTGCAACTGACATTACCGAGCAGGTTTGCTGACCTTATGTGCCACACTTTATTTTTACAGGTGACATCAGGGACTGGTGTGTGTTGCAGGAGACTTTTTAAGATGTTAAAGAACAACAAAAACTACATAAAATCACATTACACAGCATTAACATTACAAAGGGTCAAACGTGCTCACCCGATGTGATTGGTGCGAAGGGATATCTCCAAGTCTTTAAGGACCTGGGTGGCGTCTTGGATCCGTTTCTTGAGCTACAGAAACAGAAGAGGTGAGAATCAAGACATCAGTGTGCAGGTAGAAAATAAAAGGACGGTGTCAGATATGAGGGGAGGGTGACGCGTCACACTGACCCTGCGAGACACCCCTCCTTGGTCCAGATAGAGGCTCTTAATCTTGGCCAGGTAAGCGGACGGGGGGCTCTTCACTTGGAAACGCTCCTGAGGACGGAGGATCAGCAGAGAAACCAAAATTCATTCATTCAAATCAGAAGGAGCTTTTGACTCATTTTCATCAACGTGTCTGGTGGGATGACGGGACTGGACACGGTTGCCGGTGCACATCTGAACCTATTACTGCTCTGTTCTAGTAAACACAGCAGACACCAAACGCCCTCTGTTACCATGTCAACGCCTCCATTGGTTGCAACCACAGAAACTGCTGCAAGGTTTTCACACTGCACCCTGCTCGCCACCGCGTGATCCATTTTGGGTGTTTATGTATTTTGTGTCAACTCTGTCCCAGCGAAGGCGTCGCTGCAAGAATCCTGCTCACTCTGATGAGGATGAGGCTCGTGATTCAAAAATAAATAGATAAATAAATGATCTTGATCCTTACCTGATCGCAGACTAACTCCCACTTCTTCTCATTGTCGTACTGACTCAACAGCTTCAGTTTGTCTGGAGGCAAGTTCATGTTGCTCTGAAAGAGAGGAGGGAAGAAGAAGAAGATGGAGGCGTTTTTTTAATATTTAAAAGATAAATGTGATCAAATGAATTTTGTATTAGTCACACGTTTTTGTTCTTTTCAGCACAGAAATATGACCTTTCTTCTTCTTTCCTGCTTACGCAACAGTATTCAAATCAAACCACAAATGCAGTTTCCGCGTAAAGAAGAAGGGTGGGCAACTACCTGCCGGAAGTGCAGATGACTCAGTGTTGACATGTACGTACTGATGGTTGTCAGTAGGTACCGTTTACGTCAGAAAACAAATACTGTCTCACAAAAGATCGCTGCAAACTTCTGTTTCTATGCACCGAAGTTTACAACACATGTTACACAAGCAACAGCACAAGACCTGTTGTTATGATTTCACTTTTAATTATTTCATCGTTTCTAAACATCACTCATCTTTTTTATCTTTCATGGCCTATTTTATTCTGTTTTAATGTTTGATCATTGTTTTCTTCTTCAAGGACCTTTCAGCTGCACTTTATGGATAAAAAGCTCCTGTATAAATAAAGTTTATTATCATCATCATTATCATTATCATTATTATTATTATTATAACAACAAGGGAATCATTTGAGCCTTTTTGTTCATGTGATGGTGTTTTGTCAAATTTTACACCACAAGGCAGAATTAAACGTCAGGAAACCAACTAACCTGCTCACCATTTTTATTTATTTGGTGGCTTTTTTTAAATCGACATTATAAAAGCTTAAATACAGGCAGAGTGTTTATAGCTTTTCGCAAGATGTCGAGCTGTATGGAGGATTTGACAGAGATCAGAAACTCCCCCACATCAACGTGTCAGTGGCGCAGGTTGACTCGACTATTTCAGGAGCTGACATTCAATTAACTTCCAAAAAGTGCGGTTTCACTCTGAGTTGTCGCCTCCGCCCGACAGTGAAACGACGCCTGATGCATAAAAAGGTTATTCTCTCATTCAAATAGCCTCAGAACTGAATGGTTACTTGACGCCTGATTAAGCCTTATGAATGATTCAGAACCTAATAAAAAAAGACATATAAGTTATTAAAGGACATTACAGTTTTGGGGCAAGTATTGGTCCTCAATCACTGTCATTCAAATAAAAGCCTTTAATTACAGAGATCAACTCTTTCTTTGGGGACTGATTGTGCAGTTACTTACATCACTTTTCTCCTATTCTTTATTCTAAGTTGATGTTTTTCTACACAACTTTTGCTTTCACAACGCTGCTGCAGGCCACGCCAGCCATGTCACTGCGCCTGATTTAAGACTCCAAACACATGATGATGATGATGATGATTTACTGGCAGTACTAATACCTTCAGCCGCTCCTTTTTCACAGCTTCAAAAGAGAGAGAAAAAAAAGAGAAGCAGAAACGGAAATGACCGTTGTTTTGCTTCTGGAGAGTCTGAGCTTCAACCACGGTGGGGCAAGGGCGGTGTCCCGTTGTGGGTTTTTAAGGGTACAACGCCGAAAAAAGTGAAGAACGAACCAAAACAACAACAAAAAACCCCATTTGTGTGCACTTAGGCGAACTTATGTGATAAACTGTGAGCACACATAGAAAGCATATAGAAATAAAGAAGTATGTGCATTTCTCATTTCCTTCTAGAGTTTACTTCCCAAAGAGGAAGTGAGGTCATACTTTTCATATCATGGCTGAGAGGACATTGTGGGCACGAAAATGGCATTCAGTTTCCGAGTGAGCAGAATGTCTCACATTAATATGATGAAACAGTAACACCTCGATACATGCTCACATGTTCTGGTCAGAAATTTTGACAACTAATGTGAAATAATTGGACACGAATGTTAACATGTAAGTGTTTGCCAGCCACACTGGGATCATGACTCTTATTCATAAAAATATGAACAGTTCCGGAGTTACAGTCTAAAAGTGTCTGATATTAAATGGATTCAAGTGTCAAATGTTCAAGTAAAAGTTTTGCAAACAAATTATTTGAAAATGCGCTTCTCTGGCTCTGATGCAGCCTGTAATCTGCAAAGTAACTAGTTACTAAGGTTATCAAATAAATGTAGTGAAGCACATTTATTCCCTGGAGTGGAAGCCTAAAGTAGCAGAGAATTTAAATACTTAAGTAAAGTACAAATAGCTCAAAACTACTTAATTACAGTACTTGAGTTAATGTACTTAGTTACATTCCCTCAGTGGGAAATTGTAAAGCATCATTAGATAATAATGAAAAACCTTCTGGACTTATTTGCTATGTTTTTTTTTTTTAGCCACAACAAACTGTCAGCAGCTTCTCTCCAACCTGCACAAAAACAAAAACAGCTAAGTCCAAAATAAAGTGATCAGTAACAATCATAATCAAAGATTGAACAGCGTGATCTGACGTGTGATTCTTCTTCATGTCTCCAGCACTTGGAGAACTCATCAGAAGGTTTTCCATCTTGTTTTCACGACTGTTGAAAGAGTGGTGAAACAGTTGTTTTCCGGTCTCACTCATGTAAATGTGTTGCTCAACTTCCCCTTGGAGGCCAGCAACCCCCGAGCATGCACTGAGCTCCATATTCCTCATCTGACATTTTCAAATATAGCAGTGAATGAAGGGATGTGTGTCGATCTGGTAACTTGTTGAAAACACTGTTCCTGTTGTCAGAGCTCATACTTGAATGGAGCAGTTATTGATAACATGTGAAGATAATATGTCAAATGTCTCTTTACTCAACAGATGTTCAGTAAGGTTTGTATCCACCTCTGGATTCAGATATTCTAACAGATGGTAACAAGGTGACAACAAATATGAAAAATATTCTGGCTTCATCTGCAGCCTGTGTTTAGTTCAAAATTGTATTTTGGCAGCACGAATCAATCACAGAGTGCAAGTGTTCATCACAAGACTTGGTTTGAAATTACTGCTGAAAATTGGATGTGGTTTGTTTTGTTCTGTGCCTCTGAACAATGTGTACCTGCATAATTATCCCATGGCCTCAATACCACAAACCCAGCACGCAAGTCTTTTGTTTTAGTGCGCCGTCTCCCCCCGTGCAGCCACTCACCAGCACCAGGTTGAAGCGCTCCTCCAGCTCCTCCTCTGGCGGCATGGGCAGTTTGGGGGGAGCCGGCTGCTTCTTCTGCAAGGTCGGAATGGGGTTGCTCATTCCAGAAGCCGCTCCGACTGAGTTCCTGGCCTCTCGGCCCTCAGCCGGCTCCTGCTCCAAGACCCCGGCAGCCGCATTCCCCATCACTAATCTCCACAAGTAATCCAGGAGGAAAGCTTTACACAAACACTCTCTCCTGAGAAATCAGTGTATTCCAAAACAGAGCGACAAAAAACTCCTGATGACTAGAGCGAGAAGGCCTGAAACAAACCGAGTCTTTGGGCCTTCGAGGAGAGAAACATTGAGCCTCTGGTCTAGTGAATCCGCCTGGGTCCTGAAGACCGGGTGGATGACGAAAAAAGGTAGTTCTTCCTCATGTCTGTCCTCTCATGAACCTGTCGTTCTCGTTCTAAAAGTACCCTTTGAGAATTAAGGTTACAAGTCTCGTGGGGGCCTGCTTAAACAGACCCACCTAAGTATCACTAGTCTCTGCACTTGTTGACCGAAAACTCCTCTGGTGAGTGAGTACAGAGGGCTGCGTGTTAGAGGAAGGAGAGGGGAGTGTAACACTTGCTGTACAGACAGAAACCACAGAAACACAAAAGCAGAAGAGCAACTTCCTGTGCATGACAGCAACAGAACCTGGGGTGGAGGACAGAGTGGAAGATAAACATGGTAACCGTTAGACGTACCATGCATGCAATGAGTAGGTGAATGATACGTGAGATAAGGTAGTTGAGGAAAGAAAGAAAGAAAAAAATGTGTCAAAGGTTGAGGAAGAATGCTAACCAAACCAGGTACAGGTGTAAAATGCACCAACAAACAAACAAAGGAAACTTTCTCCAGCATTACCATGAGTCCACTTTCACCGCACTGGAGCCATTCATTCTCTTGCATGGCCCTGGGGGGACATTTGTTGTGGGTTTTCCCCTCAACATGAGGCCAGATTACTGTGGAAGTACAGGTGAGAGAAGCAGAGTGAATCCTCGGTGACAAGGTAGAGGGAGGGTTGTCCAACAGCGCCCCCATGTGTCTCAAACCAACCACTGCATGCAGGGTCGCTGCGTTCGAGGTCTCCTCGGATGTTGCACTTCTGATCTAACATCACAACACTTTACTCCATTCAAGATTGAAAGTAACATTTAGTATATTTGAAATAAATGCAGTTGGCATCTTTGAGCAACCAGTTAAAAAGCTTACATTAGATTCATCGTAATCCATACTGATATTCATCATCAGTTGATGCTTATGTGCTCTTGTAGTAACGTTAGCTCCTTTGGGTGAGCTGATTATGAAGCTAGCCCATGACGCAAGTTACAAATCAAAAGTGACGCTAATTATTGAAGCGTTTATCAACAAGAAGATTACTTTTTATGTGTATATTTGACAGTCAGAGTTCGTTTTTCCCCCTAGTGTTGGAGAAGAAGGAGAATTTACGTGGAGCACGCGAACGCATCAGCGATAGTAGTTACTTTGCATTCCAAAATGACGGACCCGACTACGTCGCCAGAGGACCACTGGAAAGTAAGTAACGCTAACTGATGTTAGTTAAACCTCCACTTTTCTTTGAATAGACTGTCACGCTTGCCACGTGTCCGCAGTGGTAAGTGTCAAACGTTGTTCTGTCCAAAAGTTGAAGTTTTGGACGCGTTACGAGGAGGCACGGCTTTGTTAGCTGCGCAGCTAACGTGAGCTAGATGACGTTTGCTAACCTCATGAAGCTAACTGTTAGCTAGTTAAGTAAACAAAACGTCCCTTCAGAGCTGCTCATGTTCCTCGTGTACACTTCGGTTATGTCTAAAATAAATGTGTGAGTAACTTTCCCCCTTTTTGCATTTCTTCATACGTCCCTTTAAAAAATCTTTGTGAAAGCTAAGTGCAGGTTTATTGAAGAAGCTGACAGAGTGAGTGCAGTAAATTTACCATTATGAAGCTTGTAGATGTAACTTAGTGCTGTCTGCAGCCCCAACACATAATTAGCATCATAAAAATGTCTTTCTGTCATCAGAAAAGTACTTTGTCCACTTTCACTTGTCAGGGGTATTGGCCGAAGCTTTCCTCAGGGCGGGGGGCAGAACTTAATCAGTATCTATAATCTATCAGTCAGTATGAATATGGCTGTAACAAGTCATGTTCATTAACATGCTTGTGATATGTCTTTAGAAAGAGGCTTCACAATCTTCGTCATGACATGCACTCCTGGAAAAAAATAGTCGATCTAAGCATTTGAAATATTGTAACCTTTCATACCCTCCTAGAAAATGTTTCTGCTGTAGGTAAAGAGATGGAAACATTTGGGAAGAAGAGAAAAACATCTAGCAAAAGACTCGGTGTTGAAATTGAACACCCTTTCCAGTATTCTGCCCCCCGGAATCATTGGAGAAAAAGAGAAAAAAAAAAACTGGACTCATTCTTGGGGTCAACAAATTAAAGAAACCATTGTGTCGTGGTGCCCTAGATCTGTGAGTGAAGAGGTAATTTGGTGCAGCTTTTTATCCTCCTGCATACTTAAATTGGAAAAAATCAGGGCAATGCTCAGAGGGGGTTTAGACAGTCTAACATGCAGCCTATCTGCTGCTCTATTGTTGATGTATTTTGGGCAGCACAATTTTCTCCTCAGCCTCTAAGTCTCTATTTTCTCCCTTTTTCCATTTTCTGCCATCTGGTGATGGCTCAGCAGACGGACGGTGCTTTCAGCGACAGCGGCTTCGACCACAGTGAGTATCCAGTCAGTTCCTATTTTGTTGATCGTCGTAGAATTTGATGTTTAGGCTGTATGATGGTGACCTTGTGGTTATGGTCCCTGAGATTAGCATGTCAAATCTATTCCTGCTCTGGCAGTGAAAGATCTTTGATGTCAGCTGTTTTACTCCGCAGGTTTTTTCACTGATGGTGCCAGAAAGGGTACGGTCGTGTCCAGGGCCAACAGCATCGGCTCAACAAGTGCCTCTTCAGTACCAAATACAGGTATCACGTTTGTGATAGAAGGGATCTGACATCGCTGCAATTGTGCTACATTTGGACTGTGATGTGTTTGCTTTGTGGACCGTGCCTCACTTTGAAAAAACACCCCAGACCCCATCCCCATAATGCCCAAACACTGAGTCTAAATTATTTTTAAAATTAATAATTTTTATTGTAAAGCAAAAGCTCAGAGTTAAACTGAGACAGAGCCTGCTTTCTTTCATTTTGCTTACCGCTTCTGATAAAAGAAAAATCCTTTCTTGCTACTCAAATCGCTCGACATGTAGTTACTCTTAATAGAATATAATGAGATGGTAATTCTTTTAGAGAGCTTTAAAAAGAAAAACACGCAGGCTTGCTTCAGGCACACTGATGAATCACAGCAGTTCACTCAGTTTGATTCCCCGTTCAGGTCGTGCCCTCAGGAAGAACCAGCGCCGGGCGAAGACCTTTCTGCACTTTTTCTCCCCAACTCTGAGTTCCCCTTACAAGTAAAGGCTTTTTAACGACACCCTTGGCTCAGTTTGAGTGTGCCTGAAGTGAGCCTACATGCTTCCTTTTTCCAAGTTGATCAGTTTAACTTCAACAGCACCTCGCATTTACCTGGAGCTTACTAATCCACAGCTGAGAGCTGCTGGTATCGTCTCCTCCTGCTTCTGCGAGCTTGATAAAACCAGTCAGAGGAGTTTATAGTGTATAATTATACGTTTGAGAAATATGCAGTGCATGCAGAACTGTGTTTCATCTTTATCACAGCATATGTTCATACTTGTCAGATATTTTTTTTTTTGAGTTGCCTCTGTCAAATAATGTCATGCGTCGGCCAGTTTGAAGTACACTAAAGTCATAAATAGAACTTAATTGAAGCGTGATTCAGCTGCTCTGAATCCTGCTGAGAAGAAATGATTTGCACAATTTTTGCAATGAAAAATGGTGGTAGATTTTAGGTGTATCTAATGTTATATCTCTCTCTGGGAAAGTCAAGCCAAGAAGAATAGTCTTGTTACGGTTTTAGACTAATCAAGATTAGCGAAATCCTCATTTGTTTTCAGAAAAGTTCTATTTGATAACAAAACGGTACAGTTTAAAGCGTGCCAGCTGGTGTTTTCTGTCACAGTCGGGGGTCAGAAGCATGTTTAAATCTGTGTTAATATGTTCGTTGAACAGACGATGAAGACAGCGACTACAGACACGAGGCGTCATATAAGGACTCGTATAAAGATCGACGGAGGCAAGCGCACACACAGGCGGAGCAGAAGCGCAGGGATGCTATCAAGGTAACGTCTTACAATAGATACAGTGCACACACCATTTGAAAAGTTGTATTTCTTTCCCAATGTTCACTTGCCCGCTGACTTTTTAAATTTTGTATTACTTTAGAAAGGTTATGATGATCTCCAGTCCATAGTACCAACCTGCCAGCAGCAGTCAGAATTTGCAGTGGGAGCACAGAAGATAAGCAAGGCTACGGTACTGCAGAAAAGTAAGATGTGATTTTATTTATTTATTTATTTTTTCTTGAAAGAACCCTTATAGATCACCTGAGGAACCAATGAACAGTATGTATTAGGAATCGTATGGAATACATTGAGTTTTCTGTCCGAATTAAGCAGCTTACCAAAAGAATCCTTTGGTGCTAAATTTGATGAACATCGTTCATAATCTGCATGCTGCTTTTCGCCTCGAAGTACAGATCCAGTCTCATGTGGTGTCATTGCACAACGCAAGTAATCAAGATAATAATTGAAAAGATCTCATCACCTGAGGCAATTAAAAGATGGATGTCACGCAGCGCTGAGACGCTACGCTTCCTGGAGTTTCTATACATGAGGAAGTGGCAGCAGAGATGCTTGTGGAGGGGCGACGCCTCATGGAAACATGGAAACCTAAATCTCTGTGTGAACAAATCCCTGACTAATGCGTTTTCTTTGTTTTCTTTGTTTTGCAGCGATTGACTACATCCATTTTCTTCACAAGGAAAAGAAGAAGCAAGAGGAGGAAGTGTCGGTACTAAGGAAAGAAGTGACGGCGCTGAAGATCATGAAAACGTGAGATAATGGTTCACCAACTTTCTCAAGCTTCATTTCCTTTAGCTTAATCCACCTTCCCACAAAGAACTTCCAATTTGAGGCGGATTAAAAAAGATGCTCATGTAGGATAAACAGAAAAAATCTCTGGAGTCAGAAATGCTTTGATTGCAGCCCTGAAACAGAATAAATTAGGCAAATAAAAGCTTTAAATGCTGTGGTAGGATTTTTATTGAAACAGTATTCCACTTGCTGTTGAGGGAAACCAAATCATCTAATGTATAGAAGGAATAGCTAATCATTTCTTTTTAAAAAATTGGAGCCGTTACTTAAAAGTGAATTGGGCGATGATTGTTTTTCCTTACAGGAACTATGAGCACATAGTGAAGGCCCACCAGAACCATCCGCAGCAGGGAGGGGATCAGGTGTCTGACCAGGTGAAGTTCAACGTCTTTCAGAACATCATGGACTCCCTGTTCCAGTCCTTCAGTACTTCTGTCTCAGTGAGCAGTTTTCAAGAACTCTCCGCCTGCGTGTTCAGCTGGCTTGAAGAGCACTGCAAGCCACAGGTAAGATACATTCTGGACACACTGTGAACAAGACTCTATTGATCCCCTACTGGGGAATTTCAATCGTTACAGTAATCAATAGCAGATGAGACACGGTTTAAAGTCAGAGTGGCTTCGTTAATGTTGAAATCATCTTTTGTGTGCTTCTTCTCTTTTCCTAGACGCTGAGGGAGTTTGTCGTCGGGGTGCTCCGGCAGCTCAACGGTCAGCTTTATTGAGCGAGTGAAACCTCGAGACTGAACTCTCTGACTTTGGGCTCGCTCTGGCCTCTCAGGGTGGAGTAAAAACTCCAATCAGCCTCAGGCCACACCACAGTATTTACACTCTCTTCAGCTCATCAGTGACTCCCTGGCTGCATATGGATTACCTCAACGCACAGTGCGGGCAGAAATGGAAATTTGTATCAGATCGAGCAGATGTTATTATTGATCTGCCGAGGGGAAACACAAGTTCAGAAGTCAAGAGTTCCCAAATGAAAGTAGAGGTTAAATGCATTTGGTAGACTAGATGGTGTAGTTGTGGTCACTGTATGCATTAACTGTTGCCCTCGAGATAAGTCAAGACTCCTCTTCCAGATAGAGGCTATTGATTGTATAGCTTCTGCAACCCATCAGCCTCGCCCCGAGCTTTACCTCTGTGACGTCAGCCTAATGCTGATCCAAAGGACTCGTCTCAGCTTCAGTGAGCGAACACTGTGCGTCAGCCATACCACTCCTGAATGCAATTCATTTCTCCTTACAATGGCTCCATGGTGATTTAACATTTTACCACTGAGGTTTGATTGAAACAAACCTTTGTACCTTAAGTGTGAAATCTCACAGGTGACAGGTGTGCAATGTAGACAGCCGACAGGTCTTTTGATTTACGAATGATTGTTTATACTGTCAATAATTAAGCTACACCACGCATTGTGTTAAATGTTTAAAGCGAGCAGTTATTCAGTTGCAGTTATACATGTCGTGTTTATTTCGAAGGTGATGTTAAATACAAAGTGTTTATTGTGATGATTGCAGTTTACTCTCCTATTAAATAAAGTATCAGTAGCTTTAACGGAGGGGTGTACAGATGATGACAGTTTGGCTGGGAGCACTTGCTGATTCCTCCTTTTGTGCCCCGCAAACACAGAAAACGTTGTCTCACTGTACCCGCCGGCGGTTTCAGGTTCCTGGTGGGAACAATGGACTTGGCCATGCACAGTTTGCAGCCGCTGTACTCATTGAGTGTTTTTATACTTGATTTTTAAGTGTATCATATAAAGCAAGTTTTCGTGATGCCTTTGACCGTTTTGTTTTCAGTAAAATCGATCATACATATGGCTCATCTGCCCGATAACAAAGGGTTGCTTTACTGTCGTTGCTTTAATCACAGGGAAATATCGTCTTGTCGCTTCTCGTATTTTCTGTTGATGATTTTTTTATAAAAGCCATCTACTGGATACCGCCATCCAGAGAGTGCTGTCAACATATGTAAAGGAGAATATTGTTGGATGTGTCCTGTTAAATTTTGAAAATAAAGTGTGTAAGACGCAACAGAAGAGTGATGTACCTGGGCAGTGGTCTCCATCTCTGCAGCTAATGATCCTGCAAAATCCCCTGCTGTTAACAGCTGAACAAGATGACTAAAGCGCTCTTGTTGGAGAAATTCTGTATGAAAAATTACTGTCATGAACATTTAATAACTTGGCAGCAATACTGAGTGAAGAAACGGTACAAAGGATGATTAACAAAAGGAAAGAGAAAAGTGGGACAACCCCCCACTTAACAGCTGAGGTCATGAATAACCATCCATGCTCTCAACGATGTAGTTCTTTATGTACACTTTTCAAAAAGAAAATGGCATCAAGATGGATTTGAACATAATACAGAACATAATAAGAACAACAAAGAATTTACATCCCTCAAAGCTATAATGAATAATCTATTTACATTTTCATCAAAGGCTCAGGAGTGCTTTTTAAAAGGGAAAATAAACATACAAGAAAATGCAAGTATGCCTCAGCGCTGTCTCCTGGTGTGACACAGTGTTAGTGTCTCGCAAGTGACAGCTGTTTTTGTATAAATGTACTTCCAATTAGAAAAGCTGTATTTTCTTTGAACTTTTATGAGATGTACAATGTGTTTTAAAAGGCGATAAATAAAGGCTTTAAATAAACAGACGTGCTGTTTTGTCTACATTCTTAACACTTGCACAGGCTCACAGAGACGAGGTGTTTTCTTGTTCTATCAAGTACTTGGAAGAACCGCCTTACAGTCCTCATCAGTCTCCACTCCAACCTCATCCTGTGGAGGCAACAGCAGGTATATTATCATTCATTAGTACTTTGAAGAAAAACACTTAAAAAGTTTGGGAAAGTTGATTTTTATGAGCTCCTTTCACTCACCAGGAACTCCTTCTTGCTCTTCGGATACCCCTCCAGGATTGCATTGATCATGTCAGAAGCCTGAGGAAAAAACAACAGAACGACGTTGGAAGAACTTTGTGTCAGCGGCTTGTGTTTTTATATGATAACAAAGATGTCTGTGCAACCCAACTCCTCCTTCCTTATCTCACTTTCCAACCGCTACTTGTAATACTAAAGCTGACAGGACAGAACAACGTGGAACTTTTTCAAATCAAATCTTTACTAACTAAAAATATTACAGCAAAAAGGTTTTTTGTGGCTCTTGTTCAAATGTTTGTTACTCAAAGTATACATTTAGGGGGTATTAAGTATTATTTTCATTTTCATACATTTGCGAGATATTTCTGATTATATGTAAAAAAAAAAAAAAAAAAATCGTGAAAAAGTAGCATTCGCAATCTCCAAGAGACCAATGGGATGTGTTCACCTTTCTAGTGACAAACAGTCCAAAAGCTAAAAGATATTTAATTTACCCTCTGATAAAACAAAGAAAGCGTCAAATCACCACATTTGATAAGCTGTAGCCTGAAAACGTAGGCCCTTTTTTGCTTAAAACTGATATTTTAATCCATTATTGCAGCTCTTACCAATCTCTTCCTCTTTTTCCACTCCTTCACGTAAACATCCCGCTCTTTGTAAACCTGAAAAATTAAAAATTATGATCAATATACAACTATAATGTACAACAAATTGAAAGAACAACAACAACAACAACAACAACAACAACAACAACAGGAATATCTTTACTAGATCTTGAAGACAGCCTGTTGTCTAAATGCAGACCAACCTTCTCTTTCTCTTCCGGTGTGATGTGATTCGTGGCCGACTTTATCTTCTGCAGACGGGCTCTGTACCCGGAACACTCTTCTTTCAGCTCCCGGATCTCTGACACCATTTCCTCTGTTGTCAGTGCGCTGCTGAGCTCCTTCAGCTCTGTTGGTGGAGATTACACACAGATGTACACAACAACTCCTTTCAAAGACATGCAGTAAACACAAACACAGTCCCTTCAGTCAGGAGGCGCTTTGTGCAAAACAGCAACATCCTTGGTTACAGCGTAAACATGCAGCCATCGGCGTTGTACTCCACCTGCGTCTAGCTGTCTGCAGCTTTGGGTGAGAGACTGCAGCTCTGCACTGAGCTCTGAGATCTGACAGTCCATGGCCTTCAGCTCCGAATCCTTCACGTCTTTGAACTGAGCCTGTGGGAGAGATTAGCAGCTGTCAGTTTCAGATGAGACATAAAAATGACTAAACACAGCAACACAGATGTCAGATGAGCGGACTCACCTGATCAGCAAAATAAATCTTCTGCTTGCCGTATGTTTTCTCCTTTATCTTCCCCTCAAGCGCCAGCAGCTCCATGGCTTTGACAACCGCCTAGAGAATGATAAATATGTAATTGGTCGATAAATGTAGGCTGCACACACACACACATATATACCACTGCATGTTATGTACTGTATAAGTGCTCATCTCACAGTTTTGCCCAATCCATGCTGCTTCTGTAGATTACAGAAGACATCCTGAGCACTGTAGGGCCGGTTCTTCTCATTCAGATAGGCGAGGATGAGCGTCGCTCCTGTGGATGACAGCAGGAGAGTCTGATCACATGAACTGACAGAAACATTGCTGAAAAAGTACTTAAATTAAAACTAACAATGTACTTGTTATATCTCAAACATGGTTAGAAATGACAGCTAGGTTGTTACGGTTGCTTTAAAATACCTTAAAAAGTGCACTGTGTAGTTTTGGGGGAGGCTGATGTTCTTTTCAGCCTCAACAAAACTAAATTAACAAACTCTTTGTTTCCATGACTTCATAAACAAACTGACCTTAAAAGAACAACACAATTTCATTCTGTTTTACTTTGTTTATATTTGGCGGACCCTGCCACCTTTCTGTGCACTTAATATTCCTCTGAGAACAACTTGTTTATTCATCATGAAAACAATACATATGTCTAAAAACCTCGGTAATATTGTAAATATTAAGATTCTGAGTTTGAATTTCTTCTCTAAAACTACATAGTGCCTCTTTAACGCTGTTTATTAGCGTCATAGACTCTCATGTTTATGTTAACCTAGCTAGTTCTGTGAGCTACAGGTACATCCATCGCAGCTGACAAATAAAGCTAAGTATACAAGAAGTAACATATCGTCGTACATTTCAAACACAAAGCTTTAAAACAACATATCATGCTGTTAAAGTTGGCGTCTTTCGAGTAAACTCTCATAAGAAGGACTGAGAGCCGTCAGGTGAGCTAGCTTAACATGCAGTCTGTATGTGACGTTAGCTAGCTAATAGCTTCTTAGCTAAACTTTGTAACTCATCACTGGTAAATGTAGCGGTTGTCGACTCGATTGATACGAGTGTAAGATAAGCGAACCAGCTTGCTACAATCAAAAAACACCATGTCACTGAGCTGAACTCTTACCGTTGTCCTTTTTACTCATTTCTAACTTCTCCACCGTCACTTCAGCTTCCAAAATCGAGTTTCGCGCAAAATACGCGTCACTGAAAAGATCGTTTAGTTTCAAGATGCTTCACACACACGAGAAATATCTCCGCTTCTCACCCGGAGTGACAGATTTGTATCATATACGAGTAAATCTCTTCATATTAATTACCCCCCGGGTGTATTTATTTGCCCCCAAACTAATCAGCCCTTGTCTATAACTTTGGCTCAGTTCTTGTCAGTTTTAGTTAAGTTTTTACGATATCCAGAAAAAAGAACAAAGTGAGCCCTCTGTCTTTTTGGCTGGTCTCAGGCACAGTTAAGGGTAACTCCATCTATTTACCACCTCAGTGTGTTCACAGGTCTTCATATGGGAGAGCTACTGCAAATTAGAAAAAGTAGTATAAAGCCTGCAAGTAATCGGCTAAATTACCTCTCAGTGGCTAACCTGCATTGTGGGTAATGTAGGCGTGGAATAAATAAAAAAAAAAAGTGGTATCTCTGGGTCTGCTTTATCGATTTTGATCATTACTTTCAAGCTGTCTATGAGTCCAGTTGTGTCATGAGAGTTCAAACATATTTCTCTGGAGCCACAAAAAGCTCTCTTCTACTTTTTTAAAATATGCAGCATCATATGGATTTGGGTCTTGCATGTCCTGTCTGCCATGAAATTTCCTTTAAAGGCAGATTGTGGTCAAATTAGATAATCTGAATGAGACCTGGACTATTAGTTAACATAGTGTGTAATTTCCTTTAGAAGATGTTCCAAAGTTTCAGAGCAAATATATTGCAAATGTTTAGTTGATTGTGTCATAACTCAGAGTTCTTTTATTCCCCGTCACATGAAATGACCTTAGACAGACTTAATTGCAAACATTTTATTCAATATGATTTACACATCAAAACATATCAAAAACCAGTTACAGAGAAGAAAATACACTAATATGCACATTACATTATCCAACTGACTACAGATCACTCATACTGAGGAACTTCGTGGAACAGCAATGAGCAACATTCTGGTAAACTGATGGTCGAACAGCAGAGATTAATCTCTTTTTTTATAGCCTCAAAATCCCCAAAACTTCCTGTCAGTGCAGTTATTCAACTTCATCTTCATGAACGTGGATCCAGCAGATTGTTTTTTGTGCTAAATCTTTTGCAGCTATGATTTTCCTCTCAAAATAACAGTTAAAGAGAGCAGTGTGTTGTCTTCTATTAACAACTCAGCATGTTTTTGTTTTTTTAAACACTTTTTTGATATATGATTTTAATAAATCTCAGCTGTGGCTCATTAAGTTTAAGTGCCAATTCTACTTCTAAGTTTTGACATATGGACATAGTTCATCCATCAAAAGGAAATCAGGCTGACCAGCACACAAAAGCCACCTTAAACCTTTGCGTACTAACACTATGTTTTTTTTAAAGGATATAAGGAGAACTTTCTATACCAATCTTCATGTAAACATGTTTCCCCATTGAAATAGTAAAAGATCCATGAAATGAAGAATATATTTTGATTTGTTTCTCAAAAAGTTCAGCATGACTGTCAACTACATGAAATACAAAGATGGTAAAAGAAACAAAGAAAAGGTGTTTAAATGTTTTGAAGTAAGAACAAAAACACACAAAGCAGAGGGCTCATTCAAGGTATTAAACATGGACACAATATGGAACTGAGCTGTATTAAAAGGGCAGGAAAATTATAAATATTCTGACCGTACTCACAGCAAACCTGGGTTCATAAATACAATGAACAACAAGCATAATCGTCATGTGTTCCTCCGGGTCAAATATCTTAAGACTGAAATGTGACTTTCTTTAAAACATTAAAATAAAATTAAAAACAAGCTCCAAGAAAATGCATGAAAATGTCTTAATATGATAGCGGGAGAGAAAAACAGTGAAGAAAACCCTACGGAGAAACAAGGGAAGCTTTTATCTGAATATTTTGTATCTTCTAGAAAAAGGATCGCTGTCCAAATCCATAACTGCTGGAAAGTGTTTATTAATCTCTAACATTTAAATAAGTCTAACAGATCATATCCACATGCTAGTTTACAGGACAGCAGAGCAGTAATAACAACAGCAACATGAACTGCTGCTTCTTTCACAAAACGTGAGGAAAAAAAGATTATTCCAATGACTATAGGAACTCAAACATGTGATGTTGTTCCTTAATGCAACATGGCTCAGCTCAGCCAACAGGAATGTCATATTTGGTCCCATGTTAAATAGCCCTGTATGTGGAGACCTCCAGGTAGAAAATGTTTTATGGGCACTGCCGTTTGTTTATATATGGTCACTAACAAAGTACCCTTGTAATTTATGAGTGCGTAATATTACAAGGCTCGATAATGCTGGTTCATTTAATGTCTGAATGTGTTTCATTGTTGTTGTCGCACTTCCTATTGCTCAGCCTACAAAGTAAAAGTTTTCTGGATGAAAAGGGTTTGAAAGTTCGGGAGAAAAGAGTTTGAAAAGATAGAAAAAAATAAAAGACTTCACAGTGATAAACTGATGCTGATCAGAAGCGGGGCTGCTGGAACCTAAAATCCATCTCTCACACACCAAACACACACTCACACACACTCATCATGTACACTCCACATGAAGTCAGGTGTACAGACACACATGCTCCCACACGCTTACACCTTACTGTGGTTTACCCAGCAGGCTAGACAAGAAGGTAGACCCCTGGCTCTCTCCCCGTCTGCTCCCCCCTCCTCCTCCGAGGGGATCCATCTGGTTCAATTCAGACTGATCCAGCATTTCAAAGTCCTCTGCGTCCAAGTCTGTGTCCAGCTCAGAACTGGACTGCTTGCGGTAGCTTCGGTGGGCTCCAGCCCTCGGAGGGCCTTCTCTGCGGTGGGAGGCGGGAGGCCGAGGCTGCATCGCCCCGATCAGCGCCGCCTGGATCATGTTGCTGGCGATGACTCCGGCCAAGTCTCCTGTTAAATTGGAGGTGGGAAGGCCGCCGAGAGAAAGTTCTGCATCAAGATCCTCCTGGTCTGAGTCCAGATGAGAATCTACATCCAGCACTGAGGCCCGGTGACTAGCCAGCCCAGACGGACCCAGACTAGGCAGACCTATGCTCGTGTCATCATCATCATCCATCAGAGTGGCGTCAGGGTTGATGGAGGGGAAGTCTGGGAGGTCTTGAGCGAAAGATTCCTCAGCGTCACTGTGCCTGTCAAAATCTGACAGACAAGGACACGTTGAGAGAGAACAAAGATAGCAGAAAATAAAGGAAAAGAACATCTGCAGCTCTGGCGTACTTACCCTCAGAGCCCTCTGTCAGCGGGGTCTGACCCCGGGATAGGTTAAAAGTTCCATTATCAGTGTAAGACACTTCAGCGTCAGAGTGCTCAGAGTCAGTCAGGGCAAGCTCCTTGGCAACAATGGCATCATCAAACTGGGAAAGACAGCAGTTTGAAAGAGATAAGTATTTCTGAGTTGTGTCCAAATCTTTTTAGAAACGTTTATTCTTTCGCTCAACCAGAAAGGTTTTGCATTTGTAGTTATATTTTCTCTCCGTTTGCTCCGATACCTTCATTTCACAAAAACACACACAGGCACACACACAGACGCGCACACACACAGACGCGCACACACACACACACACACAGGCACATGACAGAAAGCACGTCATGTGGAGTTTTTAGCCACAACAGGAAGGCTCAGATGTGCTCTAACTAACACTTTGCTAAATAAAGGTGAATTGTGTATTTTTTTATCTTACACCAAGTTGCCTTATATCCTCAGCTGTTACAAATGGTTAAATCTGTGAGAAATGTAAGTGAAAGTAAACCCTGGACTGCTGTATAGCATGCAGCATCACAACAACTGTCAACTGTCACACATGGAGGAAAACCAGACACATTGCAAATCTGGTGTCCGTGATCATTAACAATAGTAAACCTGGCCTGGATTGTGCTCAACAGAACAAAAAGAGGACCTTACTGACAGACTTACCGTTGGACAGAAAGCAGCCAACTCCTCCTCACTGTCACTGCCTTCACCCGAGGCGGCACCATGGATGGGCCTCCGCAGGACTGCAGAGCACAACAGCAAACACACAACTCGGTGAAGTGAAAGTCTTTGAGATGAGAAGGGAAAACTTAAAATCCGATGCACTACTTACACTGATTATCTATAGGCTTCGACATCATGTATCCACGAACGCTGAAGTCCAGCCACTGCAGGGCCGGCTCCAGCTTCACGCACACATGCTGGAACACCCTGTGATAAGCTCCCAGAGGGGCCAGGAGAGTGGCCAGCACTGGAGGAGGGGACGAGAATACTGGTCATTGTAGAGAATGTGGAAATCCTGTCAGAGCTGCTCAGTACCCTTAGGAGGAAAAATCTGTAGATTCAGTTATAAATTTCAGTACATTCCTGACCAACCACGTTCATGTCATGGATTTCCTGTTAAGACAAACTCCAAAACTATGACAAATACCTACAAAAAAAGTGTTCATACAAGTCAAGTGCATATCAGCAAACCTATATTCTGACACCGATAAATCTTTGTCAGACCAATATTGGCTGATAATACCGTACAATCGACATTGTACTCAACTACTTACTATTTTTTTATGCCACCGAATTTGAACTCTGTGAAGTAACACATGTAGAAGCATAAAAAAATTACTGCGACTGACTTTACTAAATAAAGCTACTTTTTTTTGACATTCTAACTGTATGATTTCCAGAGAAGGATTATTTTTATGTTGCTGTGTTTTGGTTTTTAACGTTTTAATATTTATTGCATATATGATTGTTTTCATTTTTACCAGTGGCTGTAACATTACATTCAGTGGTGTTAGCCTGTGTTAGCTTCAGCAGACATATAAACAAAGTGAAGCCAGGAGCAGCAGGGAGTTAACACAGACAGCACAAGCTGCTGTGGATTGTTTTTCAGACGTCAGCCGGCCTTGGCAGCTCCCCCCCCCTCCGTCTCTCCAGCCTACACTTGTTGGAGGTGAGGTGAGGAGATTAGCCTGGTCTCAGCATGACCTCCTTAGCTTTCTGCCTGGCTCCCTTCACTCCTTCCTTGTGTGTCTCATCCTGACTTTAATCACCTCACAGGCTGGGCCTTGATACTGGGGCCACCACAGATCTAGTTTCACCACCTATGCAACTTTAATAGCGCGAGTCAGGATGAGTTGCCCTGCCAACATGTTCCTGCCAAGGAGCCTGGATCTGTAGTTAGAACTGGTTAGACCAGTGGGACTCACCAGCCGAGTAGGATAGCACCAATCCAGGAATGTAGCGCCCAACCACGGCCAAACAGGAGAACACTCCACAGGTCATGAAGCAAAACTGACAAAGAGCAACAACATACAGAGAATCAAGTCCCTGAGATAAATACTACGTATTTGGGAGGAACTGGTGTGCCTTGACTTTGCATAATCATGTAATTAAACATGTCAGATATTATTCAAAAGATGCTTCCATATAAAGAAAAGATGCTAAGATATACTGCACATGGAAAGAGAAACTGGAAAACCCAATACTCATACAGTATATATTTTGGCATTGTGTTTGGTGCTCACCTTGCCCGGGTTGTGTTGTTTATACTGCAGCACACTGGATGTGAGAACCACTAGACTGACCCAGGCTTCAGCCATGTGGTGGCATAGTTCAGGCACACTGATGATGCCGGGCTGCACCAGACCCCAGCTATAAAATTAAAATAAAAAAAACCCAGAGAAAATGATCAACACCGTCATCTACTTTTTTTTTTTACTTGTACAGTTATTATTTCTGGTTTGTGGTTACAGAAACAAACCTCTCATGTTCTGATTCGTCCAGCTTCCTGACTGTGGAGAGACAAAATATCTATTACATTAATTAACATACCGTAACGCAAATTAATGTTACACATGCTGGCTGTACAATATATAAAAAAAAATATCAAAATGTTGTTGCACTGTCTCTTTAAACTTGTCTCCACCCTTTAATCTCTTGGGAACTGTGTACACTTGGTACTACGTACAGTTCAAAAACAGGTTAGGACGAGAGATTAACTGTTCCAGGTGTTATACACATCACTTGCAAAGTCTGGAGCGTAGAGCTGCTGGCTGATACATATCTCCTCTGACAAAGTACTTTTGCTGCAAACACAGCAAACTGGCAAATAATCTGTGAATTCAATCAAACGAAGAAAATACGGAAAAGTGCATTCTGGGTTGAAAAGTGACGGAAAAGTTCAAAACATGGCCGAGTCTGCAAGGCAAATATAAAAAGCCCCCATAAAAAGTAACTTGCAGCACCTCTAATCACTGGCCAGATCTTGTTTCTCCAGGTATCAACACAGACAAGCACAGCCAGACCAGAAGCCAACAGGAACAGGAGGCGCAGCGAGGTCAGGGCGAAGAACCTGGAGGGGAATTAAAATAGAGCAAACACATGAGCAGACAGTACCAGCAGGCAGAAAGTCTGCAACCAACAATCACACAACAGTTCAACAACGTTGAACAGAATTCATCAAACCACAAACACCTTGAGCGATGATATTCTGTTTCCTTCATTCAGAACGAAGTAAAGAGGAAGTTCTCCCACCATTTGGTGTTTATTACACCCATCAGTTACAGAACACTGATGCATATAAATAAAATGCAGGGGTTACAAATCAGGAAAGTGCTGATGAATAAATTCCCACCCACCGATGGGAATAGAAGAGCTACAGGCTGTGCAGCAAGAGGATGATATTATATCACAGGTGTGTTTGAGGTAGTTTCCACCTATACAGCAGAGTTGGCACAACCTGGTTCCACTTTCCTGGGCCTCAAATTTTAAACCCTGAACGTTGCTCCACTTTCAGATCACAAGACTGTAAAATTTGTTGACAACAACAACAATGTTACAGGATTCTGCCAATCAGCAGTTAGAGATTAACCTAACAAAGGATTTGTTGGCAGAACGAGGTAGGGTGGTATTTGGGGTAGCAGTGCAATTAGTGGCCACTGTTCTGTTTTCCATTTGGTAGTTTGAGAAGGAAAATTCAGGCAACCTCAGTGACCTATAATCAGAGCTGTCGTCATTATTCTTCATGCATTTGGTATAGGTTATGAATGCATCTCTTGGGGCACCACTGAGTGCGTGCTGAAGCACATAAATAGGGACAAGCGGGCCTGACATGCCCAGTGGTCTGATGAATAAAGGCCTGCAGGTTGGCCAGCCCGGCTCTCTCGCTTTGTGTGCCGGGTCAGTAATTCTCACCATACAAGAATATCAAGGTCACCTAATTTAGCCCAACTCGTCTCAGTCCAAAACTTTCTCCCACTGAAATCTTCTGTACTTCCAAAGTTTACAACTGACCTAATTGTAAAGCTGTAAAGCAAAAACTAATATACAAACACACTGCTTTTATCTGGCATGTGCTGTGCAGGTTTGATTTAAGGATGTCTTATGCAAATAGACACACTGAAAGTGAATTTCCGTTCCTCTGGTGACAGTTCATTGGTCTGTAAATTGCAGATGCGGCCTCGATCTCCAGCCGAGCACGCTCATCCTGCAACAATTTAAGTGACAATGCAAGTAATGGGGCGATTCACACTGTTAACAAGATTAAGAAAACAGTTTGGATAGGAGCAATGTAAGAGTGGACACGTGTCTGTAGGGTGTGCGTGTCTATTAATAGTCCCACTCGCCAGCCATCTGTGTTGTCTTGAATTGACAGGTGAAATTTTAAGCATTATGTAAAAACACCAGCTGCTGGCAGTTACGTTGGCTTCCTCACAACGATCAGACAATCTCTGTATGTCTTCATGTGGGTTGCTACAACACTGAAGCAAACAGAGGCGACAGGACAAGTTTGTCGTCAAAAATGTACAAAGTTCAACTTACCAGAACACAATGTTGACCAAGATGTAGAGAAGCACACATTGAACGGGTCTTTCCCACACTAGGACGGACTGTAGGTAGGTCAGGACGGGCTCGTAGGGCCCCAACCTGGACTGAAGCGCAGCTTTGACAGCCCGTACCTGACCGTCTCTCTCGCTGGAGCATGGTCGACTTCTCAAGCAGACACTAGTCCCCTGCTTGGCTAAGCTATCCTCCACTGATGCGTCTTCCATTGCCCCAGTGTGCGCCATCTTAGCGTCAACTGTCGGTAAAGTAAGCCTGTAAAATAAAAGACTCACAGTGAGTGGAAACAGGTAAATCGCTTGACAAGGGGAACCACAGCGCCGCGGAGCAGCTCCACTCACAACATCGGCTAACTGACCTAACGTTACGCTAATGGGTTTATAAGCTAGCAGCTAGCGACGACAACTACACCCTGTTAGCGACTAATACAAAAAGGGAAAAAAAAACCGAATTATATAAGAAGCAACCGTATTATTGAGGACAATGTTAAAATATTTCGAAATGAGATGACACTCACTATTTTGTCATTTTTGCGGGAGTGAAGCTGGCGCTGTCTTCAGGAGCTGACAATATGGCGTTATCTGTTTTTCTGAACCCTCAGCAGCCCAATCACAATCCGCACGAGCTCCTGTGTCATGGTACGTTCAAGTGAAATCGGAATAAAGGTGCGTTTACTTGCACGCTGCATTGACAATATTCGCGCCTTGAAAACCGATAATAACTGATAATATTCATCTAATTCATTTTGTGTTGTTTATCCATCATGGTTTAATATGGCTCGTCACGAAGCAAATATATGAAATTGTTTCATTGTATGTCCGATCTAATGTGCAGTTTGATTGAATTAGATAAGACAGTGATGCATTAGCGTTACAATCTATCTGTGTCCTAAATCTGCAATGATGAAACGTCAATCTGAAACAAGTCATGTACAAAAAGTTTTTCTATGAAAGAGGTCGTAATTGTGTTATTGAAATAATACATACACATATAAGTTTAAGAGTTATTTATGATGTGTCTACAGTGCCCTCCGGTGGTCACAATATGTAACTACAGCCTTTGGTAACGTTTTATTTTGAAAGATGTAACCGGAAAATCTAACACAAGAGCCGATTAACTTGACTAATGGGGTTTTGGTTGTACTTATTAGTTGTGACCACTAGATGGCAGTGAAATGCATAACTATGAGATATGAGATATAAGATTTACATGCACTGGAAACAAATTAAAACGTAATATTTCCTTGATAAACATTAATGTGCTTTAAAAGCAGCAACCAAATAATAGCAGAACGGTACTTGGATGTACTTAAGTCTCGCCAAATCTGGTTTCTTTTATTTTAAAATATTATGTTGTTGTTTTGATCTTTTGACTTGGTTTTGTCCATAAAGTCAAAATTCAAGAAACTCAATTACAATATTTCCGGATTTCATGCATGACAGGAGATGATATTTGGAGTTACAAAAAAAATAAAAAATAAAATACCCCCCCCCCCCCCCCCCCATTGAAAGCTCAATAAAAAAACAGAGGGGACAGAGTGTTTCATTGTGAAATTTCAACAAACGGGTACAGTGGGAATAATTGGTTGGTTAATATACTATTAATCACATCAATCAAGAAAAGAAAAAAATAATATTTTTGAGTTATGAGTGTAGTTTCACAATGTGGCCGCTAGAGGGAAGCACTGAATAGCTTCAGCTCCACGGATGTCAAGCGTACAAAACGTAGCGTACTACACTTCCGGTGAGGACATTCAAAATAAAAGGTAAAAATTACTGTAGGAAACTCGAAATACGAAAGAGAGGGCCTCCTATGTTGATTTTAGCATGCATAATCGAATACTTCATACATGTTTCCCGAACTTTTTGTGCTTTTTTTGGTGAATTTGTCATTTTGTCTGTTTTATGACTCTACCCGCTGCGACACGACAGGAGGCGGTATGAAGTTAAAATGGCGGTTTGCAAGCCGCCAATAAACCGAAGAAGAAGAAGTCCGCTTGAGCGTCACATCAGCACCAAGCGGGAAGGAGCGGGCTGGTGGTGAGACAGTTGGAGGAGCAGAGTCTACTTTTCTTCTATTATTTAGCTAGCAAGCAGCTAGCGGGCTAGCTAAATAAGGAGCAACTGAAAAAGACTGAACATGCCGCGGGAAATTATAACGCTCCAGCTTGGACAATGTGGAAATCAGAGTACGTATAAGGCGAAGTGGATGTTGATATTGTTCACATGCAGTCGTCATAACGTTAGCCAGCGTCTAAGCTAGCTAAGATGATATGTCAGGCTTGTGGAATGACGCTAGCTAGCTGTGGAGTGATAGTAGCAACACGAGCTAAGATCAAAACACAACATGAACTAGCTGAACTGACTTGTGAGTTATGGGCTTCCTTCATGGGATATGTAGCCTAACACAAGGTGAAGTTAGCTGCCTGTCTATTGTCATTCAGATAACGCCGCAGTTCATGGGGCTTGACGTGTTTAATGCTTGTTTAAGAATGTCACAAACGGCTCACAAACACAACCTAACGTTCACGGTTTGCTCACCTCCTCCTCTTTTTCTTTTTTTGTTTTGTTTCCAGTTGGGTTTGAGTTCTGGAAGCAGCTGTGTGCAGAGCATGGCATCAGCCCGGAGGGGATTGTTGAGGAGTTTGCAACTGAAGGAACCGACAGAAAGGATGTTTTCTTCTATCAGGTAACTGCTTTCAGCACTCACTCATTAAGTTCATGACAATAAGCACACATATTCAGTGTATACTCAGCCTTTACTTAGTGATGTGATATCTATGTGCAAATGAAGTGCAACACCATTATCAGCCACTAGGTGGAGTGATTGTAGAGCTTTAGTGGAAAGTCACTCAGAACATGCAAGGACGCATCAACCTCCAGGCTGTGCAGTGTCACCATCTAACACCTGGTTATTCATGAAACTCCTCAGGCTGATGACGAGCACTACATCCCCCGAGCAGTTCTCCTGGATCTGGAGCCGAGGGTGATCCACTCCATCCTCAACTCTCCCTATGCAAACCTGTACAACCCAGAGAACATCTACCTCTCTGAGCACGGTGGAGGTGCTGGGAACAACTGGGCCAGCGGATATTCACAGGTGATCCCTGAACATGACTTTCTTTTAATATCAGTTAAAGAAATAAAAAAAAAAATGTATATATGCATCTAAAACCCTGCTCCATCTTTTGTTTTTCCTCAAGGGCAAAAAAATCCAAGAAGACATCTTTGACATCATTGACCGTGAGGCAGATGGCAGCGACAGTCTGGAGGCAAGTGTGCCACTTATCTCATACCAACTTCTCCCTGGGGCTGATTGGGGCTATGTGGAATTTTGAAAAACGATTTAAAAGTAATGTGATATTGTTGCGTGCAGAACATGGCACGGTCAACCTACCCTCTGTTACCCGGCTCAAGAGCAGCCCACAACTAGAGCCTGAACCACAAACATGCAAAATCATATCAAAGGGATCGTTGTTTGTAGTTAATGTATGAGTTCATAGGAGAATCTGTGGAAATAGTGGGAATTTTGTTTAAATTGTAGACTCATTGCGAGATAAAAGGCCCCTGGGCACAGACATGTTAAAGTTCCCATGCTCCTCTGACTGAAAGAGTCACAAAAGCTACACGTTGTCTCTTCATGCTGTCAATGTGTCTCTTTTTTGGTCATGTTGTGTCTCCTCATGGTCTTTTTGTGTCTAAATGGTTGCTTTGCTTCTCTTGGTGGTGGTTTCACGTCTTTTGGTTAATGTTTTGTGTGTCTTTGTATTTTTTTTACGTCTCTTTGTGGCTGTTTTGAGGCTCCTTTGGTTGTTTTACATCTCTTTGGTTGTTTTCACGCCTCTTTGTGGTTGTTCTGCATCTCGTTTTTTTTTTTTCCAGTGTCTCCAAGTAGTTGCATCACTTTATGGTCCTTTCACTTCCCTTGATGGTGTCCTTTGTTTCCCTCTCATTTTTGTTGTAGTTTTGTGTCTTTTGGTGGTTGTTTCATCTCATTCAGTGAGATTTCGCAGGTGAAGCTCAGGTGGCTCTCTGAGCTCTTGGGAACTTGGGCCCGTGCCACTAGTATGGAAATACTTGATTGTATCCAAACACGCCTTCTGTTCCCTTTGAATCAGACTCTTGTATGTTTGTTGTGTTAAAATGCATCCAGAAATGAGGAGCTTGAATGAAACGTTAAAATGTTGCCAGTGCTCGTCATGTTAAAACTAGCCGAGCCTTAGCCGTGCCTCACTTTTTATACTTGGCCTCTTTTCTTTTTTGAAGTGAACTTTCTTCAGCTGCCAGCCTCCCGTGAAATAACACTCGCATTTCCCCTTGCAGGTCTGCAATTTCTGTAACTCATTCACATTATGACCCCACATTATTATTGAGTATGTGCACTCATGTGTGCATTGGATAGGAAGGTGGGCTGAGCTGCCGTGAGAGTGTGTATGTTGGCAGGGTGTGGCGTGTAGAATGTCTGGTGATAATAGCCGGGCGAGTGTAGAAGGCAGGTATTACAGGGCTGTCTTGGGGGGGTGAGGGAGCCTATTTGTGAGGTGGGGCTGCACTCCCATTTATATAACTGCCAAGGAAGAGAGGCATTTGCTCACCCACACACATTCAGCTTTCTGCTTCAGTAGAGTTTAAGCTTTATACACACGTGGCACATGCTGTAGCTGCAAATTTGGACTGCGAGTAACAAGTAACTCTTTTGTCTTTTGTAGGGATTTGTCCTGTGTCACTCCATTGCTGGCGGAACGGGCTCAGGACTCGGATCCTATCTGCTGGAGAAACTCAATGACAGGTCCACAAACACACATGCAACTTGTTAGAAAGCGTTATATTTCGAGCATGAACGACAACTGAACGGCTAAATGTTTTCACTGAGAATAATATACACTCTTTGATCTCCAGATACCCAAAGAAGCTGGTGCAGACGTACTCTGTATTCCCAAACCAGGACGAGATGAGTGACGTGGTCGTTCAGCCGTACAACTCGCTGCTCACGCTGAAGAGGCTCACACAGAACGCAGACTGCGTGGTGAGCAGCAGCACTCATGAATGGATGCTGATTAGTCCCTCTGCTCTCTTTGCCTCACAACGCAGCCATGACTTGGAATAACCTCACAAGATGGCACAAAATGACTCGCTTGTAATCGCTGCACTTGGACAAACCGAGAAGGCAAAACGCATAAACACTGTAGCTAAACTGTTCCATCCTATCAGTGAGCCGAAAAGGGATGCAAAAATGGTTTTACTCAAGCAATCAGTCACATTGCTAATAAAAATATGATGTGATGTCAGACCGTTACATAAATTTGGCCTGGTGTGTTCTGACGTACGGCAGAGGTCGGCGAATTAATGCTGGTCCACATGGCAAACTGTGTGAAGACATCAGAGACATGAAACTCTTACATGAAAGAAGGAAATAAAAGTTTGATGAAGTCTCACAGGCCTATTACACACTGCTGCCTCGGTGCCATGAAAAAATATTTTGTTAACAGAAATCCTCAGTGCACTGGACTGATCTTGGCTCAGCTTAATTCTGTTTTTAGGTAATTTAAAGGAATAGTTCACCCCAAAAAAAAACAAAAAACATAAATATTAAGACAGGGATGGGTAAATCACGTGCCGTGAGTTGTGTGGTTCGGTAATCGAAGGACACAGTTGTTACTTTTCTGTAACTTCGAAATCTACTGGCCTGATTTGTGAAACTATACCCAGACGTACGTTCATGTCTTCCTTTGTTGAAAATCTCTCTTTTTAGTTCGCTTCAGTGTTTGTGTAGCGGACTAATAAGGAAGCAAACTGCAGTGCCAGCATCGAGGCATTACAGGTCGAACTTAATAAATCTCCGTCTTAAAATGGTGATTGTATTAGTCTGAGATGCTCTGACTGTCTAATGGTGTTTCCTCACTAATACCTACTTCCTGCAGGGTCTTGCATAAGGCCCTCATCTTGATTAAATTAGCCAGAGGGCTAATAGAATCTGCCCAAGAATTGGTTCCACTGTTGCAACTGTACAGTGTGTCTTTTATGTTTGAGCTCTGCTAACAACAGCACACTGTGTTGCTCCTTAAGAGGTTCCTTGACTGCGTCATTATTCCGATACCCTCTCAGTCTTCCCTTTAACACAGTAGCTGTGTATTGACATTGACTGTGTTGTTGTGCTGGAGGGAATCTCTTCTTTTCTGGTTTTTCTACATTTGTCTAATAATTGCCCCCTCTCTGTGTGTGTGTGTGTGTGTTGCATATCAGGTGGTGTTGGATAACACGGCTCTGAATCGCATCGCCACAGACAGGCTGCATATCCAGAACCCCTCGTTCTCCCAGATCAATCAGCTGGTGAGTGAGAAACTCGGCTCTGTGTGACCTCCTCCAGTTGTTTTCTCTGCCTCTAAGCAGGTTTCAGCTACCTACTTAACCTGTCTGTATTTCTATGAAGGCAAATATCATGACAGGCTGTCGTAGACACGTGTCACTCACTGCAGAAATGATAGACTGCATAAACTTGTTTGGTGAGACAGTTGCACGTCAAACTGGATTTCAGCTTTCTCAGAAAAGAGTTCTACAAGGCCGCACACGCCAGATGTCATGTCAGCTTGCCTTGCAATTACAGATTTCAAGTTCAGGACTTAATGCGACAGTTAGAGGTTAAGTTGACGAGAAATTAAAATTCAGTTATTATCTACTCAACCCCATGATGACGGAAAGCTGGGTGTGTTGTTGTCCACAAAACAGTGAAGCTTTCTCCTCAACAACTTAAGTAGATGGGGAACTAGAAAACAAGAAACATAATATGGCACCAGAGATCAAAAACTGGTTTGAAAAGACGTTATGTACACTCTTTGTAAAGCCGGAGTCTTCACTGTAGCTGTTGAGCTATAAGCATCTGAAGTGGGTCCACGAGCCCATGCAAGACAAGAGTTTACGTTCCTTTTCTGTTGTTTTTTGTACATTTTAAAACAATTCCCCATCACCCAGTTGTCTCAGAGAATGCTGCAACACTGTTTTGCTGTGAAGCTCCAGAAAAGTTTTCTGGACTTCATCTGACTTTCCATCAGCGTGGGGGAGTAGATAATGACTGAATGTTCAAGTTTGGGTGAACTTATCCTTTAAATACGAATAATAAATAAAAAGTCCTGCACACTAACAAATCTGTCATAATTATACACAATACAGGTGGTCTCATACAGCTGCGGACTGTCACTATCGGTTGGTTCAGTAAGGTAGAGAACAGACATCCGGTGTAATAATAATAATTTCCAGCACAGAGAGCGGAAAACTCTTCACACTAATTCGTCTCCTGCTGTTTGTGTTTCTCGATGAGACGTCAGCCTGACAGCTGGATGGCTCAGGTAGAATCTGCGCACTTTTCAGAGTTGCTATACCGCTCATAAAGAGATGGTACTTCGTAAACAAACACAGAATCAGTGTGCAGAGTGTTTTTACAGACTTTCTGTTGTAGATGGGACTGTTGGCTTCACTGCAGGATATCCAGAGAGACACCTGGAGTCATAGATGTAATATGACAGCTGTCTTAAGTCATTACAGAACCGTAAACTAAGATGTGAATAGTTTTGCTATTTGTGCACCTGCTGAAATTGACGAGACTGTAAAGAGACTTAAGACCGCTGTCATGAAAGTTATTTATGACTTAAAGTAAACACGCATATTGTAATAACTCAACGAATCAATAGAGTTGATGTGATGTATTACCCAGCTGCGAATCCTTTTCTTACCAGATTGTGGTTAATATAAAGCTTTGTGTCTAACTTCATACACGCAGGTATCCACCATCATGTCTGCAAGCACAACCACTCTGCGATACCCAGGCTATATGAACAACGACCTTATTGGCCTGATTGCGTCCCTCATCCCCACACCCCGCCTCCACTTCCTCATGACTGGATACACACCACTTACTACTGACCAGTCAGTGAGTGCAGATCAGCTGCAATATCTGCAAAATGTTTCATGTTAACCCAGAACCAGTGGACTTTTAGGGGAATGTTTTGATCCGTAAATGTGCTGTTTATCAGGTTGCCAGTGTGAGGAAAACCACAGTGCTGGATGTGATGAGGAGGCTTCTGCAACCCAAGAACGTGATGGTGTCCACAGGAAGAGAGAGGCAGCCGAGCCACTGCTACATCGCCATCCTCAACATCATCCAGGGAGAGGTCGATCCCACACAGGTACGACCGCACAGTACCTCTCCAAATAGTGTCTTAACACTTTGGAGAGTATGCAAACTAATTTTGACTGAAGGTTGGAAGAATTATATAGATCCAAAACTTTAAGTAAAAGTACTTAATAAGTCCTACAGTCAAAATCTTACTTAACCCTCTGTGTAGGTTCACAAAAGCCTCCAAAGGATCCGGGAGCGTAAACTCGCCAGCTTCATTCCCTGGGGTCCCGCCAGCATCCAGGTGGCTTTGTCCAGGAAGTCTCCGTACCTGCCCTCGGCCCACCGAGTCAGCGGCCTGATGATGGCCAACCACACAAGTATCTCCTCTGTAAGTGCTCGTCTTCACAGTGACTATTTATACAGCAGAGACCCGTGTCTGTTTCTTTCTAAATCGATACTCCAGGATAAACGTTGACCTGAAACTGAAGTTGAGTCACCACAGCAGCAGTTCGAAGGGAAGTCCACAAAAATAAGTGAAATCCTTAAAACTGTAGATTCTTTCCTCCTTTTCTTTCTGCTTTAGAACCAACGCTGTGAAATTGCAATCCTGTGATGTCATTATATTACTTAATCTGAGGTGATTGAGAAAGCAAAACTTTTTTCTCATTGTTTTCGGTCTTAAATTTAAGGGGAAATTACAGTCATCCAAGGAAATGAAGTCATTGATTCCATTTCCTGTCTGGTAGCATAGAAGCAGAAACAGAAAGTTGGTGAGTTTTAAAGTTGTCCGATAGGTTTCAGGTTCTTGATGTCCTCTTTGTTGATGTCCCACAGCTGTTTGAGCGGACGTGCCGGCAGTATGACAAACTGCGTAAGCGTGAAGCCTTCCTGGAGCAGTTCCGCAAAGAGGACATATTCAAGGACAACTTTGACGAGCTGGACAACTCACGCGAAGTGGTGCAACAGCTGGTGGACGAGTACAGCGCAGCCACACGGCCAGACTACATTTCCTGGGGAACGCAAGAACAGTGAACAGACTTTTTGTCTTATAACTCAACTTCAAACCAACCAGTCAGCATTCATGGTTAGCTGGTTTATTCTAACTCAACTTATGCCCTCCCCCTTTTCCACTTTTCCTCTTACATACAGGTGACCCAAAATAGACAGGTATTTGGCTTTAGCTGTTTCTCTGAAAACAATATTTATTGGCTTGTTCATAGCATGTAATAGTTTAGTGTGTTTGTGTCTCAAAATTGAAAAGAGACTGAGGGATGAGTGTTAACACCCCACTGTTCACCAAAAAGCCAAAATGACAGTGTTATTTTTGGACTGCATCACATCCTGGAGCGTCTCAAACACAGTTAAAATAAAACAATCCTTACCTAAATAGTTCAGTGAAGTATGAGTACTTAAATATGTGTTGTACAAAACAATCTATAAATGTCTGTTAATAGTTATTTCCTTTCTCCTGAACTCCCCCCCCCCCCCCCCCTTTTTTTTTTTCCATCAACGTAAGACAACCTGTTGCCTTGTTTTGGTCTATTTTTATACCAAGTACAGTACTTTAGTTTTTGTGCAGTTAATTTACAGTAA